>LR738713.1:791380397-791419868 GCA_902687465.1 Secale cereale | reverse complement strand
CCCGCGCGCTGCCCCGACGCCGCCGCCCCGACCCCCGCCGAACTCCACCCCCGCCGCCCCCGCGCCCCGGCGCCCCCCACAACCGCAGCTCCCCCGCGCCGTCGCCCCCGCACTGCTACGCGCTCCCCGTCGCCACCCGCGCGCGCTACCTGCTGCGGGCCACCTTCCTCTACGCCGGCTTCGACGGTGACGACGCCTTCCCGGAGTTCGACCTCTACCTCGGCGCCACCCGTTGGTCCCAGTCGTCGTCTACGACGGCGCGCGCCTCTCCAACGCGCAAGCATCTCCGTCTGCCTCTCCAACGCCACCACCGGGTCGCTGTACCGCACCAACGCCGAGGCCCGTGCCTTCCTCGCCCTCGCCGCCCGCATCAACTTCGACGCGCCATCGCCAGATCTGGTGAGGTACTATTCGGCTGCCGCTTCTTCTTTTTTCCCTTTCTTCTTCTTCCTCTGTACTGTAGATTCGAAAATGTAATTAGAGCACTCTGTTGGTCATGTCATGCATGATGCCATTGAGATGGGGCGGCCGAATATTCGGGATTGTCTTGACAAGCTAGTCTAACAAAAAGCTACATTGTCCTAATCACAAATATCGAGTCCAGATGATCAACTTTCAACGAAAAGAAAAAACCTTTTAGATAAAATATCCCCTTTTTAGTTTATAATCTCTGTTAAGAAGGGTGACATGGGTATCTTTCTAAAAGCAGTTTCCTGTTTCATTGTGTACCACAAATTGGAGGTGAGGAAAGTGGCATAGCTCACCACCGTTATTTTTTTCTAAAAAAGCTGAACTTTTCTGTTTCCAGTTTCTGTACCCTACAATGCAAGATTTCCTCTATGGTTCCCAATCATATATTAAGGAAGAAAACCTAATGGAACTGCATTGTGATATAATTTTGCAAGACAAAATAGTGTGGTACTACTACTAAATAACATGGTAATCTAACTAAATTTACTGATATTTAGAGTTTTTTTATAGACAAAATAGTGTGGTACTAGTACTAGAATGGTTTGGATTCGCTTTGGTCCATTACCACATAATCAATCATCAGTTTTCCAATCCAAACCCATCTCAATGACATCCATTGCTCAAACCAAACCCCCAATTCATAATCAGAGCACTCAAATTGATCATACACAATTTAGATATACACAGTTTTGGCCTTGTGGGTAAGGTCACATGGTGTCTGACAGGCCGCATGTTCACCACTTGATCTTAGCTAACTTGTTTCCCATTAACAGAACGTTGTAAAGCGTGGCTAAGACCTGGATCTATCTGTTTAGTGCTTGCCAAATTTGTTCTTGTCTTACTGTCAAGTTAGACCTTGGATCCATAGCGACCGATGGATGAAAGGGCGAGGCTTCACATTCACAACACTCTCACCAAATATATAAGTGATTTCTTATATCCATGTGCGACACTGTAAACTCTGAAAGTCTGAATTACCAAGTGTGTGCTGCACAGCAGGGTCCAGCCGTACGTGTTCTCTTTCCCAAGAAAATCTTTCTAACAAATTGACCTTATTCAGTCTGCAAGTTTGCATCACCAAAGCTACAACAGTTGGGTGGAGCAAGTGTCTGTCTCTCTTATATATTTTGTTGTCTCTCTTATATTTCATAAATAATAAGGCCACACATACATTTATTTTTTGTTTGTTGAAGGGAATGCAAATCTGGCTCATTTTATTGAGATGATACAGTAGGTGTTTCTCTTATATATGTGTTGTTATTAACAGTGGGTAATTAACCTAACTATTCATTTTTCCTTAGGTTAATATAAAAATGTCCAGTGGGCACATATAAATTCCTATTACCTACTATCTTGTATATATATTTGAAAATGATTGCTGCTAGCTGTTAATTTGCTGGAACTAGCTAGAATTTGGCACTGAAAAGCAAAAGCAAAAGCTAATTAACTGCTGGGTAATAGCACTGGTACTAGCTAGCTAGAATATGTGTTGTTATTAACAGTGGGTAATCAACCTAATTAACTGCTGGTACTAGCTAGAATTTGGCACTGAAAAGCAAAAGCTACAATTAACTGCTGGTATTAGACATGCTTGACATTATATATCAGTTTGTCTGATTCTTGTTTTGGTAGTAGTAGTTTGCTTTGCTTATCCATGAGTATCAGTCAATTGGTGAACCTGGAGCAGCTTTTTGCTGGGTTTTGTCTCCGGCCATCGTGTCGTGATGATTTTGCAGGTACCTCGAGAGGCCCTTGAGTTTGCTGGAATGTCAATTAACTTCCGTTCCGGCAAATTCGGGTACTCCATATGTCCTATTTTCAGCAAAGGTCATGCTGAAATTTTCCGTGAATTTTAGCATGACTTTGCTAAAAATACGACATATGGGGTACTTGTGACTAATGCATGGGCCGGGGTATCTTAGTACTTAATTAAGTAGGATCAACTGCCCTTTTATTCTTGCTGCATTAAACCATAGGCGGCAATAGAGCCAAGTGATTAGGCCCAACTTAGAATTTTCCTTCTCAGCTTAGCTTTTAGGATGCCTCGGTGTCGACAAACCATAAATTATAAAACCTTGGCTTTTAGGGTGCCTCGGTGTCGATAAAAACCGAAATGATGAAAGCTTAGGCTTTTAGGGTGCCAAGGGCAGAATCGTTCAACCGGGAAACCCCATGTTCCATAGTAATCCGATGCCACCCACCATGTATAGGGTTCAACTGGTTCGGGTGCTCCCAGGCTGCGACGAGTTGTTACCTCCGATTTGACCCGCCGGGGTCGACGAAGATGATGTGATGACTCTCAGCGCCTTCCTAAGCTGCCCCCTGCTATGGCCAAAGAGCCAGATTCATCTGGCGTTCAGTTCTCAGGAGACGCCTCCAGCTGCCGACTTCACTGAGCCTCAGATAGCCGAGGTGCGAAATATTATCAGCCCCAACATGGAGTCTACGATCCCATTACAGGAGAAGAAGAAGGCATGGAAAAGAAAGAGTAACAAGGGTGCGAGCCAGCCGGCATCGAGTACGATCCGTGCTCAGGACGAGCCACCTTCACCTAAGGATATAATGAGGAGGGGTGCATGTGGCGGGTAGGCCGATGCTACCGACTAATATGCTCAATGCTGCAACCGGTGCTATGCGGAGTCTGTATGACAGTGTTCTTTCTTTGGAGAAGCGGCGTCTCAGAGAGAAGGATGTGGCATACCCGGTTTTCACGGCCAAGGTGCCAGAGGGCAAGGCTTTGTGGATAACTCCATCGGGGGTACGATCGTCCTGCGGTTTGATGACATCTTCGCTATGTTTAACCTTCATCCGCTGCACTACACCTTCGTTCGGCTATTTTCGCTGAGTATGGAGATGCGGATCATTAGAGACAAGACCCCGGACATCGTGATAGTCGACCCCTTCTACATGCGTGCCAAGATCTTCGGCAGCGCTAGGGACCGGCAAGTCGCGAGTTCTTATCTCGAAGGCGTCATTCTGGCAAACCGAGATAAGGATAACTTCCTCGTGCCTTACTTTACCGAGTAAGTCGTCCCCTCAACCGCCCCGTAACATATGATTTCTTAGATTTCAATTCTTTTTCTTTTAACATTCCGTGTTTTGTGCAGTGACACACATTGCACACTCATCCTCCTAAGCCTGAAATATTCCATGGCCACATATTTCGACTCGGACTGTCAGTCGAAGGTAGACTACACAAATGTCAAGAAAGTTCTTGATGATGTTCTCCCCGGCTACGCCAAATCTGGAGGCACCTTCACCAGGACAGTTCGTAAGTACGGCAAGCACGTGTTCGCCCAGAATATGATGTTCTGCTGCGTCAAGCAGCCGCCTGGCGGTCAGAAGGGTGCCTACTACGCCATCCATCACATGCGGGCGATCGTACGGGACCATCATCACCTTCTGCTACCAGATAAACTCAATGATTGGGCCGCGAGCTTGTCGGCAATCCAGGACGTGGACATCAGACAAGAATTCTTTCGCATCCAGTTGGACTTTGCGGAAATCATCCATCAAGATGTCCTTCGTACCTCGGGGCAGTTCTACCTCAGAAATCAACCGTCCAACAGTGACATAGACACAATGCTACAAATGCAGGCTGACAACGCCCGCGATTTCATGACTCCCACGATAGACGGCGGCTTCATCCATGCTCCGGTCCCTTGAGTCGAGTCGAAAGTAGTGATGCTATGTCTTGTTCTGAAACATCGATTGGCTCATGTTGTAATTAAACTTTAATGAACTTGTATGTCGCTTTGGTTTGGACAGTCGTTCAACTTAGATGTAATCGATGCTATTAATGTCTTGCTTTTCTCTTACGATCCTTTTGTTGCATACTTATATATTGCTTATGTATTGTCTGTGAATTGGTACTAACGTTTCGTTTGGCTAGTGCATAGCGATGCCGTCGTATGTTGTGTGCAAGGGTAAGGTTCCCGGAGTCTACAATGACTGGGAGGAGTGTCGGAGACAGGTTGGCCGTTTCAGCGGCAATAGTTACAAAGGGTACACCACTAGGGCGGAGGCGGAATCTAGATACGCGCGCTATCTAGCGGGAGAGAGGAGGGAGCGTTGGAGGAACTGGATGAAGACGAGTTTCATCGCGATGATGCTCATCGTGATGACCGCAAATCTCTTCTATGTGATGGTAGTTTAGATGATCGATATCGACTTGTAATGTGAAGACAAACTCGCTACTCGCGGTCTCGAGACTTGTAATATAATGTTCTATCTTTGTTCGGTCTTTTGAATTCGGAGACTAATATGATGAATTGTATTCGGAGACTAATATGATGAATTGTATTCGGAGACTAATATGACGAATTGTATTCGGAGACTAATATGATGAATTGTATTCGGAGACTAACCTTCTATTGTATTCGATGAATCTGGTGTTGCTGTCTGGTGTTGTCTAAATTCTGTCCAATAATATATTTTGTATCCTGCGAAAATATCAGAAAAGAAAAAAAATCTCTAATATTCATACTAGTGGCGCACCACTCAAGATACTAATGGCGCTCTGTCCAGATGAAACTAATGGCGCATCACCCATCAGTGCGCCATTAGTATGCCAAAGCACATGGGTACATATGCCCCCCTGGGAGGCATACTAATGGCGCACAGAGGGACATACTAATGGTGCACTGATGGGTAAAGAGAGCTTTATTCTAAAATTATTGGGTTACAATCGCAAGGCACTAAAGCCACGATACATGGGGGTTGTGTATGTGGCAACACCCACAATGGTGCGCTTCGTTTGACTATACAATACCAGTTGTTCTGGTACCCTATTTTATATTGTTGTAATATCTACTATATTGCAACTTTCCATGGTTCCTCACCCCGATACTAGCCATAGATTCATCAAAATAAGCAAACAACCCATAGAAAACATAATCTGTCAAAAACAGAACAGTACGTAGCAATCTGAAAACTACGCATACTTCTGTAACTCTAAAAATTCTGAAAAATTAGGACGACATGGGGAATTTGTATATCAATTTTGTGTAAAAAGTTCAGAAGGTTTTTACGTTCCAGCGAATTATTGAATTTTCTGCACTGGGCATAAAAGTTTCTGTTTTTCAGCAATATCAAATCAACGATCACTATAAGCCATCCCAAAGGTCTTACTTGGCTCAAACACTAATTAAAACACTAAAACACAATTACTACAAAAGTAATAATGTGTGTTTTCAGAAAAACGGAAAATATAATTTTGGGCTGTCTCCCGACAAGCGCTTTTCTTTAAAGCCTCTTAGCTAGGCATTGAGATTTCAATGATGCTCACGTGAAAGACAAGAATTGAAGCGCAAAGAGAGCATCATAAAACATGAGACAAACACATCAAAGTCTAACATACTTCCTATGCATAGGCATTTTATAGGCAAACAAATTATAAAGGCAAGCAATATCTAGCATATGCAAGGAAGAAAACAAAAACACGATCAATCTCAACATGAAGAGATGTAATTTAGTAACATGAAGATTTCTACGACCATATTTTCCTCTTTTCATAATAACTGCATGTAGGATCATATTCAAACTCAGGAATATAGCTATCACATAACATATTCTCTACATGATCCATATGCATGCCAAGTTCACACTCTTCCAAAATAGTGGGATTATCATTAACTAAAGTCATGACCTTTTCAAGCCCACTTTCATCAAAATTTTCATGAGATTGAACATTCTCCAAATATGTTACCTTGTCATTACCTAAGGAATTTCTCTTGAAAGAAGTGAGTGGGAGGAAAGTAGAACATGATGAGGTAAGTGTACCTTCGCTCGAATTGGAAAGTAGATCATCAGAGAAAACCGTTCTTGTGATGCCTACACCAACTAGAGAAGAAGCTAATGATAATGATCATGAAACATCAGAAAAAATTACTACCGAACCTCGAAGGTCGATCAGAACATGTACCGCACCAGAGTGGTACAATAACCCTGTCCTGGAAGTCATGTTGTTAGATAACAGTGAACCTTCAAACTATTAAGAAGCTATGATGAGCCCAGATTCCGAAAATTGGCTTGAGGCCATGAAATCTGAGATAGAATCCATGTATGAGACCAAAATATGGACTTTGGTGGACTTGCTCGATGATCGGCAAGCAATAGAAAATAAATGGATCTACAAGAAGAAGACTGACGCAGATGGTAATGTTGCTGTCTACAAAGCTCGACTTATACATGTTCCTATGACTATGAGATTATGCAACTCCCGAATACCGGAGGAACACTTTGTGTGCTACCAAACGTCACAACGTAACTGGGTGATTATAAAGGTACTCTACAGGTGTCTCCGAAGGTACTTGTTGGGTTGGCGTATTTCGAGATTAGGATTTGTCACTCCGATTGTCGGAGAGGTATCTCTGGGCCCTCTCGGTAATGCACATCATAATAAGCCTTACAAGCAAAAGACTAATGAGTTAGTCACGAGATGATGTATTACGGAACGAGTAAAGAGACTTGCCGGTAACGAGATTGAAATAGGTATAGAGATACCGACGATCGAATCTCGGGCAAGTAACATACCAATGACAAAAGGAACAACGTATGTTGTTATGCGGTTTGACCGATAAAGATCTTCGTAGAATATGTAGGAGCCAATATGAGCATCCAGGTTCCGCTATTGGTTATTGACCGGATATGAGTCTCAGTCATGTCTACATAGTTCTCGAACCCGTAGGGTCCGCACGCTTAACGTTTGATGACGATCGGTATTATGAGTTTATGAGGTTTGATGTACCGAAGGATTTTGGAGTCCCGGATGAGACCGGGGACATGACGAGGAGTCTCGAAATGGTCGAGACGTAAAGATCGATATATTGGACGACTATATTCAGACATCGGAAAGGTTCCGAGTGATTCGGGTATTTTTCGGAGTATATGGGCCTTATTGGGCCATACGGGAATAGAGGAGAAAGGCCAAAAGGAAGGAGGCGCACGCCCCCTCTCTGGTCCGAATTGGACAAGGGGTGCAGCCCCCTTTTCCTTCTCCCTCTCCACCTCTTTCCTTCTCTCCTACTCAGGAAAGGAAAGGGGAATCCTACTAGGACTTGGGAGTCCTAGTAGGACTCCCCACACTTGGCGCGCCCCCTCTAGGGCCGTCCTCTTCCTTGCTCCTTTATATACAGGGCCAGAGGGCAACCTAGGACACACAAGTTGAATTGTTTTAGCCGTGTGCGGTGCCCCTCTCCACAGAAACACACCTCGGTCATACCGTTGCAGTGCTTAGGCGAAGCCCTGCGTCGGTAGATACATCATATCTGTCACCACGCCGTCGTGCTGGCGAAACTCTCCCGTGAAGCTCAACTGGATCAAGAGCTCGTGGGACGTCATCAAGCTGATAGTGTGCTGAACGCGGAGGTGTCGTACGTTTGGTGCTTGTTCGGTTGGATCGCGAAGAAGTTCGACTACATCAACCGCGTCACTTGACGCTTCCGCTCCCGGTCTACGAGGGTACGTAGACACACTCCCCCCCTCGTTGCTATGCATCTAGTAGATAGATCTTGCGTGATCATAGGAAAATTTTGAAAATACTACGTTTCCCAACAGTGGTATCAGAGCCAGGTTTATGCGTAGATGATATGCACGAGTAGAACACAATGAGTTGTGGGCGATACTAGTCATACTGCTTACCATCATGTCATACTTTTCTTCGGCGGTATTGTGAGATGAAGCGGCCCGGACCGACATTACGCGTACACTTACCGAGACTGGTTTCACCGTTATGAGCACTCGTTGCTTAAAGGTGACTGGCGGGTGTCTGTCTCTCTCACTTTAGCTGAATCTAGTGTGGCTACGCCCGGTCCTTGTGAAGGTTAAAACAGCACATACTTGACGAAACATCGTTGTGGTTTTGTATGCGTAGGTAAGAAAGGTTCTTTCTAAGCCCGTAGCAGCCACGTAAAACTTGCAACAACAAAGTAGAGGACGTCTAACTTGTTTTTGCAGGGCATGTTGTGATGTGATATGGTCAAGACATGATGAGATATACGGTTTTGTATGAGATGATCATATTTTGTAAAGTTATCGGCAACTGGCAGGAGCCATATGGTTGTCGCTTTATTGTATGAAATGCAATCGCCATGTAATTGCTTTACTTTATCACTAAGCGGTAGCGATAGTCGTAGAAGCAATAGTTGGCGAGACGACAACGATGCTACGATGGAGATCAAGGTGTCGCGCCAGTGACGAAGGTGATCATGACGGTGCTTTGGAGATGGAGATCAAAAAGCACAAGATGATGATGGCCATATCATGTCACATATTTTGATTGCATGTGATGTTTATCTTATTATGCTTCTTATTTTGCTTAGTTCGACGGTAGCATTATAAGATGATCCCTTACTAAATTTCAAGGTATAAGTGTTCTCCCTGAGTATGCACCGTTGCGAAAGTTCGTCGTGCCGAGACACCACGTGATGATCAGGTGTGATAAGCTCTACGTTCAAATACAACGGGTGTAAGCCAGTTTTGGACACGCAGAATACTCGGGTTAAACTTGACGAGCCTAGCATATGCAGATATGGCCTCGGAACACTGTAGACCGAAAGGTCGAGCGTGAATCATATAGTAGATATGATCAACATAAGATGTTCACCATTGAAACTACTCCATCTCACGTGATGATCGGACATGGTTTAGTTGATTTAGATCATGTGATCATTTAGATGACTAGAGGGATGTCTATCTAAGTGGGAGTTCGTAAGTAATATGATTAAATTGAACTTTAATTTATCATGAACTTAGTCCTCGTAGTATTAGCATATCTATGTTGAGATCAATAGCTCACGATGTTGCTCCCCGTTTATTTTTTATATGTTCCTAGAGAAAACTAAGTTGAAAGATGTTAGTAGCAATGATGCGGAATTGTTCCGTGATCTGAGGATTATCCTCATTGCTGCACAGAGAATTATGTCCTTGATGCACCGCTAGGTGACGAACCTATTGCAGGAGCAGATACAGACGTTATGAATGTTTGACAAGCTCGGTATGATGACTACTTGATAGTTTAGTGCGCCATGCTTTACGGCTTATAACCGGGACTTCAAAAATGTTTTGAACGCCACAGAGCATATGAGATGTTCCACGAGTTGAAATTAGTATTTCATACTCATGCCCGTGTTGAGAGGTATAAGACCTCTGACAGTGCTTTGCCTACAAGATGGAGGAGAATAGCTCAACCCGTGAGCATGTGCTTAGATTGTCTGGGTACTACAATTACTTGAATCAAGTGGGAGTTATTCTTCCAGATAAGATAGTAATTGACAAAAGTTCTCTAGTCACTATCACCAAGTTAGTAGAACTTCGTGATGAACAATAATATGCAAGGGATGACGAAGGTAATTCCCGAGCTCCTCGCGATCCTGAAATCGGCGAAGGTAGAAATCAAGAAAGAGCATCAAGTGTTGATGCTTAATAAGACCACTTGTTTCAAGTAAAGGGCAAAGGGATAGAAGGGGAACTTAAAAAAAAGAATGACAAGCAAGTTGTCACTCCCGTGAAGAAACCCAAAGCTAAACTCAAGCCTGAAACTAAGTGCTTCTACTGCAAAGGAAAAGGTCACTGGAAGTGGAACTACCCTAGATATTTGGTGGATAAGAAGGATGGCAAAGTGAACAAAGGTATATTTGATATACATATTATTGATGTATATTTTACTAGTGTTCATAGCAACCCCTCGGTATTTGATACTGGTGTCACATCCCTAGTTAGTTCTTGCTTTAGGACTAGCTAGAGTGTGCATCATGTTTACTTATCAAAGAAACTTGAAATGGGAATGACAGAAACCCCAGCACCCCTATTTTAACAACTAGGGTTTGATAAAATCTTTTCCAATGTACCCAAAATGCCCTTCAAAAATGTTCATCATTTCTGCCTTGGTCTTAAACCCCTGCCAAAAATGGTGCACAATTTTCTAGGACATCTAAGGTCTCTGGATAAAATCATATGGTATTTGTATTTGGGCATTTAAATGCTATAAAATATTTTATGTGCCCAAATAATCATAAACTAAAATGTTCCATGATGTTCATATTATATACAGTGGGCATGACTAGTTTTATGAGTTATAAAAATGTTCTGGCATTTTTATTAATTAAACAAAGTTGCAAAAGAAATGAAACAGAAAGAAATAGAAAAGGAGAGAGAGAGAGAAAAGGGTTACCTGACGCCCAACCGGCCCACCAGCCGGCCCAGCCCAGCCGCCGCTCCAGCGAGCTGCTTGGCTCGGCCAGACAGGCAGGCAGGTGCTCGACGGCGGCCGCAGCACGCGCCACGCAGCTGCCCACCGGCCTGCTTCCTCCCCTCGCCGCTCTGGAGGCTTGGATCGGTCATCCACTCCCTCCCCGAGCTCGCCGACACGCTCACTTCTCCCCAGCTTCTCTCCTTCGCCCTCCCCGCACCATGGCCGACGCCGCCGTGCTCGCGCCGTTGAGGTAGCCGCGTCCACCGTCGTCCTTGAGCCCTGTCGTCGTGTCCGTCGTCTCCGCCTTCCTCGACTACATCGAGCAGGCTGAGCCCCGAGCGCTCGCCCGCCCTGGAGACGCCCCCGACCCCGTCTTCCCCAACTCCGGCCGCGGAGATCCCCCTCGCCGTTCCGCTCAGCTCCGACCGTCCCAAGCTCGCTTCAGTGTCTTCTGCAACCGCTGTGAGCCCAGCTTCGTCCTCCCCCTCTCCGTTGGCTCTCTCCTACACTAAACGCACCGCACGTAGCTCACCTGCACGCACCGCCGCGGAGCTCGTCGCCGACGAGGCTCTGGCCATCTAATGGTCTGGCCACCATGCCCACCAGCTTCACTATCACGCTTAGGTGCTGTAGGATCACTCCACGGTCCTCTACGAGCAACGCACCGTCGTTTTCGACCTCGCCCGAACTCCGGCAGCCGCTGGACTCGTCGCCGGTGTCGATTCCGGTGACCCCGAGGCCAGCCACCACCACCACTCGACGCGGTTTGCTCCCAGCTACCCGTAGGTGTGCTCCACCGTCGTTTTGGCAGCCGGAGCACAAAACCCGCACCTCACTGCCACGTTGGGCCTCGCCGGCGGCTAAACGCCGGCGAGTTAGCTCTGTTTGACCAAGGGTTTGACCCCCCTGAGTCAGTGACATGTGGGCCCTGCCTGTTAGTCAAACCTAGTTTAGTGCTTAAGTTAATTTTATTTAGTCAGTTAATTAACTGTGACACTGACCAGTGGGTCCCACTGGTCAGGTTTGACCTGGTCCGCCCTGTTGACCGACTGACGTCAGCCTGATGTCATGCTGACGCAGTAAAGGATTTTCTGGGATTTTTAGATTTAAAATAATTCAGGAAATTCCAGAAAATGCCTAAACTTCAAAAAATCATATAAATTCAACAGTAGCTCAGATGGAAAAGATTTATATATGAAAATTGATCAGAAAAATCCAGTCTTTCCAATGGCACTGGTTTCATGCATGTTTGAGCAAGTTAACCTTGCTGTATACATTAAAACATGATAATGCACTTAATTAAATAATAGTTTGAGTTCCAATTTGAATCTTTGATTCAAACAGGCTCAAACCCTTCTGGTTATAGTTGCATTAGCCCAAAACACATGCATCTTGCCATGTCATGAGCATGCATCATATTGTTGCATTTGTTTGTTTATTGATTGTATCGCCGGTATTCTCCGTGTTAGGTCCTTCTCCCGAGGATACTTCTGCGTATCCAGCTGAAGAGCAGTACCCGACAACCACTCTGTCAGGCAAGCAATCATTGATCATTCCGATACAAACCCATCTTCTCGCTCCTGCTCCCTTTTACTGCATTAAGGCGACAGCGTGTGAACTGCTACTTGCTGCGGTAGTTGAACCCTATTCCCTTGCATGACCTGTCATTGCCACAGTAAATAGTTGAAACCCACTAGCATGTGTAGGAGTTGATTGAGCCATGTGATGTGTGATCCACCATGCTATTTGTTTATGTTGCCTGCTATGCTTAGAGTTGTGTCAGGTCTGATTCATCTGGGTGATGGATCAGAGTGAAATGATCATACCGATAAACAGAAGGAAGTATGGAATATGCTTGGTAAAGGTATCGATGAAAGGCCATGCAGGAGTACATGGTGGGTTGTTTCATCGGAATCGTCCATAGGACCCGAGATCCGTATGTGTGGTTCAAGTTTCAGCTACTACCACACATTGGGATCCTTAATTGACCCTCTCGGCTTATTAATTACCCTCGATCTCTGTCCAGGAGTTGCAACTAGTTTCTGGTGTTTATAGTTTACTGGAGGTCGTGCACAGCGCTGCCCTCGGGGTGGGCTGTGATGCGACAGGTACGTGGCACGGTGTACTGGTTGCCCGTTTGGTGACTCGAGAACCCTGTACACATCGTTTGGGGCCGTGAGCGACACCCCGGCCGGATCTCCCCACGGATGGAACCCAAATAGGCGATAAACCTGGACGAGAGACTTGTGTAGTTAGTCAGGTCGTGGCCGACACCCTCGCTGGGCTTCCGCTTGAAGGTTGCCGAGTACATGTCGAGTAAACGGCGATAAGTGGTGGAAGCGTGTGTGAAGAAGTACACCCCTACAGGGTTAACAATATATTCGAATAGCCGTTGTTCGCGGTATGGATTACTTGGTTACTCTTACAGTTCATAGACAAGTTGATGGATACTACTAAAAGCCTCAAGACAAGTGTGAGTGCCGTGGATGGCCCTTCCGTAGGATGACGGAAGAGGATCCTCGGTGGTGTATTGTTGTGGTGAGTAGAGGACTCATGTACGTAGTAATATCTTAAAATCTGTTGAGAGTTGTAGTATAGGTTAGCCAAGAGTCAAAGCTGGCTTTCTGCTATGAACTCCACTACCCCCTGTTGATAATGTTGCATGTATGATAGGTTCCGTTGTAAGACTTGATGAGTACCTTTGTACTCATGTTTGCTTAATAACTGTTGTAGAGGAGAACCCTGCCCCTTCTGATGGGTTCTACATAGACGTTGACGTCGACGAGTAGCTTGTCACCCAGACGGAGATCTGGAGCTTGAGAAGGGCCTTGTAGATAGTCAGGCAACACCAAGCCTGTTTTATTTTCTAAGTTGTCTGTACTCAGACATGTAGCTTCCGCTTGTTCTTGTATGACTGTATGACTTGAGTGTTGGGTCATGTGACCCCTACCTGTAGGGATATGTTATGTATGGCTCTTGGAGCCTCTTAAATAAAGTACTTTGAGTCATAGAGTTCTGTTGTGATGCAATGTTGTATTTGCACATATTGAGCATATTGTGTGTATGATTGAAATGCTTGGTATGTGTGGGATCCGACACCTAGTTGTTTTCCTTTGGTAGGCTATCTTACAGGGAAATGCCTCCTAGTGTTTCCAATGAGCCTTGGTAGCTTGCTACTACTCGGGACACGTAGGCTGGCCGGCATGTGTCCTTCTTCGTTCCTGTGTCTGTCCCTTAGGGGAAATGTCATGCGTTGTTCCTTTAAGTCCATGTAGCTTGCTACGACTTGGGTTCATACATTGATGACCGACACGTTCGTTGCTGGGTCATGGATGCCTGTCTCTGTAATTTAGTGCCACTTTTGGTTTATAACTAGCCATGTCGGCCCGGGTTCTCTGTCATAGGGATGCTAGCGACACTGTCATATACGTGTGCCAAAATGCGCAAACGGTCCCGGGCCAGGTAAGATGGCACCCATGGGGTTACCGTGCGTGAGGCCGCAAAGTGATATGACGTGTTACAGCTAGATCTGTGTGATTTAGGATCGGGAACCTGACAGCGTTGGCATCAGAGCCGGACTGCCTGTAGGTTTCTCAAGCCAAACTGGTCGATGTTGAGTCTAGAAAAATTCTTAGTTATATGTAAGGGAATTGATTGTGGAAGGGAATGTAAGGCTCTTTTTACTCCTTTACCTTATGCCATTCTGATCTGAGTCAGTCTATTCTTCTATGGGGATTTAGGACTAGGCCTCTTATCCTTACTAGGTTCACGTGTGACTAATCCGTAGACTCTTAGGATTGTTGGTTTCAAGCCTCAGTTCAGTTTCTATCCTTTTAGTATGATGGTTTGTTGGACCCGGAACCTTCATATGATATTATTGAGTGGCTATGCTATCATTTGTATGATGTCTCAAATTCTTTTTTGAGCATTTACAGTGGTTATGCTGCCCGATTTCTTCCAGAAACACTAATGCCTTTGCATTACTTTGTGTTTCAGATGTCTGGCCGCACACCTCACCAAGTGGTTCGTTTGACTCGGTGCATTAATGTGCCCGGTCACACGGCCATCCTAGTCCGTGTGCTGATTGAGACCGGTTATCGCTGCTATCCTGAGTACACCGTGGAGGAACAGTACCGGGATTTCAATCAGAGTCAGTATTTCTGCACAGTCCGGATATACCCCTCATATCCCGGAGCTAATGACCCCATCCATTGGTCTTATGGACTCGGGGTTACCATCGAGATGGCAGTGCAGGATGCCGCCTATTCGATGATGACCATTCTCCGGGCTAGGCATGCCCTGTTGCTGAACACTGAGTTCTGTTACATGCCAGCCTCACTTCCTGGAGAGGAAGGCTACTACACTGGTCTGTATACTGATGCTGCTCATGAAGAGCCACTGCTTCAGACTACTGTTCAGATGCTGGAGGATAGGGACCGTGAGGTCCGTGCCCTCCGAATGGAGCTATATAACACTCGAGCCGCCCATTGGACTACTTTGACACGGCTTGCACCTGCTGTGCACCCAGGATATCTGGATATGCGGGATTTGTACCCCGTGCGGACTCGTCTGCCTGATCGCATGGATTGGCGTGACGTTGGGGGTATTACACCTCCACGTGGGCGTCGGTTACCACCAGCATCGGGACCGAGGCCACATCCATGTCCCTATGGTCCACAGCCTTCGAGTGCTCGTGAGTTTCAAGATCCGTCTGTTCCACTTCCAGGCTACGGTGGTAATCTTTACGAAGATTACTACGGAAATGTCTGAGCTAGACCGTGGCAGTAGTAGTATTGTAGTAGTTGTATTTCCACAGTCCTGCGCGTCTTGTGGAATATGACTTAGTGTGTACTGAGTTCCGGAGGTGTAGTTAAATAATGTATAGGAGCTTGGAATGCTTCTGATGGGATGTATCGTCTTTCACCGCAGTTGTACTTTAGCCTTGGCTTGTACTAAACTATGTATGGTGTGTATGACCACTGGTGTATATATGGCAGATTCTATATTACCATGTCGTACGGATGAACATCTCTGCATTCCGTGTCATCCATTACATTCTGCACTCCTATGTCAAATTTTTGCCATCCTTGTCTAAACCGTTGTTTTGTTTCTTTAGGATGGTCAACACTCGCATCACTCCTGCTGCTCAGGAGCAGGGTGAGGCTAGTGGGGCTAGAGATGAGAATCTGCCCCAGCCACCCTCCTTGGCTGAAGTTATGCTCGAAGCAGAACGGAACAAGAGAGAGACCAACCGTCTGCTGGAACGCATAGAGCAGAACACTGGGTTCCGCCAGAGGAATGACGTGGTGTCAATCAATGACTTTATCAAGATGTGCCCACCGAAGTTCCATCACTCCAATGAACCTCTGGATGCGGATGACTGGCTTCGTAGTATCACCCACAAGCTACACTCTGCCCGTGTGGCCGAAGCTGATAAGGTTACCTATGCCGCCTACCATCTTGAGGGCCCTGCCAGTCTATGGTGGGAGAACTTTGAGGCTATGCGTCCTGCTGGCCAAATCACTACTTGGGTTGAGTTCAGTGAGGCATTTCGTGAACATCACATTCCGGAAGGTCTCATGTATCGCAAGCGTGAGGAATTCTGCAATTTCACCCAGGGCCGGTTAACTGTGGATGGCTATAGTCGCGAGTTTGGCAACTTGGCACGCTATGCACCTGAGGAAGTATCCATCGATGCCAAGAAGCAGGCGAGGTTCCGCAAGGGACTCAGCCCTGAACTTCGCCGAGATCTACGTCTGCACGAGTGCACTTCCTTCCAGAAGGTGGTAAATAAAGCTATCAGTGCTGAGACGGGCCTGACTGATTTCGAGGCCACACGCAAGCATCCTCAATACTTTGGTTCCTCATCCGGCTCTGGCTCTCACAGGCGCTGTGTGTGGGTTCCTAACACTGCTCTGCCACCCAAGTACACACCGAGGCCATCCTATGAAGCGCCTCGCCCAACTCAACAGTATGCACCTGCCAAGACTTATGGGGGACCACCTACCAACTTTGCTCCACGCACTGGCACCGTGACATGCTTCAAGTGTGGAGAACCAAGGCACTACATGCGTGAGTGTCCTCAGAACCAACCAGGAAAACCCGTTGGCCGTGGTAAGCCAACCGGCAAGGTGAATTATGTCAAGCCAATCCCCACTTCACGTGGTCATGTCAACTATGTCTCTGCTGAGGAAGCTTATGAGGATCCTAACGTCGTCCTTGGTACGCTTCTCGTTAACTGCCATCCGGCATCTGTTCTTTTCGATACTGGAGCATCCCATTCGTTCATATCTGAGAGCTATGCTCGAATGCACAACATGACTTTTTGTGACATGCCTACTTCCATGGTTATTCAAACTCCTGGTTCAAAATGGCAAACCTCTAGGGTCAGCCATGGAAATGAAATCCTTGTCGATAGACTTGTTTTCCTTGCATCTCTAATCGCTCTCAAGTCCTCGGACATAAACATCATTTTGGTTATGGATTGGATGACAACTCATTACGCCAAGATTGATTGCTATACTAGGACCGTTCAACTTACACACCCATCCGGCAAGATAGTCAATGTCTTGACCCGAATGGCTGAGCGTCAGCTCTACTCTCTTAATGCCAGCTCTCTACCAGAACTCGAAGATATCCCGGTAGTCCGTGACTTTCCAGATGTTTTTCCAGAAGAACTGCCAGGAATTCCACCTGACAGAGATGTCGAGTTCGTGATAGATCTTATTCCAGGAACTGTCCCAATCTCTAGGAGACCTTATAAGATGGCACCCCTAGAATTAGCTGAGCTTAAGAAACAACTCGATGAGTCCTTGCAAAAGGGTTTCATCCGTCCTAGCTCTTCCCCTTGGGCTTGTCCCGTTCTCTTCGTCAAGAAGAAGGATGGAACGGATCGGATGGTTGTAGATTACCGACCTGTCAATCTTGTCACCATAAAGAACAAGTATCCGCTCCCCAGGATCAACGACCTGTATGATCAGCTCGCTGGATGCTCAGTTTTTTCCAAAATGGATTTGAGGTTGGGCTACCATCAAATCAAAATCAAGAACGGGGACATTCCTAAAACGGCTTTTGTTACTCGCTATGGCCAATACGAGTACACCGTCATGTCCTTCGGGTTAACCAATGCCCCAGCTACCTTCTCCCGGCTAATGAATTCTATATTCATGGAGTACTTGGATAAATTCGTCGTGGTATACCTCGATGATATAATCATTTACTCCAAGAACAAGGAGGATCATGCCGAGCATCTAAGGCTGGTATTGACGAAACTTCGAGAACACCGTCTTTATGCCAAATTCTCTAAATGTGAATTCTGGTTACCGGAAGTGACCTATCTAGGTCATGTGATCTCTGGCAAGGGTATTGTTGTCAATCCCGAGCGAGTTCAAGCCGTCCTTGATTGGACTCCCCCTAAATCGGTCAAGCAAGTTAGGAGTTTCCTTGGCTTAGTGAGCTATTGCCGACGCTTCGTCGAGAATTTCTCCAAGGTTGCTAAACCCCTAACTAAACTCCTCAAAAAGGATAAAAAGTTTGAGTGGACCCCATAGTGCGAGTCCAGCTTTCAGGAACTAAAAAGGCGCTTGACGTCTGCACCCGTACTGGTACCACCAGACTTCTCCAAGGATTTTATTATCTACTGCGACGCCTCGCGACAAGGACTAGGTTGCATACTCATGCAAGATCGTCAAGTGATTGCTTACGCATCCCGACAGTTGCGTCCACATGAGGATAACTATCCTACACATGATCTAGAGCTTTCAGCTGTAGTCCACGCACTCAAAATATGGCGACATTACCTTCTTGGTAATCACCGTGAAATCTTCACTGATCACCAAAGTTTGAAATACATCTTCACCCAACCGGATCTAAATCTCAGGCAAAGACGTTGGGTTGAGTTGCTCACAGATTACAACTTAGGAATCACTTACACCCCTGGGAAGGCCAATGTCATGGTTGATGCACTAAGTCGTAAGTCTTATTGTAACAACTTGATGTTACAACAAGGGCAACCACTTCTCCACGAGGAATTTCGTAAGCTTAACCTTCACATTGTTCCTCGAGGATTCCTTTCCACCTTGGTGGCGAAACCTACCCTTATGGATCAAATCATAGTTGCCGAGCGGTATGATAGAGGTATATCTCGGATCAAGGAGAACATTGCTAGCGAAGTTGCTAGAAGTTTCTCTATGGATGATCGAGGTGTTGTGTACTTCGAGAACCGCTTGGTGGTACCCAAGAAACAACAACTATGACAGATGATTCTTAAGGAGGCTCATGAATCTCCTCTCACGATTCATTCCGGTAGTACCAAAATGTATCAAGACCTACGTCAGAGGTTCTGGTGGACTAGGATGAAGAGAGAAATCGCTCAGTTCATTGCTAACTGCGACGTTTGTCGTCGAGTTAAAGCAGAACATCAACGGCCTGCTGGCACCCTTCAACCTTTAGCTATTCCTGAATGGAAATGGGACAAGGTCGGTATGGACTTCATTACCGGGTTTACCAGGACCAGGAAAGGGAATAATGGTATTTTCGTCGTTATCGACCGCCTCTCTAAAGTAGCTCATTTCATGCCTGTTCGAGAGAGTATTACCGCTAGCCAGCTAGCAGACTTGTATATCCCTCGGATAGTATCACTTCATGGTGTGCCGTTGGAGATTAACTCAGACCGTGGAATTCTTTTCACTTCACGATTTTGGGAAAGTTTCCAGAATGCTATGGGAAATCATCTCTCTTTCAGCACCGCCTTCCATCCCCAGTCAAGTGGTCAATTGGAACGAGTCAATCAAATTCTGGAAGACATGCCTCGAGCCTCTGTCATTTCTGGTATGGAATGGGAAAAGTGTCTCCCATTTGCCGAATTCACTTATAACAATAGTTATCAAGCCAGCTTGGGCAAAGCTCCCTTCGAAGTTCTATATGGACGAAGGTGTCGAACACCTCTTAACTGGTCAGAAACCGGGGAAAGACAATTCTTTGGTCCGGATATGATCCAGGAAGCAGAAGAGCAAGTTCGCATCGTTCGTGAGAAATTGAAAACAGCCCAGTCTCGCCAGAAGAGCCAATATGATAGTCATCATAAGGCTGTGACTTTTGAATTCGGCGATAAGGCTTACCTTCGGGTTACTCCTCTTAAGGGAACCCATCGCTTCGGTATCAAAGGCAAATTGCCCCCTCGTTACATCGGTCCTTTTCGCATTCTTGCCAAACGAGGAGAAGTTGCCTACCAATTGGAACTACCTCCGCACCTCTCCAGAGTTCATGATATCTTCCACGTTTCTCAACTCAGGCGATGCTTCTCGGATCCTATCCGCGGAGTGGACCACGAAATGCTTGATCTCCAGGACAATCTCACATATCGAGAGTACCCCGTTCGTATTCTTGATGAAACTGAGCGCACCACTCGACGTCACAATATCAAGTTTCTCAAGGTTCAATGGTCACATCTTCGACTTGAGTACCCCACCCTCTTTCCGGAGGAACCCGAATCTCGGGACGTGATTCTTTTGAGTGGGGGTGAGTTGTCACATCCCTAGTTAGTGCTTGCTTTAGGACTAGCTAGAGTGTGCATCATGTTTAATTCTCAAAGAAACTTGAAATGGGAATGACAGAAACCCCAGCACCCCTCTTCTAACAACTAGGGTTTGATAAAATCTTTTCCAATGTACCCAAAATGCCCTTCAAAAATGTTTATCATTTCCGCCTTGGTATTAAACCCCTGCCAAAAATGGTGCACAATTTTCTAGGACATCTAAGGTCTCTGGATTAAATCATATGGTATTTGTATTTGGGCATTTAAATGCTATAAAATATTTTATGTGCCCAAATAATCATAAACTAAAATGTTCCATGTTGTTCATATTATATACAGTGGGCATGACTAGTTTTATGAGTTATAAAAATGTTCTGGCATTTTCATTAATTAAACAAAGTTGCAAAAGAAATGAAACAAAAAGAAATAGAAAAGGAGAGAGAGAGAGAGAGAGAGAGAGAGAGAGAGAGAGAGAGAAAAGGGTTACCTGACGCCCAACCGGCCCACCTGCCGGCCCAGCCCAGCCGCCGCTCCAGCGAGCTGCTTGGCTCGGCCAGGCAGGCAGGCAGGTGCTCGACGGCGGCCGCAGCACGCGCCACGCAGCTGCCCGCCGCCCTGCTTCCTCCCCTCGCCGCTACGGAGGCTTGGATCAGTCATCCACTCCCTCCCCGAGCTCGCCGACACGCTCACTTCTCCCCAGCTTCTCTCCTTCGCCCTCCCCGCACCATGGCCTACGCCGCCGTGCTCGCGCCGTTGAGGTAGCCGCGTCCACCGTCGTCCCTGAGCCCTGTCGTCGTGTCCGTCGTCTCCGCCGTCCTCGACTACATCGAGCACACTGAGCCGCGAGCGCTCGCCCGCCCTGGAGACGCCCCCGACCCCGTCTTCCCCAACTCCGGCCGCGGAGATCCCCCTCGACGTTCCGCTCAGCTCCGACCGTCCCCAAGCTCGCTTCGGTGTCTTCTGCAACCGCTGTGAGCCCAGCTTCGTCCACCCCCTCTCCGTTGGCTCTCTCCTACACTGAACGCACCGCACGTAGCTCACCTGCACGCGCCGCCGCGGAGCTCGTCGCCGACGAGGCTCCGGCCATCTAATGGTCCGGCCACCGTGCCCACCAGCTTCACTGTCACGCTTAGGTGCTGTAGGATCACTCCACGGTCCTCTACGAGCAACGCACCGTCGTTTTTGACCTCGCCCGAACTCCGGCAGCCACTGGACTCGTCGCCGGCGTCGATTCCGGCGACACCGAGGCTAGCCACCACCACCACTCGACGCGGTTTGCTCCCAGCTACCCGTAGGTGTGCTCCGCCGTCGTTTTGGCAGCCGGAGCACAAAACCCGCACCTCACCGCCGTGTTTGGCCTCGCCGGCGGCTAAACGGCGGCGAGTTAGCTCTATTTGACCAAGGGTTTGACCCCCCTGAGTCTCTGACATGTGGGCCCTGCCTGTTAGTCAAACCTAGTTAAGTGCTTAAGTTAATTTTATTTAGTCAGTTAATTAACTGTGACACTGACCAGTGGGTCCCACTGGTCAGGTTTGACCTGGACCGCCCTGTTGACCGACTAACGTCAGCCTGATGTCATGCTGATGCAGTAAAGGATTTTCTGGGATTTTTAGATTTAAAATAATTCAGGAAATTCCAGAAAATGCGTAAACTTCAAAAATCATATAAATTCAACAGTAGCTCAAATGGAAAAGATTTATATATGAAAATTGATCAGAAAAATCCAGTCTTTCCAATGGCACTGGTTTCATGCATGTTTGAGCAAGTTAACCTTGCTGTATACAATAAAACATGATAATGCACTTAATTAAATAATAGTTTGAGTTCCAATTTGAATCTTTGATTCAAACAGGCTCAAACCCTTCTGGTTATAGTTGCATTAGCCCAAAACACATGCATCTTTCCATGTCATGAGCATGCATCATATTGTTGCATTTGTTTGTTTATTGATTGTATCGCCGGTATTCTCCGTGTTAGGTCCTGCTCCCGAGGATACTTCTGCGTATCCAGCTGAAGAGCAGTACCCGACAACCACTCTGTCAGGCAAGCAATCATTGATCATTCCGATACAAACCCATCTTCTCGCTCCTGCTCTCTTTTACTGCATTAAGGCAACAGCGTGTGAACTGCTACTTGATGCGGTAGTTGAACCCTATTCCCTTGCATGACCTGTCATTGCCACTGTAAATAGTTGAAACCCACTAGCATGTGTAGGAGTTGATTGAGCCATGTGATGTGTGATCCACCATGCTATTTGTTTATGTTTCCTGCTATGCTTAGAGTTGTGTCAGGTCTGATTCATCTGGGTGATGGATCAGAGTGAAATGATCATACCGATAAATAGAAGGAAGTATGGAATATGCTTGGTAAAGGTATCGATGAAAGGCCATGTAGGAGTACATGGTGGGTTGTTTCATTGGAATCGTCCAAGGACCCGAGATCTGTATGTGTGGTTCAAGTTTCAGCTACTCCCACAAATTGGGATCCTTAATTGACCCTCTCGGCTTATTAATTACCCTCGATCTCTGTCCAGGAGTTGCAACTAGTTTCTGGTGTTTATAGTTTACTGGAGGTCGTGCACAACGCTGACCCTCGGGGTGGGCTGTGATGCGACAGGTACGTGGCACGGTGTACGGTTGCCCGTTTGGTGACTCGGGAACCCTGTACACATCGTTTGGGGCCGTGAGCGACACCCCGGCCGGATCTCCCCACGGATGGAACCCAAATAGGCGATAAACCTGGACAAGAGAATTGTGTAGTTAGTCAGGTCGTGGCCGACACCCTCGTTGGGCTTCCGCTTGAAGGTTGCCGAGTACATGTCGAGTAAACGACGATAAGTGGTGGAAGCATGTGTGAAGAAGTACACCCCTGCAGGGTTAACAATCTATTCGAATAGCCGTTGTTCGCGGTACGGACTACTTGGTTACTCTTACAGTTCATAGACAAGTTGATGGACACTACTAAAAGCCTCAAGACAAGTGTGAGTGCCGTGGATGGCCCTTCCGTAGGATGACGGAAGAGGATCCTCGGTGGTGTATTGTTGTGGTGAGTAAAGGACTCGTCTATGTAGTAATATCTTGCAATCTGTTGAGAGTTGTAGTATAGGTTAGCCAAGAGTCAAAGCTGGCTTTCTGCTATGAACTCCACTACCCCCTGTTGATAATGTTGCATGTATGATAGGTTCTGTTGTAAGACTTGATGAGTACCTATGTACTCATGTTTGCTTAATAACTGTTGCAGAGGAGAACCCTGCCCCTTCTGATGGGTTCTACATAGACATTGACGTCGACGAGTAGCTTGTCACCTAGACGGAGATCCGGAGCTTGTGAAGGGCCTTGTAGATAGTCAGGCTACACCAAGCCTGTTTTATTTTCTAAGTTGTCTGTACTCAGACATGTAGCTTCCGCTTGTGCTTGTATGACTGTATGACTTGAGTGTTGGGTCATGTGACCCCTACCTGTATGGATATGTTATGTATGGCTCTTGGAGCCTCTTAAATAAAGTACTTTGAGTCATAGAGTTCTGTTGTGATGCAATGTTGTATTTGCACATATTGAGCATATTGTGTGTATGATTGAAATGCTTGGTATGTGTGGGATCCGACACCTAGTTGTTTTCCTTTGGTAGGTTATCTTACAAGGAAATGCCTCCTAATGTTTCCAATGAGCCTTGGTAGCGTGCTACTGCTCGGGCACGTAGGCTGGCCGGCATGTGTCCTTCTTCGTTCCTGTGTCTGTCCCTTAGGGGAAATGTCACGCGTTGTTCCTTTAAGTCCATGTAGCTTTCTACGACTTGGGTTCATACATTGATGACCGACACGTTCGTTGCTGGGTCATGGATGCCTGTCTCTGTAATTTAGTGCCACTTTTGGTTTATAAATAGCCATGTCGGCCCGGGTTCTCTGTCATAGGGATGCTAGCGACACTGTCATATACGTGTGCCAAAATGCGCAAACGGTCCCGGGCCAGGTAAGATGGCACCCGTGGGGTTACCGTGCGTGAGGCCGCAAAGTGATATGACGTGTTACAGCTAGATCTGTGTGATTTAGGATCGGGGACCTGACAACTGGTTCAGTTGCTAAAGAGTAGTAACTCAAAATGGGAGTTGCATAATGAACAGAAACTAGTTAAAGGTGAAAGTGTGTTGGAAGTGGTTCCAAGATTGATATGATCATCATCGCACACTCCCTATACTTTCGGGATTAGTGTTGAACCTAAATAAGTGTTATTTGGTGTTTGTGTTGAGCATGAATATGATTTGATCATGTTTATTGCAATACGATTATTAATGTAAGTTAGAGAATAATTGTTGTTCTGTTTACATGAATAAAACCTTCTATGGTCATACACCCAATGAAAATGGTTTGTTGGATCTCGATCGTGTGATACACATATTCATAATATTGAAGCCAAAAGATGCAAGGTTAATAATGATAGTGCAACTTATTTGTGGCACTGCCGTTTAGGTCATATTGGTGTAAAGCGCATGAAGAAACTCCATAGTGATGGACTTTTGGAATCACTTGATTATGAATCACTTGGTGCTTGCGAACCATGCCTCATGGGCAAGACGACTAAAACTCCGTTCTCCGGAACTGTGGAGCGAGCAACAGAGTTGTTGGAAATCATACATACTGATGTATGCGGACAAATGAATGTTGAAGCTCGTGGCAGGTATCGTTATTTTCTGACCTTCACTGATGATTTGAGTAGATATGGGTATATCTACTTAATGAAGCACAAGTCTGAAACATTTGAAAAGTTCAAAGAATTTCAGAGTGAAGTGGAGAATCATCGTAACAAGAAAATAAGAGTTTCTACGATATGATCGCAGAGGTAATATATTTGAGTTAGCGAGTTTGACCTTCAGTAAAAACAATGTGAAATAGTTTCACTACTCACGCCACCTGGAACACCACAGTGTAATGGTGTGTCCGAACGTCATAACCGTACTTTATTAGATATGGTGCGATAAATGATGTCTCTTACCGATCTACCACTATCGCTTTTGGGGTTATGCATTAGAGACAGCTACATTCACGTTAAATAGGGCACCATCTAAATCCGTGGAGATGACACCGTATGAACTGTGGTTTGACGAGAAACCTAAGCTATCATTTCTTTAAGTCTAGGACTACGATGCTTATGTGAAAAAGTTTCAACATGATAAGCTCGAACCCAAATCGGAGAAGTAAATCTTCATAGGATACCCAAAAGAAACTGTTGGGTGCACCTTCTATCACAGATCCGAAGGCAAGGTCTTTGTTGCTAAGAGTGGATCCTTTCTAGAGAAGGAGTTTCTCTCGAAAGAAGTGAGTGGGAGGAAAGTGGAACTTGATGAGGTAATTGTACCTTCTCCCGAATTGGATAGTAGTACATCACAGAAACTGGTTCCAGTGATTCCTACACCAATTAGTGAGGAAGCTAATGATGATGATCATGAAACTTCGGATCAAGTTACTGCTGAACTTCGTAGATCAACCAGAGTACGTTCCGCACCAGAGTGGTACGGCAACCCGGTTCTGGAAGTCATGTTACTGGACCATGATGAACCTACGAACTATGAGGAAGCGATGATGAGCCCAGATTCCGCAAAATGGCTTGAGACCATGAAATCTGAGATGGGATCCATGTATGAGAACAAAGTGTGGACTTTGGTTGACTTGCCCGATGGTCGGCAAGCCATCGAAAATAAATGGATCTTTAAGAGGAAGACTGACGCTGGCAGTAATGTTACTGTTTACAAAGCTCGACTTGTTGCAAAAGGTTTTCGACAAGTTCAAGGAGTTGACTACGATGAGACTTTCTCACCCGTAGCGATGCTTAAGTCTGTCCGAATCATGTTAGCAATTGCCGCATTTTATGAGATCTGGCAAATGGACAATAAAACTGCATTCTTTAATGGATTTATTAAAGAAGAATTGTATATGATGCAACCAGAAGGTTTTATCAATACTAAAGGTGCTAACAAAATGTGCAAGCTCCAGCGATCCATCTATGGACTGGTGCAAGGATCTCGGAGTTGGAATATACGCTTTGATAAGTTGATCAAAGCATATAGATTTATACAGACTTGCGGTGAAGCCTGTATTTACAAGAAAGTGAGTGGGAGCACTACAACATTTGTGATAAATATATGTGAATGACATATTGTTGATCAGAAATAATGTAGAATATTCTGGAAAGCATAAAGGAGTGTTTAAAGGAGTTTTTCAAAGAAAGACCTCGGTGAAGCTGCTTACATATTGGGCATCAAGATCTATAGAGATAGATCAAGACGCTTGATAAGACTTTCGATGAGTACATACCTTGATAACATTTTGAAGTAGTTCAAAATGGATCAGTCAAAGAAGGAGTTCTTGCCTGAATTGTAAGGTGTGAAGTTGAGTAAGACTCAAAGCCAGACCATGGCAGAAAAATATAGAGAGAATGAAAGTCATTCCCTATGCCTTAGCCATATGTTCTATAAAGTATGCCATGCTGTGTACCAAACATGTTGTGTACCTTGCCATGAGTTTGACAAGGAGGTACAATAGTGATCCAGGAGTAGATCACTGTACAGCGGTCAAAATTATCCTTAGTAACTGGATGACTAAGGAAATGTTTCTCGATTATGGAGGTGATAAAGAGTTCGTCGTAAAGGGTTACGCCGATGCAAGCTTTGACACTAAATCCAGCTGACTCTAAGTATCAATCTGGATGTGTATTGAAAGTGGGAGCAATTAGCTAGAGTAGCTCCATGCAGAACATTGTAGACACATAGACATTTGCGAAATACATACGGATCTGAATGTGACAGACCCGTTGACTAAACTTCTCTCACGAAACAAAACATGATCACACCTTAGTACTCTTTGGGTGTTAATCACATAGCGATGTGAACTAGATTATTGACTCTAGTAAACCCTTTGGGTGTTAATCACATGACGATGTGAACTATCGGTGTTAAATCACATGGCGATGTGAACTAGATTATTGACTCTAGTGCAAGTGGCAAACTGAAGGAAATATGCCCTAGAGGCAATAATAAAGTTATTATTTATTTCCTTATATCATGATAAATGTTTATTATTCATGCTAGAATTGTATTAACCGGAAACTTAATACATGTGTGAATACATAGACAAAACAGAGTGTCCCTAGTATGCCTCTACTAGACTAGCTCATTGATCAAAGATGGTTATGTTTCCTAGCCATAGACATGAGTTGTCATTTGATCAACGGGATCACATCATTAGGATAATGATGTGATGGACAAGACCCATCCGTTAGCTTAGCACTATGATCGTGTAAGTTTTACTGCTATTGCTTTCTTCATGACTTATACATGTTCCTATGACTATGAGATTATGCAACTCCCGAATACCGGAGGAACACTTTGTGTGCTACCAAACATCACAACGTAACTGGGTGATTATAAAGGTACTCTACAGGTGTCTCCGAAGGTACTTGTTGGGTTGGCGTATTTCGAGATTAGGATTTGTCACTCCGATTGTCGGAGAGGTATCTCTGGGCCCTCTCGGTAATGCACATCATAATAAGCCTTGCAAGCAAAAGACTAATGAGTTAGTCACGAGATGATGTATTACGGAACGAGTAAAGAGACTTGCCGGTAACGAGATTGAATTAGGTATAGAGATACCGACGATCGAATCTCGGGCAAGTAACATACCAATGACAAAAGGAACAACGTATGTTGTTATGCGGTTTGACCGATAAGGATCTTCGTAGAATATGTAGGAGCCAATATGAGCATCCAGGTTCCGCTATTGGTTATTGACCGGAGATGAGTCTCGGTCATGTCTACATAGTTCTCGAACCCGTAGGGTCCGCACGCTTAACGTTTGATGACGATCGGTATTATGAGTTTATGAGTTTTGATGTACCGAAGGATTTCGGAGTCCCGGATGAGACCGGGGACATGACGAGGAGTCTCGAAATAGTCGAGACGTAAAGATTGATATATTGGACGACTATATTCGGACATCGGAAAGGTTTCGAGTGATTCGGGTATTTTTTGGAGTATATGGGCCTTATTGGGCCATACGGGAATAGAGGAGAAAGGCCAAAAGGAAGGAGGCGCGCGCCCCCTCTCTGGTCCGAATTGGACAAGGGGTGCAGCCCCCTTTTCCTTCTCCCTCTCCACCTCTTTCCTTCTCTCCTACTCGGGAAAGGAAAGGGGAATCCTACTAGGACTTGGGAGTCCTAGTAGGACTCCCCACACTTGGCGCGCCCCCTCTAGGGCCGGCCTCTTCCTTGCTCCTTTATATACGGGGGCAGGGGGCACCCTAGGACACACAAGTTGAATTGTTTTAGCCGTGTGCGGTGCCCCTCTCCACAGAAACACACCTCGGTCATACCGTTGCAGTGCTTAGGCGAAGCCCTGCGCCGGTAGATACATCATATCTGTCACCACGCCGTCGTGCTGGCGAAACTCTCCCGTGAAGCTCAACTGGATCAAGAGCTTGTGGGACGTCATCAAGCTGAACGTGTGCTGAACGCGGAGGTGCCGTACGTTCGGTGCTTGTTCGGTTGGATCGCGAAGAAGTTCGACTACATCAACCGCGTGACTTGACGCTTCCGCTCCCGGTCTACGAGGGTACGTAGACACACTCTCCCCCTCGTTGCTATGCATCTTGTAGGTAGATCTTGCATGATCGTAGGAAAATTTTGAAAATACTACGTTTCCCAACAGCCAGGCGCCCGGGTGGAGGCAAGCCAGATGCCCGGCTAGCGTGCCAGCTGGTTTCCGATGTGACGTTTCGAAATCACCAGGCGGCCCGCCTGGTCCCGACCGACTCCTAGCTGTCGGCACCTCAGAAGACGGATGAAGCGCAATCACCAACCACTCGGAGTAGGAAGTTGCTGAGGCCCCTCGCCCCTTCGGCCACGGTGCTTCGCCACTTTGGGGACTACTGTTGTAGTAAATGACCACGGGTAGCCTCATCAACCTCCCCTAGTATTTGAAGACATCGGGGCTGGCTCCGCCCCTCAAGCATCAGAGGCAAAGGGCCACCTTCTTGGGGCCGGCTGGTCCAAGTGGCTAGCTGTTAGAAGGCAGCGAGACCTAAAGGACGGCCATGAAGTGGGCCGACTCCTAGAAGGCGGCCGCGAGAGTGGCCGACTCCTAGTAAGCGCCCCCCCCCCCTCGCCCCCTCAGAGTTTGCACCCACATAAATGCGATGAGACGGTGCGTTCCACACGCTAGGAGAAACTACTCTAATGTGGATAGATCAACTACAGAAGTAAGCTAATTGTTCAACTTGACTGCTAGCTCACTTTATCTACTACTTACATGATGATTAGCTCCATGCAGTGCATCAGCTGTCTAGCGTTCATTATGTTCAAGTGTAGAATATGTGTGACAGAGATGTGAAGTAGTCCTGGATTTTTTGGCACACGGATGTCCATCGAGCTGTCTCTTGTCGATCCCTTGCACCTATGAAGCCTGGAAAAAAATATGGCGTTTTAGTTTGTGATCAAAAGTTACATATCTTCTGGAGATATATTGAATATGTCGATGCGGATCCACACATTAATATCATTTTCAGTAAAATTGTTCACTACCCCAACTGGTGGATTTTCAATCAGTTTTGTCTTTCTTTTCCAACTGAAAGTTGTAGCAAATGAGAACCGAAGCTCTTGTGGAGCAAATTTGGAATAGTTGCCTACTTTTTTGCCGCTGCTACTTTGCCACCTAGATTAATATTACTACTACTTATTGTGTTGCTAAAACCTTGTGTCCTGGACAATTTGTGGGTGGATGTGCACTATGTGATGCCTTCCTAAGTGCTCTACCGATATTGCTACTTTGTTAGCAACAACAACAATAGCAACAAAAACATCAACACCAGCAACACCACCAGCAATAGCAACAACAACAACAACAACAACAACAACAACAACGACAACAACGAAGATGACGACGACAAAGAAAATGACAACAACAACAACAACAACAAGCAAGCAAGCAAGTAAAGGATACAACACAATAATAACTTGCACAAAGTAAAGGTAAGAGATAACCGCAAGTGGAGTCGACGGAGACAAGGATGTGTTACCGAAGTTCCTTACCTTTAGGGGTAAGTACGTCTCGGTTGGAGCGGTGTGGAGACACAATGCTACCCAAGATGCCACTAGGGCTATCGTATTCTCCTCACGTCCGCATACAATGCAAGATGTCATGATTCCACTAGTGGTGCCCTTGAAGGCAGCAACTAGACCTTTAGAAACAAGGTTGGGGCTCTCTCCACAAATTAATTGGAGGCTCCCAACACCACCATGAAGGTTCACCCCAATGGATTGTGGCTCTGAGGTGACCTCTTCCATCTAGGGTGCCCAAACACCCAAGAGTAACAAGATCCGCAAGGGATTAGTGGGGGGGATCAAAGTTCCCTCTGTGGAAATGTAGATCGAGGCCCTCACAAGAAAACCCAAGAAAATCAACAAGATTTGATGGTTTGGGAAAGAGATCGGGCGAAAATGAGTTTAGGGGCAACAATGGAGCTTGGGGAAAAAGAGGTAAGTCTTCTTGGGGAAGAAGACCTCCTTATAAAGTCGGTGGGTAAATCTAACCATTTTCTGCACACAAGTCGTGCACAAGCGGTACTACCGCTTCGGCGAGCGCTACAACCACCCTGCACGGGAGTTCTGCCCATAGTGTGCAACTGACCCAGTCAAGGATGCAGTTGGGCTGCCAAAGCGGTACTACCACTTCTGCTAGTGGTACTTCTACTTAGAGTTGCACATAGAAGTGGAACCGCGGTAGTAGAGGTAGGTAGTGCGGCAATACCGTGATGAGCGGTACTACCACTAGTTACTATTGCTCTACTTCCGCTAGAGTTGTGAGGGGTTACATAAGCATAAAACTAAGCGGTAGTGAAGGCGGATGTGGAAGCCGACAGTGACGCACAAGCGGTAGTACCGCACAAGCGGTAGTACCACACAAGCGGTACTATCACTCTCTTTTGGTCTTCGATGAATCCGCGGTAGTGGGGTGGTAGCACGAGCTGCATAGTTCCGCATGAGAGGTACTACTGCTTGCTACTACTTCCCAACTTCCCCTCATTTATAGAACACAAAACACAAGTGGCAGTGCTCGAAGAAGTAGAGGGCGACAGTACCGCTCCCCAGCGCGGTACTTCCGCTTATGTGCTTTTGGAAAGCCCAAGCAGAAGACAGAAGATCTCCAGATTGCCGAGAAGGACAGAGGGTGCAAATGTAACTGTGTACATGTTGATTCCACCCTAACCATTCCATATGTGGACTCCTCTTAATACTACAAATTTCCTACGACTAAAATCTACCAAAAAGAAATCGCTAGAAAATAACCATCTTCGCTCTTAATCACCCAGGGGAAACAAACCATGGTGCCATCTAATAATATCAACAAAGTTAATGTACGGTTAGTCCGCAAAACACATTTCCATCAATTAGCAAAACCACTAAGGGAGAAATATGCCCGAACACCAGAAAAAATGGATCTCTATGCTGGAACTCGAGGGCCTCCGGTTCTCTAAATCGAGGTGTCACAGTGAACCCACCAACCATTTAATAGTACAGCTTGGATCATGACACCCCAAAATGGAAATGCCCCAAACTTATGCTTGCGCATTAAATCCAAGAGGCTGAGGATGGAACGAGCCTGAGATCCAAAGCCTCAAAAACATGTGTTGCTTTGAGATCCAAGAAGGGTGGTGCCGATGATAATAGGTGAGAATCTTCCATCAAGAGATTTTACTCAGTGATCTCAAAGAAGACTCCCAGAACCCCGAGGACGATAATACCAAGTTAAGGTACCACTCAAGTGTTCTAACATGGAGAGAACTTAAACCTAAAATTCTAGAAGACTAATCGTAATGACATATTTTCGGTAACTGTGGAACAATATTTGAATGCAACCTTATTGAAACATTTTTGTCCAGCTAGAGACAAAAAATCCAATGCAGTTGCAAATTAGTGCCATTACTTCCTTAATTAATATGTTTACATATGAAAACATGAGCATTGTGACAAGAAATAAGCATCCAATACTGATTAACACAGATACACAATAATATTGCAACATAACTAAGCATGCCATCATAGCCCTACTCTTGTTTACTGGCGCCTGGCACGCTCCATGTTCTTGACCATAGTTTCCAGGTTGAGGAGGGTGGGTTGGTTGCAATTGAAGCACATAGGGAAGTTCTCCGGACGCACAAAAACATGCATGTAGCATCGTGGGCACCCCCCGTGCATCACCTTGATGGGGCTGTTGTCGGATGATACACATGAACTACGAGATGATGAGCCGGTGCTTTCATCTTGAATGTTTTCCATCTCAAACTTATCACCCTTAGCTACTGCTACCGGCCGATGGTCCAACCTACAAATTAGTATGAGGAAAAATATCAATGGTCACATAGATCACTTTTCACAATGCAAGATGAAGAACACATAGAATTAAGGAATGTTTACCTGAATGCTGAGTAGATAGAACAAGATAGGGGTGTGTGGTTTGGTTGTATGTCGTCCAAGGGTTACTTATATAGAGATGTAGATGGGGAGAACTAAATGCCATTAATTTCATTCATAATAAAATAAGATAAGGACCTCTCCATTACTCAATGCTCCATCTCCGTTGGTCAAACCTATTTATTTGCTCCGTAAATGTTGTTCATTCATTTCTCCATCAATGGCCATTTGTTTTGTTTTAAATTTACATAGAGAAATATTTCTCCCATTCCCTTTATTTAGGAATAGTGAATTGTGATTGAAATGACGACGGAATGTATGGCGACTTTCATTAGGAGATTTGCAGAGGAAAGAGAATAACTCTTGAAAAGAGGGACACTTTTAAATAGGTAAATCCCAGACATTGCAATTCTTTAGTTTAGAGGTTCTAGGTTGGAATTTAATCAATGAATTACGCAAGAAAGATCTTTAGATGTTCCGGTGTCATGCAATAGTTAGCATATGATTATACATTAGTGAAAATCTACAATTATAATCTACTTGTGGAGGTTTGTCACATCAATTACATTAATTAGCAGCAGTAATTAGATGCATGGTCGATATTTTATTAGTAGGTATCTTTATTTTTGTCGGAGTAAGTGACCATGGGTAGCCTCATCAGCCTCCCCTGGTATTTCAAGACATTGGGGCTGGCTGCCTTCTTGGGGCCGGCTGGTCCAAAGCGGCCGACTGTTAGAAGGCGGCGAGACCTAAAGGACGACCATGAAGTGGGCCGACTCCTAGCAGGCGGCCGCCAGACCGGCCGACTCCTAGTAAGCGCCGTCTCGCCCCCTCAGAGTTTGCACCCACATAAACACGACGAGACGGGGTGTGGCTACAGTACAACCCACTACCCCCTAATCTAGGGCAGAGCATGGCCACAATGCAGTGTACTGGGCGGACGTCCCTCATCCGGCACGGCACTATAGCCAAACAACCCATGACATCACCCCTGACAGAGGGAGCCATGCTCCCACGACGAACTGTCGGCACGACCCCCTGGTGGCGGGCCCTCCTTGCCCGTGAGAAGCCAGAAGGCAGCAAGCCCGAACCAGTCGGCTCAGGGGGGGGCCGGCTCCTCACCAGGCGGCCCTCTCCTGCCTTGAAGATTGTGTGCCATTAACCTGAAGAGACAGGGAGTGGCTACAGTGAACGCCCACCAGGCGGCAGGACTGTAGCCATGCCCTCCTCGATAAAGCATGCATCATCAACGGCACTGCTACAGTCCTGAGCAGCCGGTGGGACCCACCAGGCGGCGGGCCCCAGCTGCCGGCGAAGAAGCCGGCCACAGAGACACTGACAGCCGGGTCCTACACCCGGCCCAATTACCGTTGTACCCCTGGGGGGGTAGGCCTATATAAACCCCCTAGGGCACCCATGCAAAGGGTTCAGCCCCTGAGATACTACACACACCACGTAGAGAAAGGAGCAGAGCTAGCCTTGCGCTTCTTCCTCCTCGAGCCAAACAGCTCAAGGAGCACTTGTAGCCACTTGTTGATTAGTGATCATGTGGAGACCCCACAGAGCAGGACTAGGGGTGTTATCTCCTAGGAGAGTCCCGAACCTGGGTAAAGTTCACCGACGTTCGTGTCTACGCCTTATCCCATTTCCAGGCACCGACACTACTAGAAAAAGGGCTATAGATGATATGGCCACTAATGGCGCACCAGACATGTGGTGTGCCATTAGTATATACTAATGGCGCACCATGTGTTGGTGCGCCACTAGTGTCCAAATACTAATGGCGCACCAGACATTTGGTGCGCCATTAGTAACAACTTTTTTATTTATTTTTACAGACATACTAATGGCGCACGGTGGCACAGTGCGCCATTACTAGTTTAACTAGTAATGGCGTACCTCCAACTCAGTGCGCCAGTACTATTTTTTTTGCAAAACTACTAATGGCGCACCTCTCACTAATGCGCCATTAGTAACATTGGTTACTAATGGCGCATTGATGAGTGGTGGCCATTAGTAATGTGGGACCAGCTAGATATTTTGGACAGCCACACCTACACACTCACTTTCCCCACTTCATTCTCTCCACCTCCTCCTCCAAGCTTGTGTCGGCTGCCTCCTCCTCCTCACCTCATTTGCATCATAGATTCATCAAAATTAAGTGGTTAAATTACCTTTTTTTTGATAGGTAAGTAAGGGGGGAGAGCTATCTTTATGTTGTGGATCATTTTTTCTCTCTCGAGCTCCAACAACCATGCACATGCACTTTTTATGGCCTGGCTAGATCTATGTATGTTTGTGGTGTTGCATATGTTTGTGGTGTTGCATATATGTTTGTGTTTGCAGGTACCGGTATTTGAAATGCGATAGTTGCCAATATTTTGCCGAAATGTTGATTCATTTCCGTTTTAGCGAGAATTTTGGCACTATGCATTCTTTTTGGTCCTATTTTTAGAATTTTGGCACTATGCATTCTTTTTTGTCCTATTTTAAGGGAAAGTCATGCCAAATCTTTTCTTGGTTCTAAAATATCGTTTTGCTCTACCCCGTAGGCGACCATGGTCCGCACGATGACCGAAGGCATCGTGAATAGGTTTTTGAGCTCCGCGAAGGCCGAGATGCTTCAAAAGAACGAGAGGGAGATAAGATGTCCGTGTCGAAGATGCAAGCTGAAGAGCCTTATTGTGGACCCGGATTCCGGGCAGGTGCGGGACCACCTGCTCTTGCGTGGTTTCATGGATTGCTATCGGTGGCAAGGTGATGAAGATGACTATGAAGTCGTCCATGGCCGGGCAAGAAATGAGGAAGGGCAGGAAGATAACCACCGCGGCGAGGGCGGGTGAGAAGACGAAGAATCTTCAGGACATGATCACTACGGTGACGCTGTACACAGTAATCATTTAGAAGATGCCGGACATGATGATGAGGAAGATCAAGACGAAGGGCATGATCATGATCTAGATGAAGATGCCGGAGCAGATGACGATGGAGGATGGGTGCAGGACCCTCATATTCAAGAGCTATTTCTCAAGCAGACGGATAACGCAAGAGCTGCCGCACGAGAGAAAGCCAAGCTGTATCAACTAGAGATAGACGCGGTTACTCCATTGTATGACGGATGCAGGCCCGAGGATACCCTCATGAAAGTAATGCTCATGGCTTTGGAGATGAAGGTAAAACACAAAATAACCGACGCATGCTTCGACGAGAACATGTCATTCTGGCACGAACGTCTTCCCAAGGGGAACAAGTGCCCGACCAGTTTCGAGGAGGCGAAGAAAATCGTGTGTCCTCTGGATTTACCGCACGTGAAATACCATGTGTGCATGGACAATTGCATCATTTATCGGGACGAGCACACGGAGTCTACCATATGTCCGGTGTGCGGTGTCACTTGATACAAGAAGCGGAAGAAAGCTCCTCGAAAAGTGGTGTGGTACTTTCCGATCACTCCTCGTCTGCAGCGGTATTTCACGGACCCTAAGGTAGCAAAACCTCCTGCGTTGGCACGCGGATAGGGAGGAGAAGAAGCGAGAAGATGATGGAAATGATCCGGAGATAAATAAAAAAGACAAGATGTTGAGTCACCCTAAGGATGCGAGCCAGTGGCAAGCGTTGAACTTCGAAGACCTAGAATTTGGGAACGATCCAAGGAACATCTTGCCGGGCGCGAGCACCGATGGAGTCAATCCGTTTGGCAGCCAAAGAAGCACACATACCACCTGGCCTGTGTTTGTGTGGATGTACAACCTTCCCCCTGGTTGTGCATGAAGAGGAAGTACATTCACATGAGTATGCTAATTGAAGGGCCGAAACAACCAGGGAACGGCATCAATCTGTATCTGGGGCTGCTGAAAGAGGAGCTAGACAGACTGTGGAAAACGCCAGCCAATACGTGGGACGCCGCAGAGAAAGAATATTTCCCTACGAGATCCGCACTGCTCACAATGGTGCACGACTATCTCGGTTACGGATATGTCACGGGGCAGGTGGTCCACGGATTTTTTGGATCCGTCAGGTGCATGGATGACACAACGTATCGCCAGCTAGATAGAGATCCCGGGTCTTCGAAAACCATGTTCATGGGACATCGAAGGTGGCTTCGCGAAGATGACCCGTGGAGGAAACACAAGGATCTGTTTGATGGTGAAACCGAACCCCGAAGACGCCCGCGTACAAGGAGCGGCGAGGAAATAGATGAGCTATTGAAAAATTGGAAAGATTGCCCACTGCCGGGAAAGAAGCAACAGGCGCCAGAGCCGGGAAAGAAGCGAAAGGCGCCAGAGCCGCTACTGAAGGTATGGAAAATGAGGTCTGTTTTCTGGGACTTGCCGTACTGGAAGATCCACCATGTGCCTCACAGCCTTGATGTCATGCATATCACGAAGAACGTGTGCGAGAGTCTGCTTGGTACCCTGCTCAACATGCCAGAGAGGACCAAAGATGGGCCGAAAGCAAGGGTAGACTTGAAATCAATGGGCATCAGGCAGGAGCTTCACGCTATTGATGATGATGATGAGGCGAAGCAGGGCACGGAAATTCGTCACAAAGGCAAATAGGCCAAGAAGACCGGAAATGACTACCCTCCTGCGTGCTTCACTCTAAGTCAGGAGGAGATCGAGCATTTTTTCACCTGCCTCGTAGGAGTAAAACTTCCTTACGGTTATGCGGGGAAGATAAGCAGATACCTAGACCCAGCGAAGCAGAAGTTCAGCGGGATGAAGTCTCACGACTGTCACATGCTGATCACGCAGATACTTCCAGTTGCAATTCGTGGGATCATGGACGCGCACGTCCGTGAAACGCTATTTGGCGTGAGGCAACTCAGAAGGCTACAGGAAGAGATCATGGTGATACTGTGCGAGCTTGAGATGTACTTCCCGCCCGCATTCTTCGATGTTATGGTGCATCTACTAGTCCATATCATGGAGGATATCATCCAACTCGGGCCGACGTTCCTGCACAACATGATGCCGTTCGAAAGGATGAATGGTGTCATCAAAGGATACGTTCGCAACATGTCACGTCCAGAGGGAAGCATATCCAGGGGCTTTCTGACCGAAGAGTGCATCTCCTACTGCACGAATTATCTAGGCATCGAGAACCCCGTTGATCTGCTCGTCAACAGGCACCTCGGCAGGCTCGCTAGATGGGGTCACCGCGAGGGTCGCCGCGAAATGCATGTCGACTTCGAGGGTCGACTCGCCGACTTTGAAAGAGCAAACTAGTCGCGCTACAACACATAGACGTGGTCGATCCTTGGGTGGTAGATCACAAAACCTTTATTGAGAAGACGTACAATGACCGAGGCCAACAGAGGACAGACGGACATATAATCAAAGAGCACAACTCATGTTTCACGCGTTGGTTCAAGGAGAAGCTTCTGTCATACTCTTTACATGAGGATTCTTCCGCAGAAGAAAATCTCATATTTGCCTTGTCATAGGGCGCCGAGCACAACCTGATGACCTATGAGGCGTACGATATCAACGGGTACACATTCTACACCGAGGACAAGGACATGAAGAGCGATGGTTATCAGAACTCCGGGGTAACGATGGAATCCTACACCGGTAACGACAAGGACAGATACTACGGAAGGATCGAAGAGATCTGGGAGCTGAGCTACGCTGGAGAGAAGGTCCCGATGTTCCGTGTCAGATGGGCCAAGAGCGTCCTAAAAGAAGACCGGTATTTCACCACCATGGTTATACCCGAAGCCAAATCCAAGACCGCGGGCGCAAACGTCACCGCAAAAAATGAGCCATGGGTACTAGCTTCCCAAGTGGACCAATGCTTTTTCATTACCGACCCGTCAAAGCCCAGTCGTGTTGTCGTGAGGAGAGGCAAAAGGAAGATCATCGGAATGGATGGAGTCGCCAATGAGCAAGACTTCGACAAGTACGGCGACCCGAAGATGGAACATGACGACGACGATGAAGTGCCATACACCACAAGAAGAAGCAGGACCACCCTACCTAAAGGACGTCCGTTCAAGAGAAGAACTCCATTTGCAAAAAAGAAGGGCAAGAAGATTGTGAACAGATAGCTAGCTAAGATTGATTATATTTAAATTGTAGCCTTCATTTCTCGATTGTATTTCGACATATTCATAAATGTTTTTTCATGTGCACTTTTTGAATTCATGAATATTTTTTCAAATTTGATGATATTTTTTCATATTCATAAATGTTTTACCAATTCACAAATGAATGCAACTAAAAATCCAAAAAAAAGACTAGTTGTGCTTGATTATATGTTACTCCCAAAATCATATAAAGTTTGTCAAATTTGGAGCTATGGATATTTAGTTATGATTTAAACAAGTTTGAACATATTTAAACACAAATAAATATCAAACATCATTTTAAATGTTGTTCACATGGCAACAAACTGCATATTATTTTTCTACATGAAATTCTCAGCATCTAGCATATGTGACATGTTATATTTGGATGCATGGATAAAAAGATATGTGTAAAGAAAAAAATGCATAAAAAAAATTGGGGAGCCTGGGAATCGAACCCGGGACCTCCTGGTGTGTGCGCTGTGTGCTGACCAATCGGGCTACTAGATGGGGTTTGATGTAGATGGGGTTTGGTGGAAGATAATCTGTGGGCTCGAAGAAAAATAAAAAATAATTACTAATGGCGCACCACGAGGAGGTGCGCCATTGCTATAGATGTACTTCTGGCGCACCAGGGGGTGGTGCGCCATTAGTATTCTGCCCCCATCCATACACTTCTCTCCTCTGGCCTCTCTCCCTCGCCCTCGCTCACCAGATCCTCTTTCGTCCCTCTCCATCGCGCTGCCCCCCC
>LR738713.1:791332005-791380226 GCA_902687465.1 Secale cereale | reverse complement strand
GCCGCCCCCGCGCCCCCCACAACCGCAGCTCCCCCGCGCCGTCGCCCCCGCACTGCTACGCGCTCCCCGTCGCCACCCGCGCGCGCTACCTGCTGCGGGCCACCTTCCTCTACGCCGGCTTCGACGGTGACGACGCCTTCCCGGAGTTCGACCTCTACCTCGGCGCCACCCGCTGGTCCCCCGTCGTCGTCTACGACGGCGCGCGCCTCTCCAACGCGCAAGCATCTCCGTCTGCCTCTCCAACGCCACCACCGAGTCGCTGTACCGCACCAACGCCGAGGCCCGCGCCTTCCTCGCCCTTGCCGCCTGCATCAACTTCGGCGCGCCATCGCCAGATCCGGTCAGGTACTATTCGGCTGCCCCTTCTTCTTTTTTCCCTTTCTTCTTCTTCCTCTGTACTGTAGATTCGAAAATGTAATTAGAGCACTCTGTTGGTCATGTCATGCATGATGCCATTGAGATGGGGCGGCCGAATATTCGGGATTGTCTTGACAAGCTAGTCTAACAAAAAGCTACATTGTCCTAATCACAAATATCGAGTCCAGATGATCAACTTTCAACGAAAAGAAAAAACCTTTTAGATAAAATATCCCCTTTTTAGTTTATAATCTCTGTTAAGAAGGGTGACATGGGTATCTTTCTAAAAGCAGTTTCCTGTTTCATTGTGTACCACAAATTGGAGGTGAGGAAAGTGGCATAGCTCACCACCGTTATTTTTTTCTAAAAAAGCTGAACTTTTCTGTTTCCAGTTTCTATACCCTACAATGCAAGATTTCCTCTATGGTTCCCAATCATATATTAAGGAAGAAAACCTAATGGAACTGCATTGTGATATAATTTTGCAAGACAAAATAGTGTGGTACTACTACTAAATAACATGGTAATCTAACTAAATTTACTGATATTTAGAGTTTTTTTATAGACAAAATAGTGTGGTACTAGTACTAGAATGGTTTGGATTCGCTTTGGTCCATTACCACATAATCAATCATCAGTTTTCCAAACCAAACCCATCTCAATGACATCCATTGCTCAAACCAAACCCCCAATTCATAATCAGAGCACTCAAATTGATCATACACAAGATATACACAGTTTTGGCCTTGTGGGTAAGGTCACATGGTGTCTGACAGGCCGCATGTTCACCACTTGATCTTAGCTAACTTGTTTCCCATTAACAGAACATTGTAAAGCGTGGCTAAGACCTGGATCTATCTGTTTAGTGCTTGCCAAATTTGTTCTTGTCTTACTGTCAAGTTAGACCTTGGATCCATAGCGACCGATGGATGAAAGGGCGAGGCTTCACATTCACAACACTCTCACCAAATATAGAAGTGATTTCTTATATCCATGTGCGACACTGTGAACTCTGAAAGTCTGAATTACCAAGTGTGTGCTGCACAGCAGGGTCCAGCCGTACGTGTTCTCTTTCCCAAGAACATATTTCTAACAAATCGACCTTATTCAGTCTGCAAGTTTGCATCACCAAAGCTACAACTGTTGGGTGGAGCAAGTGTCTGTCTCTCTTATATATTTTGTTGTCTCTCTTATATTTCATAAATAATAAGGCCACGCATACATTTATTTTTTGTTTGTTGAAGGGAATGCAAATCTGGCTCATTTTATTGAGATGATACAGCAGGTGTTTCTCTTATATATGTGTTGTTATTAACAGTGGGTAATTAACCTAACTATTCATTTTTCCTTAGGTTAATATAAAAATGTCCAGTGGGCACATATAAATTCCTTTTACCTACTGTCTTGTATATATATTTGAAAATGATTGTTGCTAGCTGTTAATTTGCTGGAACTAGCTAGAATTTGGCACTGAAAAGCAAAAGCAAAAGCTAATTAACTGCTGGGTAATAGGCTAATTAACTGTTGGGTAATAGCACTGGTAAGAATATGTGTTGTTATTAACAGTGGGTAATCAACCTAATTAACTGCTGGTACTAGCTAGAATTTGGCACTGAAAAGCAAAAGCTACAATTAACTGCTGGTATTAGACATGCTTGACATTATATATCAGTTTGTCTGATTCTTGTTTTGGTAGTAGTAGTTTGCTTTGCTTATCCATGAGTATCAGTCAATTGGTGAACCTGGAGCAGCTTTTTGCTGGGTTTTGTCTCCGACCATCGTGTCGTGATGATTTTGCATGTACCTCGAGAGGCCCTTGAGTTTGCTGGAATGTCAATTAACTTCCGTTTCGGCAAATTCGGGTACTCCATATGTCCTATTTTCAGCAAAGGTCATGCTGAAATTTTCCGTGAATTTTAGCATGACTTTGCTAAAAATAGGACATATGGGATACTTGTGACTAATGCATGGGCCGGGGTATCTTAGTACTTAATTAAGTAGGATCAACTGCCCTTTTATTCTTGCTGCATTAAACCATAGGCGGCAATAGAGCCAAGTGATTAGGCCCAACTTAGAATTCTCCTTCCCAACTTAGCTTTTAGGATGCCTCGGTGTCGACAAACCATAAATTATAAAACCTTGGCTTTTAGGGTGCCTCGGTGTCGATAAAAACCGAAATGATGAAAGCTTAGGCTTTTAGGGTGCCAAGGGCAGAATCGTTCAATCGGGAAACCCCATGTTCAACGGTAATCCGATGCCACCCACCATGTATAGGGTTCAACTGGTTCGGGTGCTCCCAGGCTGCGACGAGTTGTTACCTCCGATTTGACCCGCCGGGGTCGACGAAGATGTTGTGATGACTCTCAGCGCCTGCCTAAGCTGGCCCTTGCTTTGGCCAAAGAGCCAGATTCGTCTGGCGTTCAGTTCTCAGGAGACGCCTCCAGCTGCCAACTTCACCGAGCCTCAGATAGCCGAGGTGCAAAATATTATCAGCCCCAACACGGAGTCTACGATCCCATTACAGGAGAAGAAGAAGGCACAGAAAAGAAAGAGTAACAAGGGTGCGAGCCAGCCGGCATCGAGTACGATCCGTGCTCAGGACGAGCCACCTTCACCTAAGGATATAATGAGGAGGGGTGCATGTGGCGGGTAGGCCGAAGCTACCGACTAATATGCTCAATGCTGCAACCGGTGCTATGCGGAGTCTGCATGACAGTGTTCTTTCTTTGGAGAAGCGGCGTCTCAGAGAGAAGGATGTGGCATACCCGGTTTTCACGGCCAAGGTGCCAGAGGGCAAGGCTTTGTGGATAACTCCATCGGGGGTATGATCGTCCTGCGGTTTGATGACATCTTCGCTATGTTTAACCTTCATCCGCTGCACTACACCTTCGTTCGGCTATTTTCGCTGAGTATGGAGATGCGGATCATTAGAGACAAGACCCCGGACATCGTGATAGTTGACCCCTTCTACATGCGTGCCAAGATCTTGGGCAGCGCTAGGGACCGGCAAGTCGCGAGTTCTTATCTCGAAGGCGTCATTCTGGCAAACCGAGATAAGGATAACTTCCTCGTGCCTTACTTTGCCGAGTAAGTCGTCCCCTCAACCGCCCCGTAACATATGATTTCTTAGATTTCGATTCTTTTTCTTTTAACATTCCGTGTTTTGTGCAGTGACACACATTGCACAATCATCCTCCTAAGCCTGAAATATTCCATGGCCACGTATTTCGACTCGGACTGTCAGTCGAAGGTAGACTACACAAATGTCAAGAAAGTTCTTGATGATGTTCTCCCCGGCTACGCCAAATCTGGAGGCACCTTCACCAGGACAGTTCGTAAGTACGGCAAGCACGTGTTCGCCAAGAATACGATGTTCTGCTGCGTCAAGCAGCCGCCTGGCGGTCAGAAGGGTGCCTACTACGCCATCCATCACATGCGGGCGATCGTACGGGACCATCATCACCTTCTGCTACCAGATAAACTCAATGATTGGGCCGCGAGCTTGTCGGCAATCCAGGACGCGGACATCAGACAAGAATTCTTTCGCATCCAGTTGGACTTTGTGGAAATCATCCATCAAGATGTCCTTCGTACCTCGGGGCAGTTCTACCTCAGAAATCAACCGTCCAACAGTGACATAGACACAATGCTACAAATGCAGGCTGACAACGCCCGCGATTTCATGACTCCCACGATAGACGGCGGCTTCATCCATGCTCCGGTCCCTTGAGTCGAGTCGAAAGTAGTGATGCTATGTCTTGTTCTGAAATATCGATTGGCTCATGTTATAATTAAACTTTAATGAACTTGTATGTCGCTTTGGTTTGGACAATCGTTCAACTTAGATGTAATCGATGCTATTAATGTCTTGCTTTTCTCTTACGATCCTTTTGTTGCATACTTATATATTGCTTATGTATTGTCTGTGAATTGGTACTAACGTTTCGTTTGGCTAGTGCATAGCGATGCCGTCGTATGTTGTGTGCAAGGGTAAGGTTCCCGGAGTCTACAATGACTGGGAGGAGTGTCGGAGACAGGTTGACCGTTTCAGCGGCAATAGTTACAAAGGGTACACCATTAGGGCGGAGGCGGAATCTAGATACGCGCGCTATCTAGCGGGAGAGAGGAGGGAGCGTTGGAGGAACTGGATGAAGACGAGTTTCATCGCGATGATGCTCATCGTGATGACCGCAAATCTCTTCTATGTAATGGTAGTTTAGATGATCGATATCAACTTGTAATGTGAAGACAAACTCGCTACTCGCGGTCTCGAGACTTGTAATATAATGTTCTATCTTTGTTCGGTCTTTTGAATTCGGAGACTAATATGATGAATTGTATTCGGAGACTAATATGATGAATTGTATTCGGAGACTAATATGACGAATTGTATTCGGAGACTAATATGATGAATTGTATTCGGAGACTAACCTTCTATTGTATTCGATGAATCTGGTGTTGCTGTCTGGTGTTGTCTAAATTCTGTCCAATAATATATTTTGTATCCTGCGAAAATATCAGAAAAGAAAAAAAAAATCTCTAATATTCATACTAGTGGCGCACCACTCAAGATACTAATGGCGCACTGTCCAGATGAAACTAATGGCGCATCACCCATCAGTGCGCCATTAGTATGCCAAAGCACATGGGTACATATGCCCCCCTGGGAGGCATACTAATGGCGCACAGAGGGACATACTAATGGCGCACTGATGGGTAAATAGAGCTTTATTCTAAAATTATTGGGTTACAATCGCAAGGCACTAAAGCCACGATACATGGGGGTTGTGTATGTGGCAACACCCACAATGGTGCGCTTCGTTTGACTATACAATACCAGTTGTTCTGGTACCCTATTTTATATTGTTGTAATATCTACTATATTGCAACTTTCCATGGTTCCTCACCCTGATACTAGCCATAGATTCATCAAAATAAGCAAACAACCCATAGAAAACATAATCTGTCAAAAACAGAACAGTATGTAGCAATCTGAAAACTACGCATACTTCTGTAACTCTAAAAATTTTGAAAAATTAGGACGACATGGGGAATTTGTATATCAATTTTGTGTAAAAATTTCAGAAGCTTTTTACGTTCCAGCGAATTATTGAATTTTCTGCACTGGGCATAAAAGTTTCTGTTTTTCAGCAAAATCAAATCAACGATCACTATAAGCCATCCCAAAGGTCTTACTTGGCTCAAACACTAATTAAAACACTAAAACACAATTACTACAAAAGTAATAATGTGTGTTTTCAGAAAAACGGAAAATATAATTTTGGGTTGTCTCCCGACAAGCGCTTTTCTTTAAAGCCTCTTAGCTAGGCATTGAGATTTCAATGATGCTCACGTGAAAGACAAGAATTGAAGCGCAAAGAGAGCATCATAAAACATGAGACAAACACATCAAAGTCTAACATACTTCCTATGCATAGGCATTTTATAGGCAAACTAATTATCAGGGCAAGCAATATCTAGCATATGCAAGGAAGAAAACAAAAACAAGATCAATCTCAACATGAAGAGATGTAATTTAGTAACATGAAGATTTCTACAACCATATTTTCCTCTTTCATAATAACTGCATGTAGGATCATATTCAAACTCAGGAATATAGCTATCACATAACATATTCTCTACATGATCCATATGCATGCCAAGTTCACACTCTTCCAAAATAGTGGGATTATCATTAACTAAAGTCATGACCTTTTCAAACCCACTTTCATCAAAATTTTCATGAGATTGAACATTATCCAAATATGTTACCTTGTCATTACCTAAGTAATTTCTCTTGAAAGAAGTGAGTGGGAGGAAAGTAGAACATGATGAGGTAAGTGTACCTTCGCTCGAATTGGAAAGTAGATCATTAGAGAAAACCGTTCCTGTGATGCCTACACCAACTAGAGAAGAAGCTAATGATAATGATCATGAAACATCAGAAAAAATTACTACCGAACCTCGAAGGTCGATCAGAACATGTACCGCACCAGAGTGGTACAATAACCCTGTCCTGGAAGTCATGTTGTTAGATAACAGTGAACCTTCAAACTATTAAGAAGCTATGATGAGCCCAGATTCCGAAAATTGGCTTGAGGCCATGAAATCTGAGATAGAATCCATGTATGAGACCAAAATATGGACTTTGGTGGACTTGTTCGATGATCGGCAAGCAATAGAAAATAAATGGATCTTCAAGAAGAAGACTGACGCAGATGGTAATGTTGCTGTCTACAAAGCTCGACTTGTCGCAAAAGGTTTTCGACAAGTTCAAGGAGTTGAATACGATGAGACTTTCTCTATGTCGGCATTCTGGGAACGGGGGTACCCAGACTTGCCTGCCTGTGGCCCAGGGTGTGGCTCGTCAGGAGGCCTGGTACGGCCCAGCATCTTCAGCAACCACTCAAGACCCTCGCGAGGCAGACGGCACAAGACATCCCCTGGGGCGGCCTCACTAGGCCGGCTCATGAGGATCGGAGATATCGAGGCAAGGAGTACCTCACGAGGTCTTCGTGACGTGAGCAGTGACGACCAAGGCCAGGCGGGCGCCAGCGGCATAGAGCGCCAGTTTCCTCTTTGGTGCTAAAGAAGCAGGTGCAGGCGAAGAGTCTCGAGGCGTCGGGCAAAGATTTCCATATCGGTGCAACAAGACCAAGACCAGTAGGACAACAGAACTGAGGTCACCGCAAAGCCCACGGCGGCGTCACCACCAGAGCCTTTGGCAGGCGAAGACCACCTTTTGTCATGATAGCTTGTACTAGCTCCCCCCCTTCAAATTTGGCCGTTGTGGGATCCCTTCCCGCTCAATATTTGGGAAGATGACCATGGCCACTATAAATAGGACTAGCCACCACCATTGGAATGGGATCTGATCGGATCAGGAATCTGACCGGATCAGGGATCTCATCAGATGAGGGATCTCATCAGATCAGGAGTAGATCTCATCTTGAGTTGATTAGACACTTTGACTGCTAGTAAAAGCAATATTATCCAACATGATAATTTCAACCCGCACATAGGACCACCATCAACCACAACATAGTGTTAAAGAGTACTACATGTCTAAATTTTATGGAAGCTAGAAACTGAAAGTCATTTACAGCCAACAATTTGTAATTGACCTACTGATCTACATCCAATGAATTATGACACGCCATTTCTTTTCCTCCGTACTCCTGTGTAGCATTAGGGATGCCAACCAATAGAGAAATTTAAAAGAGATAAAGGGTTCAGAATAGTGTGATGAATACAAAAAATAAAAATCAGCTACGAGACACAGATGTATGGCTTGCTATATTTTGTAGCACCAATCGACATAACCAAAATTGAGATGATGAAAAATCAGCAAAGCGTATTAGAAGATATGAAAGTGTTACCCTAATTTTCAGACCCTCGAGTTGCTCCTTTTCTTTTCAGATGTAGAATTCATCATATTAGGCAAGAAGATCAACGAACTCCTTGTGGGCTGACATTGAGAAGAATACAATGGCAAAACCATTCACCAGATCAGCACCTTAATCCATGCCACTTCCTTTGTTGATTAGCAAAGCCAACTCCAATATGCCTGCTAAAGCATTGTTCATCTACAATGTCCTATTTGTGAAATTAAGACATCAGATACCACTCCAATTATGTTGTCAAACTGTTGTGATGTTTCGGGTCCTCAATCACATTAAATTGAAAAATTTGTCAGAACGAATTAGATAAAATTAAACTATTAAATACACATGTCTATATGATGACCCAATCAAGGTGGCGATCAGAGTACGTCGGAATAGCTTTATTGTGTGCTTATATATCATGACACAGAATAGAAGGATATATGATAAAATCAATAACAAACTACGTAAAATAACCATACGTGCGAGATGTCCCTCAAATGCTAGTAGTGCTCTGTCAAGCACCCATGCTGCAGCTAGGAGGCAGACCATGCTATATGTCTAAATGTTTGATCTGCTCAACGGGCCTATATTTAGCCCACTGTTTTGGGAATTTCGTAACATAGGTAATTAGTCATGGACTTTATCCACTAAATCTCCATCATGTCAAATTCCTGAACATGAAATTTGTCTGCCTGTACCTACCCCTACAAAATAGCTGGAGAAAGACACATCTATCAGTGAGAAATAAAATTTTAGCAGTGTAATTTTCCAGCCATATCAATCCTAGTTTTCAAACTTCCGACAGAGATCGGTCGAGGAGCTACAAGTGTGTGTCAGGCTCGAGAGCCAACAGCACAAATGGCATGCACGTACCGCAAACAACAAGACCAATTATGCCATGCTTGACGCTAATGGTTTTAGACCAGCGATGACTAACAATATCAGAGATTCATCATCTTATAAGAGGAACACACTCGCTTGTAGGTTTGGCCAAAATTTTGACTTCCCAAACATCTGAATGAGGATAATGATGTAGATATCTTGAAATTCATCCTAGTTGGGCGAACAGGGTCGCTGGAGGAGTAAATTTGAGACTACCATGTTCCCCGCAAATAACAAACTGTCTGAAACTATAATAAATCCAATAAATAGAAAATATGAAAATTTCTTGAAAAGAACACTTCCCTCAGTTGGATCATTCATACTTAGTGAAGCCATCCACGTAACCTGATTCTGCCAACAAAATTCACATATTAGCACCCTTTTGGACTGAAGACAGATCACACCGACCGTTGTAGGTCAGAACCAAAGTATCCTCTTCATTTGCAGCCATTCTGAGCAGCACCACCGCCAGATCCCTCCCTCCCTCCCTCTCTTCTCTTCCACGGCAGAGGCGTGCAGGGGCAAGCAATGGCTTGTCGAGGTTGGCTGGGCCGGCATCCTATTGGGTGAGGTGGTTGGGGCGGCATCCATTGGAGGGGGTGTTGATCCAGTCTTGGATGGGAGACGGAGTTGGTTGGGTTGCGGCGGGGGCGACGAGCGGGCTAAGGTGCGGCTGCGGCGGTGTGAGTGGCGAGCGGGCTGAGGTGCGGCCGCGTCGGCAATCGGGTTGAGGTGTGGGCGTGTGACGAGGCGGCTTGGGCACATACCAGGGTCGAGGAGAGGAGGCACGTACAGGTTGGTTTCGCCACCACGGCGATCCTGGGGCGCGGGGCCGGCGGAGCGGCCGCGCACTGGACGATGCCCGTCAACGCCGACAACCGTTTGAAGACCACCAGATGCATCTCGTTGGGTAGTTGGCTGCCATGTCGGGTCTTGTCGCTGCCCAGTCCTCCACCTGTGGTCGCGTGTGCCGTGATGAGCACATATGGCGTCGAGGAGGCGCTCGTCCAGGTTGGCATAGAGCGGCAGGTTCATGGCTCGTGTTCCCCATCTTGTCGCGCGATGCATTCATTCGCTGGCGCCATGCCGGATTTGGAGGAGGAGTGGACGGTTGGTGATTTTAGTACCTGTGTTTTGTCCGATTGAGGGGCGATGGGAGCAGTGCGTCTCCCTCCTTCACAACCGGTAACACTCCATCGATTGGCAACCCTAGAGCTTTGATGCAAAGGAGCGGCTCGAAGGGAAGACACGGCCAGGGCATCTCGATAGGATAGCTAGCGAAGCCGCGGTGCTGACACCCAGCTGCTACCGGACGCCGAGCCAATCCAGGAAGCGGCTCGTGTGGCTCCGAACAGACCTCACCATAGACGGGGAGGCCGACGCGCTCAGCAGTCTATCAGGCCGGCGGCGGTGCGACGGACCTGTACTACCGGTGCAGATCGGATCAGACCTCGCCACTGACAGGGAGGCCACGCTCTGGTTGCGAGTTTGCCGCGACTATGCAGGCGGGGATGGCAATGGTGTCGACGTCGGACTGCCATCGACCTTACCTGATGTGACTCCTTTTTTCGCCTCTCGATCGGTGGTCAATAGCACCTTGAGTATGAGTTCATGAAGAACACAAATAGCACAAACACGACCGACTGAGCGGTTGCCTTTCCAGGAGCTAGGAGTGATGCCATCTCCAGGACATGCATGATGCGATCCATGGAGAATCCGTGTGGCATACAGGAGCCGATTTTGTTGATCAAAGAAGACGGAAGGAGATCAGGTTGAACCAAAGAAGAGGAAGGAGACCGGGTTTGCTGCTCCAGCGCATCGAGTTGCTGTTTTTGTGGGAGACGTGCTCCTGGTAGAGAGGAAGGAGATCGATGAAAGAAGAAGGAGACCGAGTCGCATCGTGCTCCTTTCTTTGGGGTAAGGAAGGCCTATAGCCCACGTATCACGTCAGAACAAACGATTATATAAAAAAACTAATAGACGTATGGAGAACTATGAAAGCGTAAAATTCACGGGGGGAAGCGTATTGTGACGGTGAACCCGACAAACTCATTCCGTGCTTTATTATTAACTAGCAAAAGGGCCCGTGCGTTGCAACGGGTATGAAATAATAAAAATATGGGCCGCAACCTTAAGATTGAGGAATTTCAAATTCTAGACTTGACATTGATGCTTGTATTTTTCTAGATTTATTCCAGGTCTTTTGGCAATGTGTGTTCAGCAAGAGCTAGACGTTCCCATCGACTACATAGGTGTCAATTGTGACTTCCTCAATCTTAAAATGATGTGCCTCTTCAGTCTATCAAAAGTGCTCATAGCTATAGAATGTGTGTGCCTGCCTTCATAAGAACGAATATATATTCGTACGTACGAGCGCCTGCGTTTGTACTATGTTTTAAAAAGGAAATAATAAAAACACAAACACATGTGCTTGCTAAAACCGTATACAGCACTACCATAAAAAAATATTTTTTACCTTATAAATAAAGAGTAGAGCAAAAATTGTTGAAGAACATCTAGAAGGTATGTCATCTCATTCATATTTCACACTACATGTTTTCTTTGATTTTCTTACACTACAACTGATTTTAACAATGAGTGCGCCCAGTACTATTATGTGAGAAACAATATCTGAATACTACATGCACTTCTACAGCATAGACATGAAAAAAAAATCAAATCGAGCTATCGGCAAGGGAAAAGCCATATACATCGCATTAGTTTTGAGCAGCAACCAGCCAGCAGGCACGCCAACCGGCCAGGCCGTCCCACCTAAGGCCCAGCCAACCCCATAACCCTAGCTCGCAGCCCCATCACCACTTCCTCACCTCCTGCCTCAATAATGATCTTCAAGTGCAAATGGCAGCTAAAGAGAGCAATGTGAAGCTGACATCTTCCAAATTAATGGAAACTTGTGAGTACAACATGAAGCACCTACTGAACCTTATAAAAAAAACTTATGATTTTTCATAGTGAGCTTAAGAACTTGTAGAATCTACAAAGATAAAATATGTGGATTGTAATAAATACATATTGTAAAAAGTAACAACTACTTTGTTATTGTTACCTTTTCTTTTGAGAATGTGAATTTGTGCGTTCAAGAATGTGAATCTTTCATGAAATATTGAAGCCAACATCAGAAAATCTATTCTAATATAGAATCTGTGCAGGCAGTGTCACTTAGAATTTAATTCACCTAAGTTTAACTCTACATGAAAACTAAATTGAGCGAGAGTTTGTGTGTAAAGCAACATTTCCAAGTTGTAAACATAAAGCCAGATCCTCTTATTTCAATTTCCAGGTTGAAGCTAATAGATTTTAGACTTTGATTCATACCATCCAATTGTGAAATTATTGACTTTGTAGTTGTGGCCACATCCTCTTATTTCGATATAATTGCCGGCACTACACCACCGGCGAGCAAAAAATGCAGAAGAAAAAATGAGTAGGATAAGGGATTCGATCCCTCCACCTCCACTTTGTAAAACTGCTGCGCTAGCCATCTCACCTAAATGCGGACTTCATGCAAGAAGCGGGCATCGGCTCGTTACAAAGAAAACATACAGTGCTCATCTTCTCCAACGAGTAAACGACGGAGCTCGGATGTGATGCCGGCGAGCAAACGCGGCGGCCACTGCGGCTAGAAGACAGCAACGAGCGTGCGGATTTCATGGATGCGCGGGGGCGAGTGGCTGAGGCAAGGGTGCGAGCAAAGTGCTCGGGTGCGTGGGAACTCGAGGTCGAGCAGGAGGCACGGCGAGGCGGCGGCTTCTGCAGCAGCAGAGCAACAGCGGGCGTGTAGAAACGGTCCAGGGTGCCACGCGCGAGTGCGATGTGGGCTCTGCTGGGAGAAGCCAGGAACCGTGGCGAGGCAGAGCCGCCGCCCAACCTTCATGGCAGCCGCCGCTTGAACCTCGCAGGTCGCCGCCCACGGAGCCGCTCGTCCCTTCGGAACCGCCAGATCCACCCGCCTCCGCTCCATTCCCGGTGCCGACCCTTGCGAGCCCTTCCCCTCGTCCTCCTGATCGAGCCTAGCCGCCATGGACGGCCGCTGCGTCTGAGTTGACTCCGGGCGAGCGTGTGTCTGACGCATATGGACCTGCCTCCCCGCCGTGGCTGTAGCCATCCGCCGGCAAGGGCGCCACCCCTCAACTTCTCCTGCCCGGCCCGCCCCTCTACTCTCGCTCCGCCGCAACTGGAAAAAGGGAGCGGATTCGTCTGGATAAGAGGCATGGTCTTTTTTTTAAACGAAACGTTTTTTGACATCCAGTAAATGAGGGATTGCGGGTTCAAATACTAAAAAGCAAAAGGGGTTTTTTGAAAAACAACCATGATGGTGAACCCAACAGACTCAATCCGTACTTTATTATTAGGTAAAGATTAGGAAAAAATACCCATGCGTTGCAATAGAAGAAAAAAAATACTATCTCTCTAAGAATGAATCAAGACACTTTACTCGGGTCCATGTTCTCTATTTTAACATAGCAAATCATCAATTGCGTCACTTATCCTCCCTCCCATTCCCCCCTCCCTTATGTATGACTGTCATTGCATTGCTTTAAGATCTAAAGTAACACTGAAATACTATTATCCACAATATTCTCATGATATGCAGAAGTAATAATTTTTCAGAGACTTCATAACAAGAACAGACACAATGCAAGTCAATCAATGCAAACACAGAGCTAGTTTCCATCACTAATTTTCATATACCTTTGCGTCCACCAAGGTGTTTTTGGATCAACCTGCTCGATGGAGTGCTATGAAGCTTGAGGTTTGTCTGCACTGCCTGCCCCTGGAACAGCGCCCTCAGCACAAATCTGGTCATTAACCCGTGCATCTACACGGGCTAGCTTCTAAACAATACTTTAATTAAAATACTTTTGGTAGACAATTGGTGTTTGTGACCCACGGAAAATATATAAAATGCATGAATGATGAACACGCAGACTGAGCAATAATATCTTGAAAGTTTATCTATTTCACACATAGTAGTTTGTGTTTTCCCATTTGAAAATGTTTATATTTCCCTTTACAACAAATGCAAAAAGGAAAATGAGAATGAATTTCCTACTTTGTGTTGTTCTCCCTCCAGATTCCACTTGCTAACACCACCAATAGAGTAGTGCTTTCATCGTCTTTGACTTGTCACGGAAGATTCTTTATTGTTTTCTCATAAGTAATGTCTGCTCTTTTGCTCATGGTAGCAGTCTTGATTAGTTAGCACCCGTAGCATTTCATCAGATGTAAATATAAGGCTGGTGCCAACGCGGGCGACAGCGCCGGCGGTACCGCCCGTCGCGAGGCGAGAGCGAGGCGAGAGCGAGGCGAGACGGCAGCGCGGGGCGGTGGATCCACCGCCCGGCGGTAGCGCCCGCTACCGCCCGGCTGCCGCCCGCGCTGGCGCCGAGAGGGGGGCGAGAGGGGGGCGAGAGGGGGGCGAGAGCGAGGCGAGAGCGCTGGCGGGTCGGGGCGAGAGCGGGGGCGAGAGGGAGGGGGTAACGGCTAGCTGACGTGGCGCGATCTGATTCGTCCACGTCAGCTAGCCGTTGATGTATCCGTTGGAGCTCCAAAAAATTTAAAAAAAATTCCAAAAAATTCCAAATTTCATCCCCAACCCCTATAAATACCCCCACACCGGGTTCACTCATTCCACACCCCATTTCATCTCATTTCTCTCCTCTACTCTACCAAATATTCTCCACCATGTCGGATTGGTCTCCAGATCTCACCCAATTCACCGATCTTTTGCAGTCCGACGGGGCACCAGTCATTCCCCAAGCTGATTTCTCTCCGACACATCGTCGCTCCGATGTAGGTTCTTCGCCGCAACCCCGAGCATTATTCCCCTCCGGCGCACCAAATCCAGGGCCATATGGTCCATACCCTCCGCCTCCTGCGACATATGCTCCATACCCTCCGCCTCCGTATCCATACCCTCCACCTCAATATGCTCCACCTGTAGGTACCGGGAGTGGGACTCAACCTCCGTACCCACCACCTCAATATACTCCACCTGGAGGTACCCGGAGTGGGACTGAACCTCCGTACCCACCACCTCAATATGGTTCATACCCTCCGCCTCAATATGCTCCGTACTATCCGCCTCAATATACTCCATACCCACCACCTCCTGCACCCACAGCTGTAAGCTCCGGCTCCGAGTCTCAAAACGAAGCCGTGGAAACAATCCAACCTAACCGTCCAAAGAGGCTTGACTGGTCAACTGATGACGAGGCAAAACTGGTAATTTAATTACCTTTCTTGGATGTAATATGGAGTTTTCTTTTATATGACTAACAATATCTATTTTGGGGTAGGTTCATGCTTGGCTTTTTCACTCTAAGGACTCTATCTCCGGTAAAAGCAAGACCGGCCTTAGTTTTTGGGGTCAGATAGCGGACACCTTCAACTCTACCTCGGCACCTTCCCGTCATCGGACCGCGAAGCAACTGAAGGATCATTGGAACGTCTACAACCGTGAGGTGACCTTGTTTAATGGATACTACACCCAAGAAGAAGGGTTACGTCAGAGTGGAGCAGACGATGAAATGGTCATGAAGGCCGCAATGGCGAGGTACGAGAATGACAAAAGAGTGACTAAGCCTTTCAGACGCCTTGCTTGGTGGCAAGCTGTTCGCAATGAACAGAAGTGGAAAGGACATCCTGGTCCTGGTAGTGGATCCGATTCCACTGCCAAGAGAAGCCGCCTCGGAGTTTCTGGTGAGTACAGCTCTGGCGGTGGATCCGAAGACACCGCGGAGGAGGAGGAGCGTCCACTAGGCCGCGACAGGGCCAGGGTGACGACACGGAAGGAGAAGGGAAAGAGGAAGCAGAAGGAATCCTCATCAAGCAGTGAGGTAGGAAGTAAAACCTTCGAAATGAAGAACATGTGGAGTGGTTTAGTCAAGGCTAAGCTACTCAAGCAATGGAACAAAATGAAGGACCGATCAACCACCGACATGGATGATGAAGAAAAACGTAAACATGCGAAGGCCATGAAGATGGTGGAGGCAGAGCTTGGGCTGGATGATGATGAGGATTAGAATGTTTTATTTATTATGCAATTTAATTACTTATTATGTAATCAGTAAAAAATTTAGAATGTTTTATTTTTTAAATTATGTAATTTTTTATTTATTATGCAATTTTATTACTTATTATGTAATCAGTAAAAAATTTAGTTGAATAAAATTATTTTCTTGCATTATTTAGAATGTCTCAAGAAATGCGAGTGAAATAACTAAATCTGAGGAGAGAGAATCTGACGTGGCTATAGCCTGCCACTACAGCCCGTGCACTGGCACCGTGAGGTGAGAGTGTGGTGAGAGTGGGGAGAGAGTGGGGGTAAAAGCTGACGTGGCGGGGCGGTAGTGGGGCGGTGCGTTGGCACCAGCCTAAGGGTATGCCAGAACATTGCTTGTCAGACTATCCATTAATTTCTTCTCATCCGACATGCATCAAGAAAGTGAGCCAAAACTGGGAACTAAAGGTGCATGTATTGACTTAGTAATGCACATAGATAGACATATAAAATGTGGCAAACTAACCAGGAGGAACTCTTTGCCTCTTATAAATGAAATAACAACTTGGTTCAGGTAGAAAATGAAATACTCCCTCTGTCCCAAAATAAATGTCACGGAATTAGTACAACTTCAGTGCAAAGTTGTACTAAGTTAACGACACTTATTTTGGAACGGAGGTAGTAGTAAGTTACCTGAGATAATGTACCTACGATTACGTGATTAAATGACCTGACAAAAGGGCTCCCTCGGTAGTAATCATTCTGCAGAAACTATGAGTTCCTTGCTCTGAAGCACCTAACTGCAGTTTTGTAGTAAATGTGTGAAAAGTAAAATCATGCTAAAATACATGATATATGTCAGCAAATACACACTTTTTTTCATGCATATGTTTAGTAGAACTAAATCAACATATATAAACGGCAGGCATTACATCCATCAGAGTCCAAGGCCCTTTTTGGTGTCTTCAAATGCTGCAGCCACTACTACCGGTTGGCTGGAACAATTGCTGATTTTTAATGACTCCCTCCATCTTAATCTTTCAGTATAACTACAATTGATTAAGAGCTCCTAGCTGTAAAGAACCTAACTGCAGTTTTTTTAATAAATGTCTGAAAAGTAAAATCATACTAAAATGGATGATATATGTTGCAAATATGAAGTATAAAAAGAAAGTTAATAATATACCATACAGTAATATGATTAAACTCTGCAGATCTGAACATGCAGGCTTTAGCATCAGGGATTATAGCTTTGGCAGTGAGTTTCTCCTTCGAGCACACAGACATTGTGATGTATCTCTTTGTACAGACCTCAACATGAGAATCTTGTGAACTTATTTCCATGTATCTCTTTTAATTTTCTCAGGCAGCAAGAAGAAAATGGGGAATACGCGAAATACACTTCAAGTTTTATGTGTGGAAAATACCCGAGAGCACAACCAAGACACGCCCCTCAAATTTTTCGCTCAGATATTACTCTGCTCAACTCCTTCACCGGGTCCAGTGAAACATCAACCTAAAACAACAATTACAACCAGTAAACCAAATGCTTGATACTTTATTATTCAGAAAACACACGAAAGGCCAAGGGTGGAAACAGTTTGACAGAGCACATAGGTAGAACCGAGAGGGTGGAAGAAATTAGTAGTTAGTACCTTGGGGAGATTAGGCATTGGTCCACTGACGAACAGCAAAACATTGGGCAAGCCTGAAACCACATTAACATAGCAAATCAGAATAGAAAACACGATTTTGGATGAGGATGGTTTGTACCTGCACATGTGCAAAGGGACCCGCTAGATCAGGCTACGCGCGGTCCAGCAGCGTGTCCTCCTCGTCCTCGGTCGCCTCCGTCTCCTCCTCCTCCTCCTCGTCGTCCTCCGGCTCGGCGGCGGCGACGGGGTCGTCCACCGCTGCTCGGGCTCCATCAGCGCGGCTCAAGCGGCGAGGCAGCGGGGCATGGCAGGCTACGGTTAGGGTTGCGTGCGGGAGCTGCGCTTGGGGGCGGAGTCGCGGCAAAGGGTCGTGAGGCAGATGCGGCGGCGCCCATGGCAGGAGGTGGCGCCGGCGCCCGTGGCAGGAGGTGGCGATAGAGATTGGGAGGCACGGGGTGGGTTATTTTTCTTAAATCGCCCGTACCGGTTCGACTTCATTTTTTATTATTTCAAGGACTGCGGGTTCCATATCTTGAACACAGGAGGGCTTTTTTGCAAAAAGTGCGTGACGGTGTTTTTTTAGTACCACCTCGCGTATATGTTTTTAATTCGAAGTGAAAGCGTAAACTCGTGGGAAGAAGCGTATTGTGACGGTGAACCCGACGGACTCGTTCCGTGCTTTATTATTAGGTATAGACTAGGAAAATTGCCCGTTGCAACGGGAATACACTCAGAACATGTTTTCATGCTAGCGAAATAAAGCAAGCACATAAAAAATAACTTCCCCGGAAAAAAAGAGCTAAAATGATTTAGAGGGCGATAGATGATGGAACCGAGGGAAAAATTATGCCTTTTATTATTATTAAAAAAGTAGTCAAGAAACCCATGAATTTGCATATGATAGTCATTTAGATTCTATATTTTATTCCACATGCTAGCTAATTAAGGAAACACAAAACATTGACGTTTTTCTATAGATTAACAAATTAGAAAAAATTAAAAATCACTTATCAAATATATCAGTATAAAAGCATGCAAAATTTGGTTTTATCTTTGATAAGAAGGACACATTGGATGCATAGTGATTATAGCAGAGATGTTTGCAAGTATGACAAAAAATCATGTATAATATTTGAAAGAGAAGGTTTAGTTTCGCCAATCTATATCAACGATGCAACCTCATGGTCACCCGATTTGTCGAATACATTTAATCATCAAATGGTGACATCCACTAAACATCTAGTACATGTATATAACCAGATGGATTCACGATTACCTAGCTAATAATTTTAATGTGCAAAAACCAATTTATATAGACTAAACCACTCCACTATAACAGAATGCGATGCCATCCAGCTCAAAAGAAGAAATAAAGATTGAAGTGCATCCATATGTAAAACCGTCGCCTTCACTGTGATGTGCAACCAGAGACGCAATTGGTACTCCTTGACGCGCCCGAGCTTGGCTCTTGTGCATGCGTCTTTGTGCTCCCGCTCGTGCAGGGTAGCTTCCGGTCCGCAATCTTCTCCTAACCATGAAGCATTGGCGCGTTGAAGACGACGCCACACGGTGCTTCACGCTGGCCAACTTCGACAACGTGATTGCAGAGATCGAGATACATGATGATTTCAAAGATTGTTGACACGTCCGGCAAGGACAAGGTCTAAAAATTAAAGTTTAATCCAAACAATGGCTCAGAGGTAGTCTTTGTAGAAAGCACAATTGTAACACACTTGTAGCTTACACCAAACAACTGCATCATACTTTTTGCAAAATAATCGCTGACTCAGAGGTAGTCTTTGTAGAAAGCACCAATTACTGTGCATTATATTTTTTATGTTCTCGTTCTTCTCCATAGAATTTATCATTTTCCCGTGGATCGATATAATCTAAATTTAAAATTTGGGGCATGGTCTTGGTCAATTGATTTTGGGACAGTGTCACTTTATATGGGAAATCATATGGTCATTTTCATCATAGATTAGGCGACGCATAGCATTGTACTTACCCTATGTCCACTAAGTGACTTATCTAATGGTCAGAAAATGTAAAGGTTGTTCTGCCCAGTCAGCATCTAATAATATTGTTACTGGATACTTCTCTTGTTGGCCAGGTTATCTCAACATAATGCAAGGATAGTGACGGTCCAATTGCTTTGGCTTAATTAATTTCTTCCCTATATATCAAGTGAAGTAACTAAATTGCTTGGGCATCAATTTAGATCTTCGGCTTCTGTTGTGGGCTCGGGTTTCAACTTTGAAATGGCATTCCAATATCTAAAAGCTACTTTTAGGCTAGCTGACAAAAGCATACTGTAGGTCACACATCTTTTAACTTTGTTTCTTTCATTAGAGAAAGCACACATATTTAAACCTTGTCCTTAGGCAATTCGCATTTTGGCTGCTTCTTCTCTACTTTTGGATGAATTTTCATGCCAGTCTGATGGGAACTGCAAGGACAGATGCCAACTTAATTTCCCTTTTCCATTACAACACTCATCTTTATGTTATGGCATGCAACACTACTTGTCAATAGCAGGTTCACTTGTTTTTATTCCTTTAATATTGGTACCAACAATGGGTGGATCTGATGTATGATCTTCCCTTACTTTCTTAATTCCTCTTATTTGCATTTAGCTGGAAAACTGCCTTGAAAGTGCTTCTCTATATGTGGCTCCTGCATTAGTGATTCCGAATTCTGAAGATAACAATTACCCGCCATCTCTATATCTAGCTCCTGTATTTTTATATGAACAGCAAGACATTTGGCCTGTACAGTACAATTATTGAGTTGTTTGCATATGGTTCTAAATGTTCTGATAAAAATCATCTAAATTCGCTAAGCTGCCGTGAATGTTTGTGAGGAGGTACATAATAGTGTTATTTCACAAAGCATAGTGTAGAAACTTTACTGATAGGTATTACCCGGCCATCTCCGCAGTTCACGCTTGCGCACTACATGACGTGTCGTCCCACAACGAAGGGGGCAAGCTGCTGCTGGAGGTGAACCGCCTGCTCTGCCCCAGCGCCTTCTTCGTCTGGGAGGCGTAGCCACTCCACTGGAGGTGCTGGGCACGAAAGGCTGGTGGCAACTGGTCCGCGGAAGCTAGCTTCTTCCTGAAGACAAAAAATTTCCAAGAAAAAAGCATGCACGCACCTCGCCGGAGAAACCTCCTCGCACTAACCTCGCCAGAGCTCATCGTCCTCCTGGACCTCCTCCTTGCACCAACCTTGACAGATTTTGAAGCCGGTCGACCTCGCTCATGCACCTCGCCGGATTTCGCCGGGCTTGCAATCGGGCTCAGCTCTTTGCGCATGCACCTCTGCCAATCTCGCTGGAGCTTGTGCATAGATGAATTCCTGACCAAGGCCATCCTCTCTGGTGATCTCGTGCTCATCGTACTGCTCGGGGAAGTGGTCGTGCTCGGGGAGGGGATCCAGATGGAGGGCTACGGGGTCCGGCGGTCGGCTAAATTGTTGACGGAGTTTGTCCTCTCTAGTAGGTTCTAAACTTCTAATACGCAGGCCGGGCCAATTCTTGACGGTGTTCATCCTCTCCGGTGGCCGAGTCGTCGCCTCCGGATTGGATCAAATCGATCTGCAACTATTGTTGTTGCACGAACTCGTCGAGATCAATCGCTGCCTTTGGCCACGTATGTGCTTCGTGAGGCTTTTCTCGTTGAGCGCGTCGGTCGATCAGGCATCTTGCAACCAAGGAGAAGTCGCCCGGTGCAGGCCGATCATGTCTCCTTGCAGCCAAGGACCTCGTACAGATACCCATGGATTAAGGAGGTAGACAGGCAGTACCAGATGATTTAAAGCGGAGAGAAGAGGAGAGATCGTATCGGGAGGAGATAGGCTATCAAGGCCGGTTCGGGTACAGGAAGAAATCAAAACCGGAACGGAGAAAAGAATCAACAAAGGAGAGAACCTAAGGAACGATGGACGTCGGAGCTCGTGCGGCAGCGTTTGTTTTCTCCTTACACGTGTGTAGATCTAATTTTAATTCTCAGCCGTCAAATTTTATGATTAACATAAAAACTAATCTTTACCTCCTTCTTTTATTATTAGGTAAAGATTAGGTGGAAAAAAAAACTGAAAGCGTAAAATTTACTGGAGGAAGCGTATTGTGACGGTGAACCCGACGGACTCAATCCGTGCTTTATTATTAGGTATAGAGGTATATATATATATATATATATATATATATATATATATATATATATATATATATATATATATATATATATATACTAGGAAACATGCCCGTGCGTTGCAACGGGAGAAAAAATATCACACACCTTTCCATGGGTCTACAGCCACTATTTCAAAATGACATCTTTTTTGAAAATAGTAGCTAATCTAAATTCATTTAGTCAGATACTAACTCATTAGTTCCTCTTAAAAAATTAAAGATATTAATTCTTCATCCTTTGAATAGTACCTTATATCTTCTTCCGCCTAGAAAACATGCCCATGCGTTGCAACCCAGAGAAAAAAAATACCACACACCTTCTCACGGGTCTACAACCTCTATTTCAACATGGCATCCTTTTTTGAAAACTAGTACAAATGCCCGTGCGTTGCAACGGGCGATAAATTTAATAGTACTTGGTCCTTTTTAACACATATTATATTCAATTTTGACTAATTTCAGTGAACACGTGTCCTCGAGTATCACTTTTCAGTAAAAGTCTCCCTAACATCGTTCGTTATAATGTTTTTCAGCTCTGCACTTTCATCCGATGACGATAAGTAGCTGGGGGAATTTTGAAAATTCATTTTGGCTCTAGTTAGCACATACTCTTGCTTGCCAAAAATAAAATTTACAAATATGAAAAAATATGAAAAAAATAGATATGTTCATTGTCACACCCAAATGCTACATGCAAACTTACAGGGGAAAACAAGCATGTTGACTTGTGGGAAAAAAAATCCAACGCCAAATGTTACACTTAATTTTATTTTATTTCACCGACGAAGCACTATTATCCCATATGGCATGAAAATTTTCAAGCCCGCTTGCTACACTAATATGAACATGTAGTAAAAATTTAGAATTTTTAAAATTTATTTTTGATTTTCCTGTTCAATACAAAGAATATGCTCCCAAAGCTAAATATCCGCGTCCGGGGAATTACTTCTTTTTGGAAAAAGAAGGAAAAAAAATGGCTCCATATATACATTTGCTAGGCCCACTTTGGTCTGCCCGGTATGTTTCAATAGTGAGTGGAGAAAATGCCTAATGCCTATGATTGCTCAAACCTGTGAACTGTGATTGTGATGTACGTAGATGATTGCTAGATGGACATTGAACTATCTACATTGTTTAGGTGTTTGTGGTGTAGATGAAGAAGGATGTTAGCAAAATGGCTGATGAATATTTGAACAATTGCTTGGTTACATTTGTTGAGAGAGAATTCTTCAAGCAAGTTAAAGATGAGGATGTCATCAATCTCTTCTAAAAAGGGATCATAAAGTTAGTAATTTCCTTAACCGTTTCTAATCTTTCTTAACTGTTGGAGATAATGCCAAAGTGATATTTTGCTTTGTTAGCCTCATAAGTATGACTCAATATCATGACATATGAGAATCCTCTATTTTAACACGGAGGCTCACTATGTTGCCACTTATCTTTCATCTCACACTCACTGATGATGGTCGCGACGTCCACGTGATCACATTGCATTCGACGTGGTAAATCCCAAGGCTATGAGCTTGCCATTTGACGCCACACTTGTCATTACGTTGCGCAAGGGAATGTTTAAAAACTAAAAAGTATCTCATCAACCACAAATTACTCCCAATGCTTAGACATATGAAGACTTTCTAAAAACTAATCAAATCATATACATAAAAGACTTCTGAATTGGCGAACCGTTTTTCGAATCGACAATATTCCTTTTTGAAATATTCGATTTAAAAAAAAGCACGAACGTTTGTTTTATTTACGAGCACTTTTTGAAATGCATGAACAGTTTTCGAATTCATGAACATTTTTTGACTCGGCATTTTTTTGAATCAATGAATTTAAAAAAACAAATGGGGGAACAAATTTTAAAATTCGTGATATTTTTTGAACTTTTGTGAACATACTCTAAAATTCCATGGACATTTTTTTTAGATTCACAAATATGTTTTGAATACATGGTTATTTAAAAAAAATCATAGCATGATTTTATTTCCCGAACATTATTTTTAAACCATATTTTTCTATAATTTGTGAACAGTTTGTAAAATCCAGCACTTTTTGAATCCGCGAAAGTTTCAGAATTTCCCGTGTATTTTTTATTTCACAAAAAATTTATGATTTCTTGAACATTTTTCTGAAAATTCACAACTTTTAAAATTTTAAAATCCCAAATTTATTTCGAAAAGGAAAAACAGAAAAAAAAATGAGAAACAAAAAACAAAAAGGTTTGTCAAGCCCCGCACAGCACATGGGCCGGCCCATGAACGCGTACGTGCGATGGACGTGTGTGAGAAAAGGAAGGAAAAAAGATTGGAACCCGAGTATCGAACCATGGTCTCCCATGGTAGAGTAGCAACACACCAACCACTGAAGCACTTGTGTGTTCGTGCTTTATATGGGAATCGCGTACATAAAAGGTCTTGGAACGACGGCGGGTTTTGAAAAAAAAATCGAATCGTTTTCTTTACTTATGGGTGGCATGATGGGTAATTTGTAGCAACTTCGGGGGTATTTATTTTGACGGACGACAGAAACCCAATTTGCTTTATTATTAGGTATAGATATAGATATAGAGTAGCAAAAAAGCCCGTGCTTTGCAACGGGAGAAAAAGCACAACACACACTCTTAACCCAACAACCATCACTCAAGACCACAAATAGGTCCATCTCCTTTATTTTAGCGAGGCATCATATTTGTGATGCCGCTTATCCTCACACCCTCGCCGGTGGTGAACTCAGTGTTCACACAAAATCAAAACATGTTTGAATATGGTTAATCTTAAGGCGTCGCTCTCTCCCTTTCTCCTCCCTCTCCCACTCTCTCTCGCTTTCTCTCACACTCGTCATGATAAATTTCTTGTTTTCCTCTGCGACATTTTCAGAGTTATGCATGTGTAGTTATCGATGTTTTTTTCCTATATGGTTATAGTGGGTGTTTATTTGCAATCCGAATCGCCGCGGGTACGAAAAAAAACGGATCGTGCGCTATAGATTATAAGTTTGAGATCGAAATTAAACAATCATGTAGATGTTATAGAGCTAACCACGATAAAGAAAAGAATTTAAAAATATATGCCAACTCGTTGGAATCCAGTTGACGCCATGTACATTCATGTGTAGTTCGAGCGAGCAGACGCATTGTATTTGTCTATCACACTGTCAAGCGGCTGCCACTTCAAAGTTTATCCACTCATCATGATGTGAGGCAGCGCTGAGAGATGTGTTGCGTACCTGCTAGCCTCGGGGCTGTGAGGTGCGTACCTAGGAGCCCGAGTTCGCGCGCTTGCGTGCTCCAACCCCTCCGCCAGCTCATCTCGCCGAAGGAGCAACACCAGTGTCGCCGCCCTGGTGCCTTACCTCCCTTCCCACATGGTTGGCCGCCTCATGTTACTTCGTCACGGAAGGACGCGGTGCCTTCCTTTCCTGAACACGATAAAGAAAAGAATTTAACATGCACACACTTTTAGAATTACATGAACACGTTTTTTAGAAGGGCATTTAAAAAATATGCACAATATTTCAATACATGAACTCTTTTTTGAACAATACAAACTTTTGAAATGCAAGTTCACCTTTTGAAAAAACACGTATTTTCTTTTTTAAAAAGCATTTTAAAAATAACCAACAGGTAAAATTAACATCATATTCAGATTTCACACATTTTTCTAATCAAATTGCGTATAGAACATGTTAAAATCGGAGTTACGGTTTAAAAGATACGCATGATTTAGAAAACAATTTGTTTGACTATAATATATTCTATACTAATATTTAGAAAAATTTAACAAGTTAAAATAATCTCATATTCATATTCTACATATTTTTCTAATAAAAATTCATATATAACATGCTAAAATCGGAATTGCGGTTTAAAAGATACGGATAATTTAGAAAACCATTTGTTTGACTTTAATATCTGCTAAAATAATATTTAGAAATACATAACAGATTAAAATAATCTCATATTCATATTCTACATATTTTTCTAATCAAATTTCATATATAACATGTTTAAATCGGGGTTACGGTCTAAAAGATATAGATGATTTAGAAAATCATTTGTTTGAGTTAAATATGAGCCGCGGATGAATTACCTAAAAGGTCAGGGGTGTTTTCCAAAAAATGTAAAATAACGGTTCGGGTGACTTAAGTTCGGAGTGCGGGTTGATTTCAGGAAACTACAGGGGCGTTTTTGTAAAACGGTAAAATAACGGTTCGGCTGACTTATGTTTGGAGTTGGACTGCGGGTTGATTTCAAGAAAGTATAAGAGCTTTTTTGCAAAATGATCTGACGGACGGGCTGAAACCCTATTTTCTTTATTATTAGGTAAAGATAGTAGCTAATGTAAAGTCATTTAGTCAGATACTAACTCGTTAGGTCCTCTTAAAAAATTAAGATATTAGTTCTTCATCCTTTACATAGTACCTTCTATCTTCTTCTGCCTAATGTCTACCCCATTGCTAGTATCATGAATATAAATCTCCTAATAATCAAATTACACAGGTAAAAGATTAAAATGGCAAAACTATCATGCTACTGGATGAGTTGAATTACCAAAAAATCTAGGGAGAACTATTACAGTGAAGCTATTCTCATTATTCATTCTTAACTCAGATACCAAAACTATGCACAATAATGTAAAACTGTGTTTTCTTTTAATTACAGATATTGCACTAAATAACAGATTAAATTATTGTGACCATTTTCTTGTAAAGAAAAAAGAACAGAAAATGTGGCAACATGCATGCTTTGTTTTTGTAGAGGAAACATAATGTTTTTTTAGAGGAAGCATGCATGCATTGTTGCTCACCTTGTCCGTCCCATGATAAGAAACATAATGGTCTCCGCGATGAATGACAATGCGGCAAACTTGTGCCTGCAGCTACATAATTTATTAAGCAGGGCATGCTTTGCATCAAAAGAGGTTAACCAATATATATTAAAAATAACTTAACATTTTCATTGTACAGTAATAGCTCCATGACTTTATAAAGAAAGTATCAGCTAGTTGTCGTGATTTGGGAGGTCTGTGTTACATTATTGCCATGCATACTGGAAGAAGACGATGCTGCAAAAGACACAGTCAAAATTCCACTTAGGCCAACGAAACCAATCGCTTTGCTAGTACGTCGCTCGCCGCTGACCCGCCGGGCAGCACCAGGGTCGACAGGAAGGGTCGGTGCCGGGGCTGGCTGGTGTGGGCTTTCGTCGCCGCCGGCCTCGGCGAGCAGCCATAGTGGCTCGGCTCTCTCTCCCCACTCCTCCCCAACCAACCTCGCCCCGCTTCGCGCCGCCCATCTTCTTCTCTCCTTTGGAGGCCTTGCAGCGCCCCTGCTCAGCGCCGCGCCGCCACTTCGTTCATGCCATGAACCACGGCCTCTGTTCATCAGCGCCATGCCGCCGCATGCGTTCCTCTGCTCCAACCAATCAATCGCTCAGATCGAGCCTAGCCGCCTGCCTCGTCCCGCCATTGCTGCCCCGCAATCACAGCTGTGCACCCGTTGCATGCCCCTCCCTTTTCTCGATTCATTCCTTCCTTCCCTTTGCTGTTGGGGTCCTCGAGGCTTGTTGATAGTCAACTTCAAAACGTATATAAGTCAATGAAACTTGGAGTAAAGAATCGAGGTGGGACTTTTCCACGGTGAACCCAGTTGAGTTGCAAAGCTGTGCGTGTCTCAGTAGGTTCATGCCTTCTTCACCGGATCGGAGCTTCTTGGGATCGAACTCCAATTGAGATAATTTTTGTTTCGCAGATCAATTCTTCCAACGAACAAGGGAAAAGAAAGGCAGGCCCAGCTCGACCCACCTGGCCCATGAACGTGCCGGAAAGAAAAATTAGACGTGTACATTATATTAGTACCACCTCGCTTATATGTTTAAATTCAAACTGAAAGCGTAAATTTAAGGGAAGAAGCGTATTGTGACGGTGAACCCGACAAACTCGTTCCGTGCTTTATTATTAGGTATATATATATATATATATATACTAGTTAAAATGCCCGTGCGTTGCCACGGAAAATGAATCGATAGATGATTATGTTACATGGATAACAAAAATGGAACATTGTTTTCTAAAATTCTTGCTCATCCATTATTGCGAAAAAAGGAGATTCTTCTTGTAAAGCCAATATCTGAGGTCAGCAAGACTTCATTAGGATTTTCACTTCCAAACTGGCCCTATTTTTTTTACCAATAGAAGCTTTGGTGTTAACTTCGGCCAAAAATATACGAATGTGAGCTTATTTTCATCGGAAATTGTTGTGAAGCTACGCTGTTCGCTGAAGCTGGTCTTTGGCAATCGATGGGCGGTATTCGTCACTCCAGTGACTCTTCATACTGAAGTGCAACCTTTTGTGGCAAGGATGTGTCCATTCACCTCTTTCTTCCTCCTAGGGTTATGCCAATAAGGAGGCAGTGTTTCTTCTATTTGGGGGCTATGTATGACCTAGAACCATTCTTCTATTTGGTTGCTATATATGACCTAAAACCATACTGTCATAGCAACCTTGTTTCCCCAAGTGGCTCGTCCCTGACGACGGCGAGGTGCAACCTACACGGACTTAAGGACATGATCGTGTTTTCGTCTCTCAGTTTGAGGTCCTTCCTGTAGAAGTCTAGGGACTTGGTTATGTATTTTTCTTGTTTCTTTAGGGCCTGGATGTCATATGTGATTAATCATGTTACTACAATGATAATAAAGCTTCGGGATCCCTCCCTCTGTTAAAAAAAACTCTGGTAACGCACCTAAATAAATAATGTTTTTCACTCGTATACTCTGCATGTACTCTTACGTCAAGCTCCCACATAGATATAAAATTACAGCCATTTGATATTCAATCGCCAATTCTATTATTTCTCCAGTGAAACTTTTTATTCTATTTTTCTTCTGGCTCTACAGAGAATAGCAAGGTCATGGCAACCATATTGTTATACTTCATATAACATATCATCACTACTAAAAGAAAAATGTGGTACATTACCACTGCATCGACAATCAATGTGACAAATAATAGTGGCTCATAGCTCGTACAAGCGCAGTGTCCATGTTAGAAGGTTCAGCGCAATTTCCTGCTCCATCCATGCTACAGTTGAGTAAAGCAATATGAGTGGCAAAGTACAGCCCTACAACTGTATCTCAAATAGGCATAAGAGGGAGGATATATTGCATTACTTCTGACCCTCCAGGAGTGTCGCCTCCTTAATGGTTCCAATAAATTGATATCCTTGTTTGACTACTTCTATAAGAATATAATGTTGCAATAAATTGGTATCCAGGTTTGACTACTCGTATAAGAAACTTACTTCGTGTAGTGTGTAGACACTTGAAGAAACATGTGTTATGTCATTCAGACAAATACTGGAGGACTGATAGACATAGCCCTGGGCTAGTTGAAGTGGTTTATGGAAGAGAAAATCATCATATTACAAATTGAAGTTGTCAACAAGAGAAATATCAGATTAATTTGACACAGAATTACAGTACTGGAGAAGCTGGGATTTACAAAGTAATTTTGAACTAAATAATATTACCAAAATCAGGTTATAAGGATTCATTTATTCTGTTCTGAAACTACGCATTATGTAAAATGCTAAATAAGTGCAGAATTTGTACAGTTAGAAATAGCAGACCTGTTGCATGCTAATAAGATTATCGTGATGGAACTCACACTTGTAAGGCATTATAGATGGCAACACTGTCCATGTGAGCGACACAACTTAATGTACCTTTGTTCAAAATTATAGTTTTGCAGGACATTTATAATGGCTTTAAAATCCAAGTCGTAGGATACACGAGCACAAACATCTCCTGGATGAACCAAGTCATAGGATACACGAGCATCCAATTTATGGACAAATAATATACAACATCTAGTTTGACGATGTACTTGTTCTTGGAGTAACCTTCAACAATTCCATCTGCCATTAAATTTGAGATAACGGTTCGCTCTACTGCAGGTACTGCTACAGTGTAAGGATTCAGATTCTCTATGGTTCTTCCTTGTCTGAAAATAGAAAGGAATAAGAAAAAAATCATGATCAATTATATTGACAAAATTATGTGAAGTCCTTCTAGCTCATGCAAACTAACGGCGATGTTTCCCTACCACCATGACCGAGGAAGATAAATTAGGAACGTAAATAATCATCTTGCGTAATCTGCGACTGTAATCAAATATATTACCACAGAACATGAAAAGCCATGGAGATGTCGTGTAAATTAAAGTGATCAAGAAATAAACTATAAACGAATTAGGACCATCAACTTTTTATAATGGAAGAGTTCATCGCTTATCACCTCTTTATCCACCAGAACCTGCTCTGTCCAGGAAAATCCAAACAATGAATCAAATACTTTATTCGAAACAAAAATCAAGAACATTTTTTGAATTAGTTAAGCTCATCAGCACCTCTGTTTACTTTCCTTATATCATCAGAACTCATGCTAGATTGTTTAACACAACATAATAGTAGTACATATCTTGAACTCTCAAAACTATTGATGTTGTACCCACCTAGTGCATCTCTGAAGCGCTCAACAAAAGGGAAATATTCTGCTGGAAGATGATGTTGCCTTTCCACTTGTTTGAAGAGACGAATTATTAGTTGAACACTAAGATTACAAATGAAGTGAGTAAAAGTAAACGTTCAGACAGAAAATCACAATCAGCTCTTACTGCCGCGACTACAGTAAAATTACCAAAACATAAGTTAAAACTGTAATTTTAAAGCCAGTGATGTCTTCGCAAGTAATAGCATTATGATGTCAATTTACCAAAACCAAGGACCAGACAATGAACATCTCATATGAGCTAATAAACACAAGGCTCCATGTTCACAGAAGAAAATAAATGTCAATCTATTGCTAGGTACTTACATTGAGCTTGCAACCAGAATAGCAAGAAAAAAATTCTCAACTTTGAAATAACAATTGACGTTTACTTTTCCAAGTAGATGAAAACACCATCTAATAATGTGCATGAAAAGGCAAGTTCAAATCTCTTGAGATATTATACGGAGAGCAACATATGCTAATTACCTATACATGCATCAGTTATAGTTTGGCTAGTTATGAGCAGAGGAAACTAAGCAGCAAGATTTATTACAATACCTTCCTTAGCTCGGTAGTGTACAACCATGTTGTCTGATCATCGAGCCCACCTGATTTGGTTTCATATATAGATTGGAATAGCATCTTGATCTCAACTGCTAAGGCAGACCCTGTCTTACATTCTATCTTTTATGGCAGATTACTGCGAGGGTAAGTTGACCAAGTTAGAAAAAACACTAATTATTCCTCGACCATGGTAATGAATAAACTATAATGGAAATACGGAACTCAATTAGTAGAAAATTAGTTTTATGAGGTGCAAAACATTTGTTAGCGAAACTGAGTTGCAGTTTATAGAGTTTAAGAATTAGAGAAAGAAAATGCGTTGAAATCAACAGTTGTAATGAAGAAGTACTGAATATTGAAATCGACAATTGTAATGAAGAAGTACTGAATATAAACTGCATCTGTGAGATCATTTACTTTGCATAGGTTTTACTTGTGCGTGCGGAAAATAATTTCAATTCCAGTTTACTATTTATTCATGTATATGGAACACCTTCAGCCTAGCACCCCACATGACTTGAGCAACCCACACATGAATCACCTAGTGTACTATCTTTAGAATCACGAGCATATCTGCATGTAAGTGCTGCTAGTATCCCAATACAACAGCCAGGAATGACAATACCAAGTTCCCAACTGTCTTAACTGACGGACAACAATAGTTCCACTTCTACATGGAAGTTGAAGTTGACTGAATTAGTAAGAGAATCAAACGATGTGCTTACTACACTAACAATAGGAAAATAAGCACACACAATGCATAATCTTCAGATAGAGGAAATGACAAGCACGTATATATGCACCGCAAGGGGTTGTAACTAATCACGTTTCAGCACACACAAGTGACAGATTCGAATAAGGTTTTACATGCACTAATCTAGTACTCACAGATCAACAATTTATGTACCACAAATCATATAATCGCACAACAATGGTTCACAGAATCACAGAAAAATTGACAGAGAGAGACAGAGAGACAAGGAAGCAGCAACGGGTTGGAGTTCAGAGAAGAACTGCAGTAATTGGTTTAACAATAGCTTCAGAGGAAGTGCAGCAGCAGCAACATCGCTAGGAGAGATGGAACAGCCGCAGGCAGCGAAGAGCAGAGAGGCGAGGTAGTAGCGGGGAGAGAAACGGCAAGAGAGAGAGAGATGGAGTTAGGGGAGCGGCAGTAGGGACGTGGGGGAAGAGGGATGCAGCAGCAGAGCATTGGGATAATTCAGAGCAAGCAGGGGCATCAGAGAAGGAGAAGGAGCAGCAGCAGAAACGCTGGAAGAGAAGAAGTAGCAGCACCATGGTAGCTCGCGCAGGAGTCCAGGCACCGTCGGCTCCGTGTCTGGTCGGGCGCGCCGGCTGGAGGAAGACCGCGCGGATGACCAGACACCCTCCTGGTATCATCTTGTACGGCGCGCTAGTTCATATTGGGTGCTGGAGGCGCTGGTTGTGTGCATCCTCAACAGGAGCTCGCCGCCCTGCCCACCGGCCGGTCACCGGAGGCACCATCGCCGCCAGATCCCTCCCTCACCTTGCGCCCCTTCTCCTCCCTCCTTTCTTCCTCTCTTTCCTCTCCCCCTCACGCCCCTGTCTCTCTCTTTCTCTGGATGAGCAGGACATCGCCCGCCACCGGAGCAAGCCGCCGCACCAGCCGCCCAGATCCGCCCGCCTTCCTTGCGCCGCCGAATGTTTCCTCAGTTCAAAAGGACTGCGGGTTGAATATAGGAAACTACAGGGTTTCTTACGTAAAATTCCAAAACGAAACGTTTCTCCACTTAAAATAGGACTGCGGGTTGATTTCTCAGAAACTGAGGGGCTTTTCTGTAAAAGCGTCGACGACGTACGAGCCGAAGCAATAGGTGCTTTATTAGTAGGTAAAGATATATATATATATATATATATATATATATATATATATATATATATATATATATATATATATATATATATACTAGCAAAGAGACCCGTGCGTTGCAACGGGAGAAAAAAAAACACATCTCTAGACACCTACGCCTAGATATATATGTGCTCCCATATCTGCATGATTGTAGCAGGCGCAATGCATATGCTTGTTGCCAAATTGACATTTGATCGATCACCGATGCACTTGCTAGGTTACTTTTGAAAAGCACAACCTTTGGACACACGACGTTGGACGTCGTGGACCAGATTGACTGGTTATTGATGGTGTCTCTATTTTGCACATGATTTTTGTTTCGCCCTACCAGTGTCACCCATGGCAGCGCAGACGCTCTGCTTGGTCCGGTGATGGTAATGCATCAGCACATTGATCTTTTAGATCAAGAAACTCCCATTTATTATCTTTTAAATTCTGAATCTGTAGAGAACGGAAAGCTCAGGCTACTCACCAAAAGCCTGGATATAAAAGGACACACCTATGCCAAGCTTCTAGCATAAGGCACCTTTTCCCCCGAGGCTGAATACAGCACTACAGGAAAAAACATTAAAGCCGTGTACCCAATACACTCGGCTTATATCGATTTAAACTCGGTTTATATATAAGCCGAGTAAAACACCCGGCTTATATGACACGGTTTACACTTGATCGGCTTATAAGATATAAGCCGGGTGCCAGAGGAAAAACACTCGGTTTATGTATAAGCCGTGTGTTTATATGAGGCTCTCGGCTTACTAAAGTAACATGACGACAGCCGGGAGGTAACGGACACGTGTCACCGTCTGTATAAACCGAGTGCCTACTGGAGCCACACGGTTTATATATAAACTGAGTGCCTACTAGTGCTACACATTTTATCTATAAACTGAGTGCCTAAATGAGCCGCACGGTTTATATATAAACATGTAAACCGGGTGCCTTCTACTGCTGTACTCAGCTTATAGGCCAGCCGTTGTTACACACAACCTATAAGCCGGGTGCCTGGCACCTGGAGTACTCGGCTTATATAGCTCCCATGGCATAATGTGCCTATAAGCCGGGTGCCATGTCCCTCGGACACTCAGTTTATAGGAAAAATTGCATTTTTTTTTTCTGCATGCTTCAGCGAGCAGCCGCAACATGGCTTATATATCCAGCAATATATTGATCCAGCAAGCAACATGTCCAGCAATATATATCCAGCAATATATAGATCCAGCAAGCAATATTTATCCAACAATAAAATATTACAACTTGACAACCATAACAAATTGACCATGAGTCCAAAGTCCACACATGCGTAAATATGCAACAAGAGTTTGCAAACGAAAGTACAGTAAGTTCCAAGTCCACACATGCGTATATGTCTAACCAAGGTTCACAACAACATGCGTACATATCCAACAAGGTTCACAACAACATGCGTGTATATCCAACAAGGTTCACAAACAAAAGCATGAGTTCCAAGTTCACACCAATCATGAACCTCAAAGATGCAATGAGCTCCACCGTAGCATGTATGCCCACCGTCAACGGCATCCACGATGCCAACCTATAAGTCCACTAGTGGTGGCGCCTCTTGAAATGTGACTAGAGGCTGGGGCGCCACCTGGTGGCGCCGCTTGAGGCATGCTGGTGCGGTGCTTGGTTTGTTGCCGCACATTCAACTGACTTGTCTGGTCCATGTTGTGTACATCAGCATTTCTAGGAGGCTTGGAAGATAAATGCTAGTCATTTGCATCAGTAAGTCACATACAAGTTGATGTTCATTACAGAATGATATTTGGATTTTGGCTTTAGCAGGATGTAAATGCAAAGCTATTGGTACGCTGGTGTACAGATCTAAGCATGGTAGAGAATCAAAGAAAATAAAGAAATTATAAGTTCAATTGTAGATAGAGGACCATCCATTACAGTTGGTTCAAAGGTAGTGTAGAAAATATGTTTGTATTTATTAGCACAGGAAAAAGGCATACATAGATACAACCTGATGGCATGGAAAATACATTACAAACAACTCTTATTATTGTCACTGACCTCCACTGCCCCCACTGAGCCGATGCTCGCTTGCTCGAGCAGATGCTCGTCGGCGCCATCGTTGGCTCGCCATCGTAGTACGTCCTCACCGTAGACCACGCTTCTCTTGCCGGCGTCACAAAAGTAGCATCCTTCGACGTATTATTTCCTCGAATATACCTATCGTGCTGGCACGAAGATTTAGTAGTTCCATTTGAGTCATTTTTCAACATCTTCTTCATTTTGTTCTGCTCGTTCTTCTAATAAATTAACAAAATTAGAATCATTATTTTCAGTGGATTTCTGTAAATTTTAATCTGTTTCCTTTAGACCCATAAATGCCACTATGGAGCATGTCCACCTTGCAATCTGATCTGTGGGGAAAAACTTTCTTGTGGCCACAAGAGTAAAGAAAGGTCTAGTGTTTAATCAATATGCTGAGTGTGTTATTGCAGCAGTATACCACGAACTACAGGGTCCTTTGATGTATAATAATCTGAACACTACCTAGGTGTCATGGCTCTATTCGTCCACCGAACCATGAGTTCAGAGTTAAACCGAAGAAGAAAATGGAAAAGCATACAGAATGAACGCCTGTAACACCATGCCCTCCATGCCAAGTAGTTTCGGTGCCGTGTTTTCTAGAGTATCTAGGCCAAGAACCAGCAGGTTTTGAACGACATGGTCCTCTTTTTGGTAAATGAGCGGCAAGCAAAATTAGAGATGGGCTTACTTTGTAATGTCGGCAACTCCTGGTGAGGCAAAATTAGAGATGGGCTTACTTTGTAATGTACCACTGGAAGAACTCCAGACTGTGTTCGTTCCCAACTCCAGGAATTAGAATTGACCTGCAAAAAATGGCCTCCAAAAAGGTATTTCCAATGGAAATCATGTTGGACTGTTGTACCATTAGCACATTGGCACATTCAGAAGACCTTCTTAGTACTAACCTGTAGTTTCCCACAACCCGTCCCAAGCCAGAGAAAGAAGGCACTTAAATATGGATTCTTACTGAAAATATAAAGAATCAAGTGAGTGCTTCGGCTGTTGCAAACCGATGTGCACGAGGGAGAGAGAGAGAGTGATGCATCCTCGTAGGTAGCTCAGCCAGCAATGGTAGTTATCGTTGCTTCTTGCTCCTCCTAACCGACGCTCGTCGTTGCTCCTGCCTCAAGCACCCTTTTTTTTGCGAATCTCCTGCCTCAAACACATGTGCATATAGCCAAACAAAATCAGAGATATAAGGAGATTCCTGCACCGTCAGCAGGCCGCACGTACCACGCTTTTTCTGCTCCGTTTCCAGTTCCAACGGATGCACGCACGCAGGGCTGACACATGGTTCCCTTGTGGCCACAGTAAGCGCGCTTCAGTTCTGCGGCCATTCACTCATCCATGATGTAGATAACAAAGATCTTCTCTCTCCCTCCGCGGTGAGCATGACCCACTGCTCTGGGGAGGTCGTGTCTGGTTGCGGCGATGGACATTTGTCATCCCTGCAGCTGCTGCAGGTCAACCTCAACCTCACCTATCGAGCGTAGACGGGGGCTCCTTCGGCTGCCGTCTCCCTAGCTCCAGCCACCGGGAACCCCTCAGTCTTGCGCAGCCGTTAAAACAGAGAGAGGGGAAAAGGAAATCGCCAGGCAATCGCCTAGCTGTCAGAAAACAGACCCCTCATATGTGGTGGGACGGTATCGCGGCCGAGTACAAGCCGTAGATGTGACGGAGAAGGGGGCAGAGATGTAGAGGAGCAGTGGGCGGCTCGATGCTAGGCTTCACGGGGTGGCGGATCAAGGTCCTCCGGTGGGCACTGTCATCGCCGCACGTCTAGATTCCAACGAATTAAGTAGAACGGGAAGACACCAATGTCGAGCACGGACGAAAAGACGCAATTGGGCAGGGGGGCTTCGGTCGGTGGATTAGATGTGTGTATATATGTGCGTACATCGGCCCCTTGAGGGGCCAAAAGAGTCCCTGCTGAAGCCGGACACCCCATGGACGTAGGAATTAGATGTGTAGTTTGTGTCATAGACGGTCGCAAGGAAGGGTTGGAGAAAAAAGTGGAAGTATTGGATCAAGGAAGGGAAAGAAGATCGGGTTGGATCAGAGAAGAGGAAGGAGACCGGGTCTCCTGAGCTACTGTGGGGGACGCCGGGAGGAAGAAGGAGATCGATCGATGAAAGAAAGGAAGGAGAGCCGGTCTCGGTAACGCATCAAGCCTTTTTTTATTAAGGAAGGCCCAGCCAGTTGAGAATACAATGGACAGCCCAATTGACAACCCAATCTAATAAACACACGTCCAATAAAAAAGTACGATCTAATAAACTGAAAGCGTAAAATTCACGGGAGAAAGCGTATTGTGACGGTGAACCCGACGGACTCAATCCGTGCTTTATTATTAGGTAAAGATAGCAAAAGGGCCTGTGGCAACACCACGGGGGCATCAATCTTATACTTTCTACTTCTTCCTTTACGCACTATCTATGCCTCCCCAATCAAAGCACGGTCCACACCACTCTTTGATTTTCAAACACGGAACCATGCCATTGAGGTAACGTAAGTCAAAAGAATATGCACAATGTCTATGTATGAGGGGAAGAGAAGTTTGACCACCAAGTGAACATAATAAGTAGTGCAATACTTAGTTGTAAGTTTCTTTGAACAAAAGCTTTTTTTTAACATTCATTGAAGAAAAGCTTACTCTGGATTAAAAAAATCACTTGCACTTTCAAGGACGAGATTGTCAAATTATCTGTTTGAGGTCTAATCAAATATCTGAATTGGAGTGTGTAGCCTATCAAAAATGATTTAACGAACTCCAACAAACTTAGTTGAGATCTTCTATTCCTAAATGCCGGATGGACCTTCCAATGATAAAATTTATTATAACTACAGATGCCATCTTATTCACTATGGGTTGTAACTCTATAAGGCCAGAACCATCTCTGAATACCTTGAATCATCTCTGAATGGCTGCGTCTTGTGCTTGTTGAGTCAGGATTATCAAATGAGCATTGCTACAGAAAAAAGATACATCAGGAGCTTTCTAATAGTAGATTCATGGAGTCAAGATTATCCGACGGCTAATGCCAATACAACAGCTTACACTTTGGCGGCAAAAGTTTCACGAATAATGTTAAATTAAAAATATACAAGTACTTTATTGGTGAACATTTTTCATCTATTCTCATAATTTCAAACTGTACAAACATGCATGCTATAGCGAGTATGCAATAGTACAGATTATCATATCCTACTGTCCTGCATTAAATATTCGACCATTTATCTCTATGGTGAGAAAGCTATGCAAGTGGTGAGGTTTATATGCTCTAAAAAATAGTAGGGGTGATCCCAGAAAGGCATATTCAGTACAATCTGCACTTTTTGTGTAACAAAAAATTACAGGAAAAATCATGGGTATAAAACCCTCTATTAAAATCGATGAGTATTTCAGAAAGAAAATGTACCATTAGCTAGCGACCACTCTCCATTCAACATAATCTTTTGATAAGAACCAAAATGCACAATGCAAGAAAGAACATACGAAACTTGCAGGATCAGAAGATTAAGCAAACATACGGACAAGTAGAAAATGATAGTTTTTTTATTTAAGCGTAAACAAAAGACAGTGTGACGACAAAGTTGCAGGTTCAGCATCACCAGCATATTACGAAGTTGATGGAACATCATGTCTCGGGATGTCAAATCATTTGCATTTACTCGGTTGCATATCCCAATCTCTCGGCCAAGAGTGTGCTGTCAACTAAGCTGAAAAACAAAGCACATCCTTGTTGTGAAGCATTTGAAAGAGGCAATTGTAGATATGGAAGGCATTAACATGTGGTCAGTCTTGCTCTTGCAAGTAAATAGTTGTGGTGAAGATTGGAGAATATGCTAAGATTGCATGGCTATTTTATGCAACCACGGTGATGAAATTGACAACTAATTTTCTTAACCACAATATGCAAGAGTACTATAATTGACAAACTGAAGGTTCGCCTTGGTGAGTTCTTAGGTTGTGCGGGCATTCGCTAATTCGTGAGTGGCGGCATGGTGAGGGGACTCCCTTGAGCTGAGTGCATGAGGGAAGTATGATAGGGCGGGGTGATGCATTTTCAAGATAGGGCGGAGTTGGCCTTCGGTAGCGATGGCTTACTTCATGTCCTGGCTAAGAGGAGAGTTCACGTCTCTCTACATCAAAGTGTACTCATGTTCTATTCCATACCTAGTAAAGGAAATATTACAACTTCGATATGAACACAGTGAGATAACAAAAATAGCAAGCTTTTGTAGTGCGCACAGGTACTTAATGCAAGTTACCATGGCACTTGTGAAGATACTTTCGAGTCACTGAAGGAAATCAAATAAATAAATACGACGGCAGAAGATCACATGATACACACAGAAACAACATCTCCTGTGATGTGTGTGGTTCCTGACATATGAGATGTGCTTCTTTCACTGGTTGTAGCACATACATTGGGGTTGGTCTCTAACAGAGCAAGTGAACTGACAAAGTTGATCCCAACTGAACAAAGGGCATACATACAACGTATAACCACTAATCAGAATCTATTTTAAATTATCTCTAGGTCTACTCTTTCTATTCACCTATCAGTGGAATTAACTACAGTATATGCAAGTATTAAATAAAACTTAGTAATAAAATGTTGCATCCATTGCAATACATGAACGGCACATGATCTCCAGATATAGCATTCATAATCCAGAAATAGACAAACTTAAATGTTGGTTCATAAATCAAAATAAACATATCTATATTCAGATAAAGGGAGGATGATACAAAGATATTGTCACCTGTGCCACCTGACTGCTCTCATATATCTAGTGTGCCTGCCCTTTAAAGAATTATGCGTCTACTTTGCCTACAGCAGCACCATATATCTGAAAAAGAATGGATAAACATACAGTCCCTTTAACTAAGATTTGTGAATTGGTAAGTAAGAAGGATGATACTAATAACAAGATAATCGGAAATTTTGAAGAATGAACAATAAGAGATCAAGCAGTCTCCCTAGAATTAATACAGACTACACAATGTTTCGACAGTATATGACAAACAAATACATGTGCATAATCTCGAAGACAACCATGCCATCATATTCACGAGGCAGGGAATACAAGATATGAAATCTGAACGTGCATTAGGCTTTGGTTTCCTTTTTATATAATGTCCTTTGTTCAGATCTTCCACATGTTCCTCTGAATTTTTTATTTAAATAAGAGTGAATTCCGGTTTTTACCCCATATTTTGACATTTTTGACACTAGTTACCCAATTTAGCGGGATTTCCTCCGTTTTACCCCATTTAGCAAAAGTGTTGCCATAATTTACCCCGTTTTAATTTTTTTGTGCGTTCTGACCGGCTGGCATGCCATGTCCACAGTTTTTTCTGCGTATTTTTCTCCCTACTCAACTCGTTTCCGGTTTGAAGTATTCTGATGGGACGACTATACTTGATCAGCATGGCATATTACCATTGAATAAATTATCGAAGAAATTGTTACTGATATAATTTGAAATCATGTATGTTTTTCTTCAGTTATCATATACGGTCCTAAGTATGCATGGTTCTATGGATTATATTGAAGTGGTGTAAATATACTACTTTACTAACTCTGATACACCTACATATCTGAATATCTAGGTAGCAAATATGTTGACCAGTAGAGTGTTGATACATGCACAAGTGATAGAGTAGATTATGATTTAGCTAGCTGTAAAGGAATTTTGGATATTTTAATCTTACAATGCGTGCTGAAACATGTGTATTTACCTTATTAGAGTAGATTATGATTTATGATGATTGCAGCCACTAGTTCGTTTTTATTTTTCTTGCACAAAGCGGATGTCAACCAAGATGTGGAGTGTTAAGCATATTTTACATATCCGTGGATAAAAGAATCCAAAGCCGGAGATGATTGAGAGGGACTTCATTAGTTATTTTGATCTAAAGGTGAAGATCAAGGAGTTGGCTTCCAACCCTCGGGACAACGTTTATTATCAGAAGAAGGTGGCCAACGGGAACTCCATGGTTGAGTTAACAAATGATGCAGACATGATGAACATGCTATAGGAATTTGATGCTTATACGGAAATCAGTTTGCATGTTTGATTGGGGGCGAGCAACGCAAATGAGAAGCCACGGGAGGCGAGCGTGGCGCGTGGCCGACTTGAGCGTTGTGCGTTGGATGTGGCGCGAGCGACCGCCATCGGGCCGAACCGGTCGGGAGAAGCTGCACGGCCCTGTTCAACAGTGAGAAAAATATTCATCAAAAACCACTGACGTGGAATGCCAGTTGGACCTAACAATTGTGACCAATCGGTTAGAATGCGAACAAAACTTTAAACAGGGTAAATTGTGTCAACAATTTTGTTAAATGAGGTAAAACGGATGAAATTTTGCTAAATTGGGTAATTAGTGTCAAAAATGTCAAAATAGGGAGTAAAAAGCGGAATTCACTCTTTAAATAACTGCCAACATAATCTGTAGCTGATGGTCCATCTTTTCGAGTAGAAATTCAGAATACATACTGTTTGACACGATAAATAATAAAAACAACGGTGGTTGTTATGTTATTATCTCTCTACGCGCCAGGGAAAATAAAACATTGCGGGCGTGCCAGTGTACAAAGTACACAAATAAAAGATAGGGAAACTTGTACTTTATTAATCTCTCATTGGAGAAACAAATTACATGATCCCTTTACATAAGCGCTCCGTGGCCTGCTAGCGCGGCCGATATGACTTGGGCGATTGAGGAGTTCTGGTTCACGGGGCCTCGGAAGGCTCCGGATTAATTACATCCGCGAGTCGAAGTCGCGGACCACCTCCGATTAAGCTGCTGCAATGGTCGTCGTCTTCAAGTCTCATCTTCTCCAGGTGCTCGATGTAGACGATGATGATGATGTCGTGGAATAGAGGGGTGGAGCGGTACATCCGTCGCTCCGGCGATGCTTAGCCGTATCTCTCCGGCCTGTCGATGTCCGATGATGAAGATGTATGGCCTCGTCGGCCTAGACGAATGGGCGGCCTTCGCCTCGTCGGTGCCTGGCCTGGTGGTGTCCGCCTCGTCGGTGTCGGACTGGATGTCTTGCCTTCGCCTCGTCGGTGCCCGGCAAGATATGGGTTGCTTCATCAGAAAAAGACATGTCGGTGAAGTATAGCTTTGCCTCGTCGGAGCTTGGACGATGTCGGGGAAGAGTGTTGATGTAGAAGTCGGAGTGGACTTGAGTGTCGCCCCGTGGCGGCGTCACTTGAAGATGACGAGCTTGTCGATGTAGACCTCGGGGCGTCGCAGTTGCGGGAATGACGTTCGCACGGTGTAGATGGTTGATGTAGAAGAATGGAAATGTGCCGGTGCAGTCGGCGTCCTCGCCAGGCGATAAGTCAAAGACGATGGCGACGTCATGTGGACGTCCGGTAGCGCCAATGTAGACGATCTCCTCGCCAGATGAAGAGTCGATGAGGTTGGCAACGCTATGATGTAGTCGTGCGGCGTGTCGAGGCAGTCGGTGTCCTCGCCGGGAGAAAAGTTGATGAAGATGGCAAAGTCATGTTGATGTAGCGATCTTCCTCGTCGAGCCGGAGGTTGGTGATGACGGCACCGGCGAGGTTGATGACGATGTGCTGACGATGCAGGGCGGGTTGTACACGGCTCATTCGTCTTCTTCGGTTGCACATGGACGAGCTTTGATCATCCTGCCATCATCTCCGCCGTGATCCCAATCGCCCGCTTCACCTCCGGATGCGCTAAAATGAGGGAGGTAGAAGGAGAGAAAAATATAAAGAGAAGATGATGTATGTAGGCATGCCATTGAAGAGATGGTCGCTGTGATTTTGATCTTCCCTCATCGCGGTAGATGACGGCACAATGTTGGATGTCGGCCTCCTCCTCCTTTCTTGTGGACAACCGCACTCTATCGTCGCGAGGATGTGATCTGGCTCGGGGCGTCGTCCACGGCTCGAGAAAGAAGATATGGCGCCGGGCTACACGCTAGCAGCCTCGGCAACAACGTCGCGAAGGTGGAAGTGGCGCTGGGTCGTTCGCTGGTATGATGGAGAATTGGAGATGGTGCCGAGCTGCATGTCGGCCATCCCTCTGATGTTGTCGTGGTGGTGTAGATGGTGCCGGGCTGCACGCCAGCAGCCCCTCCGATGTTGCCGCCGAGGTGGAGTTGGCGCCGAGCTACTCACCGGATGCAAGTGTTGGTGCAGATTAGAAAGAAGCATCGCCGGCCGGATCGTTCTCCGGAGCGGGTCCGTAGTCGTCGTGGTACGTGCAGGCTGCCGTTACCGCTGGCGTGTCATTCACGGCCGTCCATCCCGGCTACGCTTTCACCATGGCAGAGTTCTCCTCGGCGCGGTGCTCGCGGCCTCCGTTGGCGCGTGTCGTCGCTGCCTTCCCCTGTGTGTGGGCGTTGGCGAATGGATGGATGTTGTGGGCGATCTCCATTGTGTGCTGTACGGGTACGTGTTGATGAAGATGGATGAAGACGCCGAGCGAAGAAGGCATCGTGGGTAGCGTCCGAGACCGCCTTGGGTGCCTTTGCACCGTGAGTGCGAGGGCCTGTTGTGCGTGGTCCGTGGGCGCATCCTCGCATTCTCCTCGCCGCCGCTGCCATGCGAGTGTCTTCACCTGGGCATGTGTTGGTCTTCATGCGTACGTGAGGTCGACCTGCTCGGCGTGCACGTTGCCGCCGGAGCGTCGTCCCGTCCTCAACGCTGCCACCGCAGGCGCGTCTCTTCTTGGCCGGGCGCCCCCTCTTTGCGTCTCCAATCTGCATAATCAAAAAAGATAGAAGAAGAATAGAGAGATCAAGACGTTGCTGCCACCGAGAGTCTCATCAACACCATGGAGATAGCCTCGAGGCTTCATTTCTGCTGGATGTCTGTTCGTCGGCGGCCCGGGCGCTATGGCGGCGTCGACGCGTCCTCCGCGACCGGTTGCACGGCCCATGTCCATGGGTTGCCGCCCAGGGCGTCATCCGCTGCTGCCTCGCGTACGTGCGTGTGCACAAGTGCTAGGGCCTCTTCCGCAGGCTCCCTCCGTCCATCTCCTCGACGCTGCCGCCTTGGGCGCGTCTCCGTCGGGGCGCGCTCTATGCGTCGTCGCTTCCCCTGCAATGAGAGATAAAAAGGGAGAAAGGACAGTGAGATTGATTATGAGGAAGATGGATGTTCATGTTGATGCAGCGTGTGGCGAGAAGGCTTCTCCGGGCTCGCCGATGGACGTCCGTCGTCATCTCGGGCGCCGGCGCATCGTCTGCGGCCTACAAGTGCACCGCGGTGGAGCGCATGGTCCGTCGCCGGGGTGCCCGCGGCCTCCATCGGCGCGTGTAGTCGCTGCCTCTGTGTGAGCGCTTCCCCCTGGATGCTTCCCCCCGTCTCCCCTAGTGGGGCTGATGCTTCATGGTTTTATAGGCGGATGTGAGGGAATGGATAGCTACCCGTTGCGCTAGCTCTCTAGAAACCAGCTGCATGCGCGGACGCTGCGGCCAAGTTATTGTTGGAACGGCCCTCCTATCTTGCCAAGAGATAACAAGATAAGTGCAGCCGCAGGTTTAGCTCGTACGTACGCGGCCGGCGTGTTGGATCGGGCTCGAGCGCGACTATGCGCGTTCACCCAAGCCTTCCGTTGCATGGGACGTAAACATAGCACGGCCGATTCATCTGGTCTTTGTTTAATACCCCATGCACGTGCACGGTGCAATACGTGAGTCATGCATGCACATATAACTGATGGTTGATTAACCAGATTGATTAGGCCATATGCATGCATGGTACCCTCATCGTGGCATGTACGTAAGCCGTGTCCATGCATGGCTCTTGTGTACATCAACTTGCTAGTTAACTGAGGCTCATTAGATCACGTGTGTGTAGGCATAATTAAATTATGCTCCACCATCTTGATGACCCCTTTTTATGAGAACATGAATATCTTGGTCATTGCTATACACATGTATGTGGACACGTATTAATGTCATATTTCATAATTGACAATCATGAAATTGCGACAAAATCGCGTCGAACAAATGCCCCCTCGCCGAGTCGGGTTCGAGCGCGAAGCGAACTGGACTCGGGTCGGCGAAAACTCTTGGTGCAACAAAGGGGCGCATGAATAGATAAAAACCGTGCGGCTGTAAGGATAAATCTTGGTCGGTGAGATACACCTCTTGAACGTGGAGATTCTACAGTATCCGCTGAGTGGTTACTTTGAATATATCTTCATGTCACGGTCACGCTTGAACCAGTTTGTTATCTGCTTAGAGAATCAGAACAAACATCCAATCCGCCAACCGGTTTAGATCTTCTAGAGGACTTATATAAGCAACAGCCCTCGTGAGACATTTTCACATCGACGCTCATATTCGAGAGAAGCCGGCCGCCTCTTCAACTCAAGAAGCCGGGTCCGGGGAATTTCTTCCGTTTCGACGCTCGGCGAGCGGCCGCCTCTTCAACTCCTAGAGAAGGTACGACTCCTTCTCCTGTAGCCCTATTAACTTCGCTTTCCTCGCAGTAACGACGCAATCAACATACGCCGCATGCATCTGCAGAGAGAGATAGGGCATAGACTGTTTCAGTAGCATACTTGCGTGCATACATACTACCAACTTGCCTTTTATTTTGTCTTCTTCCTCATGGATTCAATCGCAGCGAGCTAGCTGCATGCATACTGATGTATATAGATATATCCTAGATCTGTTACTGTAGCATGCTCGCCTGCATGCGTACTGTTCACTTTTAGCATCTACCATAAGATTGCATCCAGTAGCACGCTCGCCTACTGATATTTATTTTCTTGAGCACACATCACAAATCAGTTCCAGTAGCATACTTGCGTGCACGCATACTACCAACTCGATTTTCTTTTATCCTTCCCCACATAGATTCGATCGTAGCGAGCTAGCTGCATGCATACTGATGTATATACATTTTTTAGCATACATGGATCATAGATCATACCATCGCTTCTAGTAGCACGCTTGCCCGCATGTACGCATACGTCAGATCAGTTTACGTTGCATGCTCGCCTGCATGCGTACTCTTTTTTTTTTCAGTAAGTTGGATTGTAGCAGGCTTCAAGCGCTTGCGTATTGATGCCTTTTTTAACTCAGATCCAAGCTGAACATGGGGCGCAGCAACTCGACGGCTCCCAAGCAGCTAGGCGCTCAGGCAAAGACCAACTCGAACCCGAAGCCGAAGATCCACATCCCGGCGGTGTTGGGGTCCTCTCGGGCGTCTGGCAGCGGGAGTAACCGTCAGGCTGCTCGGCGCGGCGATGGGTCATCTAGGGACTCATCTCCCTTGTCATGGCCTGCGCCCAGTGCCGAGAAGTTCAAGAAAGTGGTGTACCGCCGGTCACCATCACCACCGCCGCGTAGTCGGAATAAAGTTGGCCGGCGCCCGCAGGTTACCATAGTCCCTCCATTGCAGGCAATAGGGCCGAACAACAAAACGAGGCATGAGTTACAAAGTTCGCGCCGCTCGAGTGCCGGGGCTTCTGGCGAAGGCGAAGTAATCGAGGTGCTCAGCGATGCACCCATTGAAACCCCAAAGGTATGTTTTGACACTCGCATTAAAATTTCTTTTTCATGCAATCGTGAAGCCCCTCCAACATCTTTTCCTATATTCATTTTCTAGGACAAACTGGACGAGGCGATAGACCTGATGGATAAAGAACTGGGGCCGCAGGTCGTGGATCAAGCAATAAGTTTAATCTACCCTGAAGACCTCGATAAAGCCAAAAGCTCATCGTCCGCACCGACGAGCTCGCCTGTTGGGGTCGTCTCAGCAACGTCTGGACACGAGAAGAAACGTCCAGCTGACAAGGATGCAAACCCAGAAGGAGGTCTTAAGAGGCCATGCTCGCCACTTGGAGGTACCCTTCAAGCACTTTTTTTTTACATCTGTGTTTTTTTTTATAGATGGAGCATTTGGATAACGCTTCCGTATTTTCTTTTTTGTAGATAATGCACCTGGAAGGGATGATATTTCAGCAAACCTCGTCAAGCAAGCCAAAGAACTTCATATCATGGCTGAAAAACATTTTGAGGCATTGGTGTCCCATGGACCAACGCTCCCACTTGATATGATCCCGCCGGTGACCGACGGCAAACCGGGCGAGAAGCCCCGCTTCCACCTGCCGACCTCGGACCCCGTGTCTGAGAGGTACGCCAGGATCGTCCGCATGGACTTAGAAGCCATCCAGCGCCAACTTACTAATTAGCCTCTTTCCAGGGGCAATCTCCTCCAAGAGATAGAGATGGCTACCACGGCGTGGGCGAAAATGTACGCCGGTGTATTTCCTGATGATCTGCTGCAGTTAGATGCACTTCTGAAGTCTTTGTCTCATCGCCTGGCGGGGACCAAAAATCCAGACGATTATGAAGAGAAGGACGTGACTTTCGCGGATAAGGTGGTGCGCCCGTTCCTCAAAAAGCTAGTGGCTGCCCATGCTGACGCGTCCCAGCAGCTCACACTTGTCGAAGGCGACCGCCCTAAGCTGGAGAGCCGGCGTGCTGAGCTGGCGGCTTCAAGGGAGCGGCTTCAGAGGGAGGCCGAGGAGCATGAGAAGCTGGCTATCCTCGCAAGGAAACGCGAGGCTGCTGCTCGCCGCAGCGGGGAAGCCGTCGTCCATGCACTTGCAGCTTATAACCATGCGGTGGCCCGCTCGATGGAAAGGCTCAATGCAATGGCGCAGCGGCGTGAGGAGGTGGAAGCCTTCTTGCGTCGCCTCGACAGGCAGACGAAGACGGTCGACCCCGATAACCCACCTGAAGCCGAGATGATCTTGGCTTACTCTTCAAGCTAGCTGCCGTCAGGAGGTTGCACGAGCCATCGCAAATCATTCTCCTTTTAGGGAGAAATAAAGTACCTGCTCTCTTAGAGGGCATCCATCGTGTGTGCGCCCCTCGATAGATCAATTTTTTTTCTTTATTAGAAACCACCCTGAACAATTTATTTGTAATAAAGTGATGGCTTCATCGATTATTCTGAATTCTTGATTCATTGTCTTCTGATATGTATATATGACTTTTTTTTTACCCGCACGATTATGCTAGGTGCACTGCAGCTCTGTTGGGGCAAGTACGAAAGTTGCCCCCAGCAACCAAGTGCGGAAGCAAAATTCCCCGCCGTTTTAACCAAGGTCTTCACAGCGCAGGGTTCATGTAAAGAGACGATCAGCCTACAACTGGATCGGCCATCCGCGTCTCTTATGAACGAATAGTATTTTTGATGATAATTTTTTACTCGCTCCCACAGCATCGGGGCGAGAATAGCCAAGAGTATGATGTAGTCGGTGTCAGGTACACTTAGGTGAACTCACTTTCAAGAGAAGAGGTGAGAAGAGAAACAACAAATGCATGAGTTCCTGTCACCGGTGACGAGAGTGTCTGCCGTAATTAAACCCATGCACATATTTTCCTTGCAAATGCTTCCTGCTACGTATTCCATTATCCAGGACAAAGACCATGACACTTGCAGAAACGGATATAGGCCAGATTACCATCAGCATACATACACTTCTCCATCTTGCATGGCTTGCTTTCTCAGAGACACATGTGCAAGTATCTCGCTATTAGCACAAGGAAGAGAGATGTCGATGCCGTGCAGCGCCCCTCTAAGAAGGATAAGGCACGGACGGCGCGATCTTGGCGGCCGCAGTGGCGATGGCCCTCCGAG
>LR738713.1:791293419-791321342 GCA_902687465.1 Secale cereale | reverse complement strand
GTATTTTAGTCCTTGCATCTTTCTCCCAGGAATCCTTGAGTGTATAGGTTCTTTCCATTGAAACCGTTTAGGTAGAATACTTATAGTGGTATAGTTGTTTTACCAGTATTGTAATTCAGCTGTGCAAAATTTAATTGGGGTTGTAAGCATTCAGGTTTGTCTCACGGTAAACCTTATCTGTTAGACCTGGTAAAAGTGGAATACTGCATACATTTATATTATATTCTGCTGAATAATATATCAAATTATCCATCTCTTTTACGGCGGTTTGCTAACTTATTCTGCATAGCATTTCTAACCGCGTCAAGTGTGTTCTTTGATGAAACCTAAACAGATATAGACGTACATCTTTGATTAGGCCGCCTAATCAGTTTACTTTATCTAATAGATTGAAAGTTTTTTGGTTTCTATTTATGGTGAAACAAATGGGTTCTTCACAATTTAGTTGATGGTAAAGAGTTAGTGAAGCCGACATTCCAAATTACTTTACTAGATTAGTCGTATTGCACTTATCTTTCATAGAATATGAATATTTACTTTGTTTTTCATATCACATCTTTAAGATATTTAGTTGAATATGCTTCTATTGGCACCCAAAAGTTTAGCAAACTATTTTACTTTTCCTTTATGCAGCACAATAACCATCATCGCAGAAGATTAGCTGATAGGCGGTGCGCTTTTTGGAGGAAGCGGACACTAACATTTCTACTGGCCAAAAAGATGGGAGGCGCCATCAGGAAGCACTGGCGAGCAACACTCTCAGCCTCCCACCCTATAGATTGCACTAATTTGTTTGATTATTATTGAGTGGTATGACCTAATTAATCTGTACACTTATACACACGACCAAGGAAGGAAAGATCGTCTCCAGAGATCTTCAAAATAGTACAATATCAGGTATTGTAGAGTACAATTTCTTTAAGATAAGTTTTTCTTTTGCATTGAAGCTAATTTTATATATAAGTTTTTCTTTTGCATGGAAGCTAATTTTATATTTGAAGTGTAATAGATACACATGCCTGAATCTGGATACACTCCAGTGCTGATGGTAATACTTTCAGTGCCCGATGATATTGGACTGGTGTGCTGGTATGCAATTCCTTGTACATTTTACTTCTATAGGATTTCCGATTACTGGGTCCAAACTTTGTACAAGGCAGTCTGAGATACCACTTGGTGAAGATGCGATCCAATATGTTCAGTGATACCCTTTTATGTGTAGGGAATCACTGATATGATACAACTATTCGTTATCTGAAATTTTGAATATATGTACACCCATGGTGATGTTTGAGTGCTCATTTATAAAGCATTCATCTATGAATGAATTTTCTGAATATTACCACATGCAATGTGTATGTATGATAATAGTAGTACACTTGCGATGATGCAAAACACTTTTGATGATGTTGTTCAAGTATTGTACTACAACTCCATTCAAGTCATTTTCCCACGGGCATTTGTACTTATATAAATATATACATATACAACACCCTTATAACGCACTAAGTCTTTAGGTCAAATAAGCTACTTAGCAACTCAGATTTGCACGTCGCTTCGCCGGCATCGCCGCTGACACCTCGTCCGCCAGCATCAGCGCTGGCAGCAAAGACAACAAGCCATCAGGTGAGTTCATCATTATCTCCTTCCACCTGCAATGTATAAATTAAGAAATAATCATTGATTTACAAAAAATACTCAGTGTAACCTTATTTCTGATGTTTACAAAATTGGATTAAAAAATTATTGCATAATGGCACTGGAGCCGGTTATATTTCATTTTTTGCCCGGTGCAACGCACGGGCATTTGTACTAGTAATAATAAAGCACAGATTGAATCTGTCGGGTTCACCGTCACGGCGTTTTTACAAAAAAAATCCCTGTTGTTTTAGGTATTTAACCGACGCTACTGTTTTAAGTGGTCAAATAAACAGAGAAAAATGTTTCGTGTGTTGGTCTTGGGCCTCGGCTCGGTCTTTAGGGGGGAAAATAGCACGACGGCTCGAGAAAAGGAAGAGCACGACGACAATGCGTAAGCACGGCAACACCGCCGTCATGAATCCCGCCGCCACGCGCGGCCGGTCTTCCACTCCAGCTACCCTTCAGCAGCGACCCATCACCGTGTTCTTCTTCCCCTCCCCACCCGCCCCCAACTCCTCACCCTCACCCTCCTCCACCTCGAGGCGGACGTCTCAAATTTGGATAGGATTCGATCAGAGGCGGAGCCAGGATTTCTCAAAGACTGGGGCTAAGACTTAAGTGACTAAAAAAATGTCAAATACTATGCATAGCAATGTGTGTTAGAAGTAAGCTAAAAATTCACATTAAAATAAAAATATAAATGCATTATTACAACAATAGTAAATTCAGTAAAATGCATAATTTAACTAAATGTATCATTGCGAATGTTGGTAAAGAGCAGAAGGACCCGGGGCAAACATAGAATCGAGTATTTAAATTCAGGACACTAGATATATACTAACTACTAAGTCAGTTGTTCATAGAAAATTTCGCGAAAAAGGAAAGAACATAACATAGCATTATCACAAAGTGCACGAGTCGGTAGCCCCTTGTGGTCCCTCATTTCGCAGCACTGTATAATCTTAATATCATCAATGCTTGCAAATACGTCATGCTCAATATATCACATGAAACGGTAGTTCATCCATTTATCCTTCATCTTATTTTGCAGATCATTTTTGACAATGAAATAAAATTAACTACCTCACTGAACTTGAATTATATAGAGGAACTAGGGAAATAAATTCAGGTGATACACAGTTTAGACTACAAATTACCTACGCAGCTTGCACTGTATTATAGCCGGAGTTGAAGAAAAACGAGAAACAGATGGTTAGGTCGCCGGACGGGGCGCATCGTGGATTGACCAGAGCGGCGGCGCAGCGGGTGAGCGAGGCGAGGGTTTCTCGTGTCCATCGATGATGGAAGCGTCCGCTGGAGGATTTGTTTTCTGTTCTGATCGATCCTTGTAGGCTTTTAGTTGGGCTAATGGGCTTGTAGGCTTGTACATCTCTGTGCTAAAGCCTGGGGCTGGGCTCGGATGTATCTGAAATTGTAAAAAAAAAATCCTACAACACTGGGTGCCAGTTGGGCCAGGCCTGGGGCTACAGCCCCAGTTGCCCCAGGCCCAATTCCGCCCCTGGATTCGATGGCGGACGTCTTCAATGGCGTGTTCATGCAGGACAACTACTCCAACACGTAGCCATTGGGTCGACCCAAGTTTCACACCAATTTCCCTGCCATAAGAAGAAACCCTAGAGTGTTAGCACAAGTAAATCTCACTGCAAGTTCGTAAGATGAGGTTGCTGTGCGGGAATCGTCCAATGTCGCTTCCACCTACTTCACCGGAAGACCATCCGCCATCCGAGGGTGCTCCACATATCACCGGAACTGTGAGTGCCGGTTCTCCATGAGGTATTGCATACTGAAGCGACAAGGAGGATTGGAATCATGATATTTGTTTTTCTGGGAACCTACAGTTGATGAAGCAAACACAAACTGAACCTTAATGTGTTGCTTGCCTGCTTCATGTTCTTTATTTAATTTTTCGTTGATTGATTCATTGTTGTGTTTAGTTACTCTATCCACAAGCTATAGAGACTAGGTTAATTCGCTCAAATCTATGTGCACAATCACATCCTAGCAGGCTAGCACATGATTTTCTGAAACCACATACCACAATCTGAACTACAGAACTACACAGGGCCATTGGGGATTTTTTTAATTGAGAGACAACTAATTTCTCATTGTTTGATTCATCATGCTTACATGCCCTATCCTAGAGAGACTAGCATTGTTCTTTGGTGAGGTGGTTGATTCACTTCAGGTAAATTTTCTGGTAGCTTCAGTTTTCGTACATTGGCATGAAAAGGTGTTTTTTGTTTAGACGAATTAACTTTTGAATACTCCATTGAAGAGGTAGGCCAGTCACATGATTATGAAGAATAAGGTGTATGCTATGGTTGAACGGATTCCTTTTGGAAGACCATTTAACATGGTCAGCTGGTTATATCCTTCTGTCTTGAACTGTAGGCAGAAGTGCGATAGTATTTGCTGCTTTATGCTCTCAGGTAGCTGATTTCATGCCGGAAACTCTAAAGCTGCATATATTGAGTCCCTCCGCGCCAGCTGGGAGGAGAGAAAGCGGCGCCGTGGTGGTCTCGGCGGCGACCGACGGGAGGAGCACGGCGAGCTGAGGCTGAGCTGGAGGAGGTCGAGGCGTCCACGTGTAGGAGGCTCCCTGTCGGATCGGGGAGACGGCATGGGCCGGGCCGCAGGGGCGCCTTGCTTCCTCACATTCACGTTTCTGTCATGCCTCCAGTTTCTCGCTTCCCTTGACGTCGACGACTCTATGATCAGCCGTGTTCTCTTCCTGCTATTTGGCTACGCCGCCTCATTCTCCAAGTACTAAGCCACGATGAGATGTAAGTTCACCCTCTATTTTGCTCTTGATTGAACATCACAATTGCAGTCCATGCTCTCATAAAACTATTGGTGAGTTTTCTCAAAATCCATGGTTCCTTACTTGTTTTTTTTTACTTTTGTAGTATCTTGTAATTTTTCTACTGATCAATTTAAATAGCTCTCATATTTTCATTGTAAATTATAGTAAGAGGTATTTTCAAATTGTATACTTTTACAATGAATGAAAAGACTCATGTTCTGCTATGTCGGCAGCAATGGAAGAAATACAAATAAGAAACAATTTTTGTGGTGGATCTCTAGGAAAATTTGGAACAGTATCTGATCTAGGGAACAACAACTGATCTTGGATTTGAGTTTCTTTTAATCTTTAAGTGATGTACAACCAGCAAATTCAGTTATTTGGTTTTGTAACTTGTGGAGAAAAAAGATATAGGTGAGGTAGAGAGAGAGCAGAGAGAGAGGTGCCCATCACCGAACCCTTTCGATTCTATTGCAAGGTCAAATAGTTTTTCATGTTCTAACTCTCTGGGATAATCTGCAGTTATTTGGCTCATCGGTGTGCCTCAAGTTTCCGACAGCACCGTGGCTGTACACCGCCGACTTCACGGGAAATCCATATGCACATACTCTATTGTCCGCCAAAACTTCGCCTGACCTGAGGTACATACTACAGTGTCATTGATTTGTATCTGTCATCAACTACTTCTTAAGTTTGTATGTCATCAACTGTACTAATTAAAAGGAGAAAGAGAGGATATGTTAGAGCTAGATGAAACAATAGCCCTGTGAAAGAGAGGATTCTGCTTTCTATGTGAGTCTCTTGGTGCATGCTTGTTTCTGAATAAAATGCAGAGATCATGAACGAATTAAACCATGCCACTCTGAAATCAGAGAGCAGGCAAGGGTAGGTTTATTTTCAGTTAAAGTAGTATCAGTTGTATACACCCCATTTGAAAAAATAGCATGTATATGCTCCTTGCAAATACTACGTATTATTTAAACATTTTACATAAGAGTGCCCGTCTAGATACAAAAACTAATTAGTATTTTAATGACTTAGAATTACATAAGAGTGCACCATGTGCGGGTCAAATAAGTCTTCTAATTGTCTGGCTAATTTGCCTTCTGTTTCGATTTGAGCTGATGGGGATGAGATGTGATCCCGCTTTTGGGCATCGCAAATGCCACAGCTCCAATGTCTGCCCCAGCTTCGGCGATGCACGGGTGAGGCTACTCGATTTGGTGCAGTGGCCCTCCTTCCAAGAAATCAAGTTTTTTCGTTTAGATTTTAAAGCTCTTGAGTTCCAGCTTAGTTCAAGGATAGAAAAGCATACTCCTTATGGATTCAACGAGGAAGACCATTAGCGGCCACCTTTTCAGAATTGGATGGTGTGATGCACCTTCATCTTGCTGTCCAATTTCTTAGCTTATTTGCTTTAACTGTACTACAGTTATATAGAAGGATAAAGATCTAATCTTGTGATGCCTGTGCATTTGCACCGTCATCAAAAGTTGCACATGAGTTGATTCAGACTTTCAGAGTTCATAGAACACCTAGCAGAGTTCATCGGCTTGAAAGTATATCATATCCTAAGGAAAGGGGACTCGGTTCAAATTTGTCACTACTCTGTGCTGTTGGATAGCCATGGTAGCATTAGTTTTGTTTTACCACAGAAGTTCGATTCTTGGGAGTTAGGATATCAGGTGTATACATTACTTTTCTTATGAATTGGTTCTCTTTTAGTGCACTATCTATCTATCAAAGTTTTCAAAGAAATTAATGGCAGCGGCTCAACAGCATCGTGGTGAATGCCAAAGCTTATAAAATGGACGGGGGAGAGGTGGTGACGATCGGCTGGGAGACGTACAGATATGAGGAAATACGATTAATGAGGTTTCATATTAACAAAAAATGATAGCCTTTGTAAGAAAAGATATGACATACATTTGTGCAAATTGATAATGTAAGTTCATCTCGAAACTTTATTCTTTTTTCAAGATTGATTTACTTGGTGTTGCTAACTTCCATTTGTCAAAACAGGAGATGTGTGCTATTTCTAAAAAAAGAAGTTTCTCTGTTGGCTGGCATCCCTGATGGTACCTTTAGAGATGGGCTGCTCGAGGGGCGGTGGCGCCGGGGCCATGGCTCGCAGCGCCGCAAGCGCAGACGCATGGTCGGCGCGAACCGCAGGAGAGAACACCACACCCCGTCGTCCAGGAGAAAGCGGGGAGGTGGGAGATGGCGCAATGGGGGTAGCTGCAGCTGCTTGAGACTCCATCGGCAGGGCTACCATCGTCCCCTCCTCCAGGGACCTAGCGGGAGCCAGCATCGCCTCCACCGGCTGGAGAGAAGAAGGCGTAGCAAGGCCATCCAGGTGAGGGGTCAAGCTTGAGGCGACAGGGTCCGCAGCAGCCGGGGGCACTTCAACCAGCCGGCGCGAGGAGAAGTTTGAAGACGCAGGAGCAGACGAGGCCGTCTGCATGGGTACCACACCTCCCGAGGATGAAGATGCCGCTGAATTGGCGAGCTCCGTTGATGCTTTCGGCCTCTTGCTCGCATCGGAGCCCCCCGGGTTGTCCTCCCGCTCCATCTCTCTGTCCCCGTCCATATCATCGCCATGTTCCCACACACGAGGTACAAAGTCGGGATCAACGCGAAAGTTGTCGTCCTCCAGGGTGTACCGGAACTCATAGCCTTTCTTTTGAACCACCACATCAGACGTGAGCGAGTTCATCGGACTCATTTTAAAAGAGTTCCTTGTATAGTTGAGGTCCGTGATCCATCTTTGTACATCGTATATACGTGCCTATGCACGAAAAGCAATACATCATGCATTCATACAATGAGGAAACCACCAGTACCCAGTTGGTGGCCTCGATGTACGACGGCTTCTTCAGCGGCAAGAGACGGAGCCGGCGGCCAGCCTCCTCTCTGGCCGCAGCTCCTGTCGGCACCACGCGAGAAGTGCACACCACCTTGCGGACCTCTGTGCCCCCTGCCCGGCCACCCACGAGGCGGCGACCGCGCCATCGCGTACTCTTGTAAACAAGATTGACGACGGGCACGGCCATTCTCTAAACAACCGTCTGTAAGAGAGATGGGTTAATTGAAACAACATGCGCCGACCTTTGTGTGGTAGATGCAGAGACGCCAGGTATATCAACAAAGCTAATTGGAACTGCATGTTCCCCCCTCTCCTCGTGGAGGCTGAGGAAGATGGCCGTCTCAAACGACGGCGTTTGGTTCTTCAACAGCCGAGGGTGGCCGCGTGAGAATGTATCGATCTCATGGAAAACAAAACTATGTGACTATAAGTTGAATATCATGTTTAAGATTTAGTAGCAACTTCCAGTTTGTTTAATCTGATATTTCTTACTCTGATCTTGATGTGTTTGCATAGCTCTCGGAGGTAAAAAGAACATATGAGATAGTTTGTGGTGTTCACATTTTACTTTATTTTTAAAAGATAGTTGTGTTCACATATATGATAACTTGTTTCAGTACATGTTTTGAATCACCTATTACTTCCTTCAATATGAATTAAACCCTAAATTTAGATTCAATTATGTTTAAACTTATTTTCATAGGCTGGGTTCCATGTGAAAAAACACTTCGGTGCCCGTGCTCCAGTGAGCACTATGGGCGTGTTTGGTTCCCTGGGCAGCTAGAGGCTGCATTGCACGAGGGATCCTGGGTGAGCTGGGCCTGGTTGGCCTGATGCAAGAATGAGCAGAGATGGGTGTTTGGTTAACTTGCATGATATGGCTGCACCTCGTGCAGAGGAGATGACCATCTTCTGAATTTCTCTAGGCTTGCCTAATCATCATTTGCTACTACAGCGACAGAGGAGATAGCTAGCACGTAATCTTCAGCACATACTTGAATTGAATCATGATGCGCTCCATGACCCAGAAGCGCGGGACGACGGGATACGAAGCGCGGCGGCTCCAGACGGCGGGATCCGGCGTATGGCGGTGCGAGGCGGCAAGATCTGGCGTGCGGAGGCTTGACGAGGGCGGCGGCGCTTGGTCGACGGCGGCGGCGACGCTTGGTCGAGGGCGTCGGCGGCGGAGGACGGCGGGGCTTGACGAGGGCGGCGGCGGCGGCTTGACGAGGGCGGCGGCAGCGGAGGACGGCGGGGCTTGACGAGGGCGGCGTTGGCGGCTTGACGAGGGCAGCGGCAGCGGAGGACGGCGGGGCTTGACGAGGGCGGCGGCGGGGGGCTTGACGAGGGCGGCTACAGAGTGCTCGGTCAGAAAAGAACGAGGGGGAGAAGAAAAACGAAGGAAACGCGCCTGCACGCGAGCTACGCTCGATCCCTGCGTTTCCCTCAGCCTGGCTGAGAGGCCCCTTTTTGCATCCACTGGGCCAGGCTGAAAAGCCCATGCAGAGTACCAAACAACGAAAATTTGCACCGTGGATGCGGACCACATGCAGCGCAGGGAACCAAACATGCCCTATATTATTAAATAGTGAGAAAATGGTTTGAAGTTTTAAACAATCTGACTGCTAAACTGGTAGTATGAAAATCAAATGGACAAGTTGTCAGTTTCTGATGATTAAAATGGGGCAAATTTTAACATGCTCCCTCTCACCCCTTATTTTTACATATGAGGTAAGAAGGTAAGAGTTAATCCGACCACTAATTAATGTGATCAACGGCTCAGATCTACTACATACTCTTACCTCTCATGTGAAAAGAGAGGGTAAGAGGAACCATGCTAAAACTGCTCTTAAAATGGAGCCTCGGTTGGTGCGGTAGGAGAAAATAAAGTGCATATGTCGATCAACTCAACGTAGGCAGATTCCACCCATTTCCAACGTGTGCATTTCCTCCGAAGATTGACTTGCCTTTTTCATTTGCATGCATGGAAAACAAATTCGATCGTTTAACCATTTTAAGAAGAGCAGTTTTAGCATGGTCCCTCTTACCCCCTCTTTTCACATGAGAGGTAAGAGTATGTAGTAGATCTGAGCCGTTGATCACATTAATTAGTGATCGGATTAACTCTTACCTTCTTACCTCTCATGTGAAAAGAGGGGGTAAGAGGGACCATGCTAAAATTTGCCTTTTAAGAAAGTAGTAGATGATACAAGAGCAGTTTTAGCATGGTCCCTCTTACCCCCTCTTTTCACATGAGAGATAAGAGTATGTAGTAGATCTGAGCCGTTGATCACATTAATTAGTGGTCGGATTAACTCTTACCTTCTTACCTTATATGTAAAAATAAGGGGTAAGAGGGAGCATGTTAAAATTTGCCATGATACAAACCGTACCGAAAGTGCAAACATGTCATAGAGTGCACAAGACCAGGCCGCCAAACCAGCCATAGCAGTGCAGCGTGTTCGACATGCAACCACCGGCTCTCATCTTTAATCTTTAATAATATTAAAGGACGGAGCCTTTCATAGTTCTTCATAAGTCACCCCTTTATATCCGTTGATTTGTGTTAACTTAACAGCTGAGATTTAAAATCAGATTTGTATAACGAATCATAAAAAAGAGGAAACGCACGTGTCCCGGTCATCGAACGCAGCCGTCCGATGTAATTTGGGCTGGGCCTTTCTTCCATGAGCAGTTTTAGCATGGTCCCTCTTACCACCTCTTTTCACATGAGAGGTAAGAGTATGTAGTAGATCTGAGCCATTGATCACATTAATTAGTGGTCGGATTAACTCTTACCTTCTTACCTCATATGTAAAAATAAGGGGTAAGAGGGAGCATGTTAAAATTTGCCTTCTTTCATAATAGAAAACAGAAACACGATGTGTTGTTGCACCAGACCAAGTCTTCTTTCCTATTCTTTCATTGATCTCTTTATTCCACGATGATTCTTTCGAGCAGTTTTAGCATGGTCCCTCTTACCCCCTTTTTTCACATGAGAGATAAGAGTATGTAGTAGATCTGAGTTGTTGATCACATTAATTAGTGGTCGGATTAACTCTTACCTTCTTACCTCATATGTAAAAATAAGGGGTAAGAGGGAGCATGTTAAAATTTGCCGATTCTTTTAGGTTTTCCTCCGTCCTATCCCTGCGGATCGACCCGGTCTTTCACCTGGAATCGAGTCCTTCACGACTCGGTCACTCGCCCGTAGTCGAACTTCCTTTTCGTCGTTTCCTTTGTTTCTCACATGGCAAATTTTAACATGCTCCCTCTTACCCCTTATTTTTACATATGAGGTAAGAAGGTAAGAGTTAATCCGACCACCAATTAATGTGATCAACGGCTCAGATCTACTACATACTCTTACCTCTCATGTGAAAAGAGGGGGTAAGAGGGACCATGCTAAAACTGCTCTTCTCACATAAATAGGTTGCCCGAGAGATCAGAAAAGACGGAGCCCCCAAATGAGCAGCGTAAATCGAGATCGATCTCGCGGGCAATTCATTCGGGTCCGTGCCCTTGCCGGGGCTGCCGGTAGCAGGGCCGAGGCCAACGCCAAGAGGCCCACGTTGTCAGGAGGTTTCTCGCTTTTCGATTTGCTGCACCGGTATGGTCATCTAGATGACAATCGTTGACAACAATGAGGAGATCTTCAGCCCTTCACCATCTCCTATACGGCGTCCACATGGCACGTTAGCGACGGGAGATACCTTCTGCTCAGCTAGAAAGGCACGCCGTCCTCATGGTCGCTGATGGCGTATAGCACATGGGCTCATCGACGTGATGGTGCTGCCAGTTCCAGGGTGCTCTCGAGGGCTTAGAGATGCCGAGCACGGCGGAGTGGACAGCCGACCACGGGTGCTGGCGGAAGGAGGAATCGTCACCGTGTGTCCACGGCTGCGGGGGAGGGTTACGGTTGCCCCCGCTTCGTCAAGATAGTCGCACCAGAAATAGCACACTCCCTTGCACGACGATGACAAGAAGTGGCAGAAGCGACTGGCTGGATGGAAGCCGCATAGCCGTGCAGGCGGGCGGACGGCTCGGCTGAGGTGGCCGCGGCGGCCGAGCCTTAGGGAGGCAGCAGCTCACTGCCTTAAAGTCAGAAGGAGGCCGACCTGGTCGTTCCACGCGTCCTCCAAGAGTAGATAAGCGTCCAGATCTCGCGCAGTTTATTCCACTGCTAATGCTTGTTGGTCTAATTTGGGGTTTGGTGGTTTGCCTGCTTGATGACGCTCAACTTGATCGACGTTCCAGCCTTAGCTTCCCATCCATGCGGTCCAGCGGTGCCCGTTCCTCTACTGTGTGGTTGCGAGGGCAGGTGGTCATGGAGGAGAGCGTAGGTATCTTGGAACGACGAGACGTACAGGTGGGCCTTATAGGATATAATGACGAGCGCGAGGTCGCCCGGCAGCTCCTGACCCTCGCTGAGATCATTGGTTTTGACTGCAAGAGACAGATCTTTCCAAATTCAATCACGTGTTCTCCTGCTCCCCTTTTGGGATTTTGCTTAGTGCTACGTTTTTCAGTCGGGGAAGAGATGAAGATGATGTTGAAGATGACGAAGGTGAGGAAGATGGGGATAGCGCACAGTTGACAATTTCATCACAATCATTGTTTGTTGATTTATGCGTATGCTTGGACTATTATGCAGCTTTTATGTGAAGATTAGAACCTTTTATTTTATTCAGGTATTGTCTTTTATTTACGAATGCTTACACAGAGAACATTGCAGAGCTAAGATTAATTTGACTAATCAGGAACAACGGCTGGATAGTCTGGATGGTGCCTTTTGATGGTATCCAGCAGTGAGCCAGTGACTCCCTTTGCTTGTGGACTTTGGAAAGAATTGGATCTTTACCAACGGTGGACAACTCGTAGTATGGGGTTTCGTCATTCTCTTCGCCACCTGAATGGCTTGCAGAAGCTGTGCGGGAGTAAGCTGACGGTTTGAGATGGTCATGTATGAAAATGAATTTCACATATTCAACTTTGTGCCGGCAAATGTCAGCTTTCTCCTGCCAGTTGGTGTGGTAGGCAGATCAGATTAGAAGACTGGACGTGTGCAGCAGCTGGTCCTGTGATGAAAAATAATAATTCAAATCGCCTATGAGATGTATCCTAACAATCATGAAGATCTCGGTGCCAACTCTAAGACATGATGTTCAGGGAACGCAATGAAGTTTGTAGAAATCATCACATGTTAGTGCAAAAATAATCATCCCAATATAGTTAGCAGATGTTGTTGCGTGAGCTCAGCTGGCGTGCATGAGAGAATGAACGAGAGAGAGAGAGATAGAACTCAAGGCAGGAGACGATGAACACCAGAATTTTGCGTTGCGTACACTTGCAGCTTTTCTGTCTTTCTGTTATTCTGGCAGTCGCAACTGAACTGCGAATTACAAGAAAAATAAAAGCAGCACACCCAGCGAGCCTACAGATAGTGTCATCCCACGAAGCTCCACCATCGCCCTGCATTTCCGCTAACGTTCATGTCATCCCATGAACCGGTCATGCGAGCAAATTCAGCTAATAAACTAACAGAAGTATCAGGTCAATACGTGCACAGGTGCACGCTGCTTGACCTCTTATTCATTTAACTGACGAAACTGAAAAACTTGACACTACGGTGCAACAGGATTATCCATCAGCAGATACTTTGCATGCTTTCTGCAATCTTAATAGCAGTGCTTGAGCTAATAGGCATGTGTGCATCTTGTCATTCATACCCTTCAGTGTGAATACTATGTATTCCCAGTAGCCATCAATAGTTTTGTAGGCCCCATACAGAAAATTAAAGAAAAGGTTGGCATAAACACCCACAACACTACGTGATACACCTTAAATATTTGAGAGTGTTTATTTCTAAGTTGATGACTCTCGCTGTTGATTACTTATCCAACATGAATTGGTTAGTTTCAATTATTCAACATTATGTGAAAAGACAGTATCCAAAATCTTTGGCTTTCTTGCATTTTTCAGTTTCATGTGTCCACATTGTACGAAGGTTATCATTGCACTTTCCCAAGCGGGGAAGAGTTAAAATATGGTGGTGGCGCATCTTAGGGTTGGGTAAGGAGAGGAAGCAAGACGATGTGGTTGTGAAGGGACGTTGTGGAGCTAAATGAGAGGTGAGGAGTGGGAGAAGAGATCCCGAAGCACATGAACATGTGCTGGAAAGCGGAGAATAGTGAAAATACATCAGTGGCGCATTTTTCTCTCGGTGCCCACTTCAAGTCAGCATGTAAATACATCCTTTTTTTGTAAATTTAATTTCCTCCACATTTCTACATAAAGGGCAGCATGCAAGGTAGGAACTTCAACAAGATGAAACATTCGAAGACATTCTGCACCTTTTGCCCGTAGTGCGGGAAAGTGCATGAATCAAGTGTAGATAGGACTGGTTGAGGCCCACCATCATTACATATCCGTTAAATTACAAGTCGGTGCAGGAAGGGGCAGGTGAAAGTGTCCTGCTAGAATGTGATGGCCAAGACCATTGCAGTGGCATTAATCATGTTTGTTGTGAATAGAATCGCGAGTGGGTTTGTTTCCCCCGTGGCAACGCACGGGCATTTTTGCTAGTAGTACTACAAAAGCAGCAGCACCTCCCCACCGAACCACAAACCCTGTGACATGCGTCACTCCAAAACCCCTCTCCCCTTCTGTTCCACTTCGACCGGAGATCCATCGGCTATGGCGCCCGCTCCCCTCCTCGTACCCAAGCCAGATCCTAACGCTACACCATATCCCGTCTCTCCGACCCTTGCCCCGGCGGCGGTCCCGCTCACCCCCGAGCTCTGCGCCGCGCTCAGCAGGGAGGCCGCCAGGTCCGACCCCGACGCCAACACAGTGTAGATCCCTCTCACACCCGAGCTCCTCGCCATGCTGACCCACGAGCTTGAGCCCTCCCACGATGACCCCTCCGACGAGTACCCATCTCAGTAAATGAGTTAAAAGAAGTAGTTATGTCTGTGAACATCAATCAGCGTTCATGTTTTCTTATTCCTTTGAGATCTATGCGAACACAGCAACGTCACAGTACGAAATTCCAGAGTAAACAAACTAGAAATTGGTACCAAATCTTAAACATGAAATTCATCTTATCGGCACATGGTTCTGTTTCCCGTGATCGATACGTCCAACAGCTAAATCACAGTATGAAAAGCATGGAGCTTAGTTTTTTTAGGGAAGACGACTAGCTTTCTCGAGGCCTCATACAGATCGGTAGATCAAGCCAATGGTCTGGTGGCACTGCGTCCGGGACTGCTGCGACAGGTCTTCATGCCTCAGGTAGAAGCGGCACCACGGACGGATGCGCGATAGTGTTTGCCGTCCCAGCCAGGGTCCGTGGCGCTACAGGCAGCGGACCTGTGGCGGTGATATATTATACTCCCTCCGTTCGGAATTACTTGTCTCGAAAATGGATGTATCTAGAACTAAAATGCGTCTAGATACATCCATTTCTGCGACAAGTAATTCCGAACGGAGGGAGTATATGCCACGATACGTAGACAGCAAGGATGCAGTCTACACACTGCACATTGCGAAATGGGGACGGAGATGGCCATGGCAGCAGCCCTCCATTTGGTCCACCGCCATTCCGGTTCCTAGCCATCGGGTGGATTTGAGTGAAGAAGGGGTTGACGGCAAGGGGTTGGAAGAGCTGGATTACTTGGGGAAAATGGGCTGGGATGGTTTCACTTATATAGGATGCGGCTGAAGCTCCCAACGGTCAAAACGATGTTACAATGCGTCATCTAGATGCCGAAACTTATCACTTGTGCTTTTTTATTAAAAGGAAAAAGTGTGTCACATTGGCTGCGACAAATTTGTGTGATTAACACTTTGGGTGAACTTATTATGAGAGAAAGTGTGATTACCACAATTTTCTGCATCAAGACACTAGCATGTACTTTTACATAAACGACATCAAAGAAACAAAGTTTCTCATAAAGAAAGTGTATTTCGTCATGAAAATGGTGCCCCTTCCTCCCAGACCCCGATCACCTGCGGCTCAGTCCTGTCCAGTCAGCTATAGTTCATCTTCCTCCTCATCACCGTACACCATCTCAAAACGCAGAAGCCCAACGCCACCATTCTCAGCAGGATCAGCAGGCAGGAAATTGTCAAGTCTAGCTACCATACGCAGAGCCCAGCCTTTGACGCCATTTTCCCTGGAAAATAACACCACAGTATTCTCAATTACTTCATGGTCTGCGCTAGAACAAAGCGATCACCGAGTTTGTGTGTCAGGGTAAAATTCTAGGAGTAAGTCTAGCACTGTATTGACCTCCCCAGCTGTCATCCTCATCCGGCTCATGGCGGCACCATTGCCAACCACGGCGCTCGGCTTCCGATCGAAGTAGCATTTGACGCCCATGGTGGCCTCCGGGCGGCCACCCCAGCTTCTTGTCTTCGAGTTGTACACGCAGGCGATGGTGCTGATGAGAGCCATGGGTGGGTGTCAGACGCCGGGAGGAACGTCCTTGCTATATACATAGACGACGCGCAACGACGATGGGTGGCAGTCGTCGGCTCGTCGCCCATAGCGTGGTTGGTGTCGCAGGTCAGCGCCGCGTCGCAGCTCTGCTCGGCGAGGAAGCCAGGCGCCGGCTGGATGGAGTGCTCCTTGCAGGTCAGAGGATACAGGACAAGTAGGAGTTTGCGGTCACCGTCTCTGCCGCCCAGGAGCAGACGGCCGTGCGTGCAACCATAGGTTCGGAACCCAGCGGGAGCGGGGGCAACGGCGGGGTAGGAAGCTTGGTTGGGGTGAATTGGAGCAGGCCGTAGAAGGGGTCGGAGTAGAAGCCAATGTGTGGTGGCATGCCGTGGTGTGCCGCGCAGAAGGAGCGGAGGAAATTATCCTCGTCGTGGACGACACGCCGCCAGGCATTGTAGGCAGAGGAGACGACAGTGAAGGCGCTAGGATCCGATGGGAGGCAATGGAAGATTATTCGGGGCATGTCATCTACGTCCCCCGTGTCGCCCCCCGCTGGGGCGGCTCGGGCGGAACCCTACCCCCACCGCCGCCGGGCTCCCAACCCCTCCCTCCCCTCCCCTCGGCCGCCGTTGGAGGAGGTCGCCGGGCAAAGCCCCAGGCGGCTGACAGCGGCGGCGGAGGCCACCTTCCCTCCCGCGTTCCTTTGGGTGAGGCGGGTCACCCGGGCGCTGGGGCCCTCCTCCCCGATCCGTGCCGTCATCGCGGCGGCGCGGCCGATCTGATCCGCCGACGGTGCCTTGGCGGCGTGGTGATGGGAGGAGGAGGCGGAGCGGCGGGCTTCGTGGAAGATCTGGTGGTGCCGACTGCTCGGTGGGCGTGCTTGGTCATGGCGGCGGAGGTCGCAGTGGCCGGCGGCTTGGCCGATCGACGGCGGCGGAACATGGCCGGTGGCAGCGGCGATGTTCTGTCTGGATCCCGAGGCGGCGGCCCTGGAGGGTGGCGGATGGTGAAGCTAGGGCCTCCCACGGCGGCATGGCGTGGTGCAGTCCCTGTCCAAGGCGGATCTGTGACGGCGATCTGTTATGGATTGGTTCGGATCAGAGACGGTGACGAGCGCACGGGAACCATCTCGGCGACTCTTGCGGCTTGGCGAGGCGGGGTGGGAGCCCTCCCTCCTAGGCTCCAGTGATGGCACACTCAGGCAGTGGCCGGTGCGCCAGGGCTCCTACGGTGGCACTGTTGTTGCGGTTGGTCGCCGGGTCTAGGTGGCTGAATCTGGGGCATTGAAGGCGGTCGAGACGGTGCACACGTTGTCGGGTGGATTTCTTGGGATGGATCCGGGTGAAAACCTGGTTTTGGTCGATGGCCGGAGCCGATGATGACGATGCCCCTATCATCGTTTTCTTCATGAAGGCATCATTGAGGTGAAACTCCCAACTCCACTCAACACCTCCGAGGGAAACCCTAGATCAGCTGATCGGATGTTGGCGGCAAGCATGTGTCGTTACCCCCTTGGGGCGGCATTCTTGGAGGTGCACTCGGCTTCGCGGGACCAGCGGATGGCATCTTTGGTGGAGCGGTGCTTCATCCTACACATTGATGGCGACGGATCTCGACGGCGTGGCGCAGTGCAGATTCGGAGTTCGATGTGCGAGGATGGACTCGCGCAGGAGGACGACGCTGTCTGGCGTCGTGGTGGCGTCGATGGCAGAGAGACCTAGCACGGTAGATGCAACAGTACAGCTCTGAAGATAGATTGATGGCAGGTGGATGCGGCAGCCTCATACCCGGCAGGCGTCCTGATTGAGAAGTGTGCCGGACTGATAGGTGACCCATACCCGTCAGGCATCCTGGTTGGGACCTTAGGTCTTAGATGTTTAGGTTTGGCTGCGATGTCTGTTTGGTATTAGGCCCAGGCTATCAGCGCCCCTTCATCAAGTGGATAGGAGTAGCGACAGTTGTTGCTTAGACGGTGACTTTAATTTTAATATTGTATGACTTTATAAGGTCTTGTGAGAATAATTAATAAAATGGCCGCATGCATCGCTCAGATGCAGAGCCCGAAGGTCCTCCTTCTTTTCTAAAAAAAATATATATATTCGGGGCATGTCATCAGGAAGCTGATGGGGTGGTGGCGGCGGAGTAGGCTGGTCGCCGCCGATCGCTGAGCATTCTCCATGTCCGCTAGCTGCCTAGGTTTAGGGCTTCAGACTGGCTAGGAGAGGACGGGAGGAAATGGGGATCTTTTTTACAGAAGAGGAAATGGAGATCTGACCACGGCCGAAACTTGAAAGAAAAAAACGCAGTCGAGTTTCCAGTCGAGTGGGGAAGGTGGCCACGCGTATAGACGCTTTGTCGCGGACAGCTCACAGGTTTGCCTCCAATGTATGATAAGTAATCTATCTATCTAGGCCGTCCGTTTTAGTGTTTAAGATCTGTGCGAACTATTTCGCTTTTTTCTCCAAAATGATAAATCTTATAAACTTGAAACTTTCCAATTCAAAAAACAGAAGAACTACATTGTTCTAAGGAAAATTCTAGTGTCTTGATACACTATAAATATCAAAACTGGTATTCTTACAATCAAGCTCTACAATTTGAAGTTCATATAGTGTGCAAAAAACTATAGCTTTTTTCTAAACATTCTTCTCCATCCTTTTTTAATTGCAACCCTCCAAATTGACTAGTAATCGTGTGTGCGTGCACTAATGCATGTTCATATTAGGCAATATATATTTGATTGCACATTATTAGTGGTGTACCTGCAATATATATTTTTGGATAGATCTCAGGGAAAACAGAACTATGTGACTATAAGTTGAATATCATGTTTAAGATTTAGTACCAAAATCTAGTTTTTTTAATCAGGTACTTATTACTCTGATCTTGATGTGTTCGTATTAATCACAGAGGTAGAAAAGAACATATGAGATAATTTGTGGTGTTCACATTTTAATTTATTTCTAAAGATAGTGGTGTTCACATATATGATAACTTCTTTCAGTACATGGTTTGTGTCATCTATTACTTCCTTAAAAATGGTTCGGCGCTAAATTCATATTCAATTATGTTTAATCTCGTATTCATAGGCTAGATTACATGTGAAAAAACACTTCGGTCCACATGCTCCAGTGAGTACTATATTTTAAGTAGTCTCAAAATGGTATTTCGAAGTTTCAAAAAAATCCGATTGTGTTAAAAAAAGGATAAAAATGCATATGTCCAAATGAATGTACATTTCACATACGTAAAATTTATGTGATGTACCATGTGAGCTACAAAAAACTGACAAAATAAGATTTTTCAGAAGATCAATGCTGTCTGTATTGTTCACTATTTAGAGATCATGATTTTAGCCATGTTTGTGTAGCTCACATATTTACTTATTTCATCACCAAACTTTACACTTGTGTAACATACATCCATATAAACATGAAAAAAAGGAGTTTTTTTAAACTAAAAAAATGTGATTTTAGAACTATTCCATATAATTTGTTTCAATGCCCGCGTGCTCCCAAAATCAGCTTTGGGGTTGCGTGCAACATGTAATATGTTGAATTTGAATTCCATGCATGCAAATTAAAATGCCAAGTCGATCCTCCGAGGAACGTGGTATTTCATTTGCATGCATGGTAAACAAATTTGATCGCTCAACCATTTTGAGAAAGTAATAGATGAGACAAACCATGTATATTAAAAGAAGCAATTATATCTTTGAACATCTCATCGTTCAATTTTTCTTATACCTCTGAGATCTATGTGAGTACAGCAGCATGGTTGTAAGAAATAGCAGAGCAAACAAACTAGAAATTGGTAGCAAATCTTAAACATAAAATTCATCTTCACGACACATGGTCTTGTTTCCCTAGTCGATCTATCCAACAGCTATATAACAGTATGAAAAGTGGGTATTCAAATCGGTGCCCGGGCTCAGCTCCAGCATGGATCTCATTTTTTATGGAGGGAAGGCGACTAGCTTTCTCGAGCCCTAGACATACATATCGGTGGATAACCCAATGTCAGGTCAAAGGTGCTCGATGTGCCATCGGCCTCCTCCTCGGTGACATCCATTAGCAGTTGCACGGTGCTGCTGGACGGCTCCGACTGCCCCAGAAAGTCTATCGCCACCGGGGGTTCCTTGTTAGCCAAGACGGAGCTTTACCGGCCATCGGAGGCGGCATTCGCGGCAAGAAAAAGTGGTTACCGAAAGAGAGCAAGCGAGGAAGAGGAGTTGTTTCTGGCCTCAATGTCTCTATTCATTAGTGGAACGTTCCATCCATCTATGTAGCTGTACAAAGCAATAATTACATCTAAGTTCTACCAGCTACCTAGACTATGACCACTCCATGGCATATCATGGGTGTGGTTGGAAACCACTGTACATTACCTCGCTGCCTATCTTATGATTTTTTGACATGGGCGTGCGGTACGGACCATCCCATATGTAGTCAACACATGGGGCACCACCTAAGGCTACCCCATTAGCAGGGGCTTGCCGGGAGACGAGGTTGAACCTAACATTCTTCCCCTCAACCCTGTCGCTAGGGTTGAACATTGACGATCCCTATCTCGTGCATTTCCTGAAACTAGACGTGGCGAAGAGCCTTTTGCCAAGATGTCGATCTTCTGCTCACCAGTCCTAATGAACTCACACTCACTCCACATTCATCTTGCCCTTGTCAACACAGTCATGTATGAAGTGGTAGCGGAGATCAATGTGCTTGCTACGGTCATGAACTTGTTGCTGACGAAGACGAGCACCGGTACCGTGTCTTGATTCAGCATCTTGCCAAGGAGGCAAGCCACCCAGATTCCCAGAAATTATATCATAGCTTTCACGATGTACTCTGCCTTGCACAAAGACGCATACGCCACCTTCTACTCCATAGAATGCCAGCTGACTGGGCTACTTCTGAGGAGAAACAGCATGCCCGAGGTGCTTTCTCGGGAGTCCATGTCACCAGTGTGTTCAGAGCCGCTATAGCCAACCAGCTTTTCACCATCGTCACAATGATATACATGCATTTGTGCATGAGCGTACCCGCGATGTACCAGAGCAGGTGCTTGATGGCAGCGACGAGGTAGTTTGTCGACACTTCCATGAACCTACAAGGTACCCCGACAACAAACCAGATGTCCAGTCGGGTATTTACGTGGTATCTGAGGCTCCCGGTAACGTTGTTGCAGAATGTAGCATCCACCACCTTCTTGGGGCTTACCTTTCTAGCTAAGCTCGGTCGTGCCTCCATCAGAGCGTGCACGGCGTGGCAGTTCTCCATGCCGGCATGCTCAAGCATTTTGGCAGCGTAGGCCGCCTACGTGATCGTCGTGTGAGCACGCTCCTGGTTCACCTCCAGCTCGAGGTAATACCGGAGCATCCCGAGGTCGCTCATGCTGAAGCGATGATGGATCTCTACCTTGAAGCATAGACACTCGTTAGGCTCTACCCCGGTGATGATTGGTCATTGATGTAGATGCCAATGATGAGCAGCATGTTCGCGGTTCCTTGCAACACTACAAAAAAGACACATTCGTTGTTGAGAAATTAAGCAATTGTTCGATTAATTTAATCCAATAATAAATCATGAACATGATATAGACAGTGCTAATGACATACTGAAAATTCATGATGTACGCACATACTAGACATATAGTAGAAACATCTACGCAAAACACTAGTACTGCACACATGGAAATAATCAGGATAAGGGTAAGCATGTTATACCCTCCAGTAGGCCAGTTGGCCGGATCAGCAGCAGAGGCAGCGGCCTCGTCGGCGATGCGCTTGTCGGAGGCGGCCTTGTCGGCAGCAGCCTTGTCAGCGTCGGTGCTGGTGCTCATGGTGAAGGCGAAGACGACGCGGACGAAGATGTAGTCGACGTAGAGGAAGCAGTCGAACCGAGGCGAGCAGTCGCGTAGAAGACGCTCCCCAAAAATCTAATCGCCCCTCTCCCGTACAAGATCTGGAGAGGCGGGGTTTCGGAGGCCTGCTCTCCCGTCGGGCGTGTACGCGGAAGACGGGATGGAGTCACCGGCGACAGCAGCAGCGAGAGGAACGACAGAGGTGGTGGTGGCAGAGCAGATGTGATCTGTCTTGTTCTCTGGAGAGGAGCGACCTCTCTTATATAGGCGCAGAGGAGGAGACAAACGGTCCAGCATAAACGCACATAATGAATCACAATGAATTCTGGTAACGGCCGTACTTAAGACCGCACATAATGAATCACAATGAATTCTGGTAACGGCCGTACTTAAGACCGCACATAATGAATCACAATGAATTCTGGTAACGGCCGTACTTAAGACGAAACGTTTCAGCTCGTATTCATTTTCCATTAATCGTTTTCAGTTGACTGTTCAAATTCCAATCCTGCGTGACAAAAAGAACACATCGGCTCGGCGAGATTCCCGCAACCCGCAGCATGGGCCCTTAGGGATTTTTTCTGTAATTGCTAAATGGGCCCAAAGCCCATCTCATATTCAGCAATCCCCCACCAGATCCCAAAGGCCCATGGTGTTGTCCTCTGTTCCAAACTCTATTTTGATATACCAGTATTTCAGTGGAGACCTGTTAAGATTGAACATCCACCTAGAGCAAATAGCTACCGCCCTCCACAACTGAACAATGGACTAAGCCTTGAATTGTCAGTTTGGCGTAAAGAGGTTTCACCACATGTCTTACTGATACTAGGCTGCCGAAGGCTGACCCCTCGGGTGGAGCATATAAGTCACACTCATGGCCTGTTCATGAGCTTACTAGAGATCACCCCAATCTCATGGACTGTGACCAGCAGTCGGGCTCATATAGGTGTGTTCCTCCAAAGATCGCTCTGTAGGATAGCATCTTGCTTATACATATAAGCCTTGGAACACATTAAGACAGTAGTCATCCTCCCATACAGTATTGAGAGTATTGCATCTCCAGCGGAGTGGGTTAGTATAGTTACTCTCCTCAGTTCACCACTGGCTTGTTTTCCCAGGTCCTACTTCACGGGATCTCCGATCACATAGGTTGGGTTACCACCATGGCAACTCATGTGGGTCTCATGCCCATCTCCCTCGATGCATTATCTATCACAACACGTGATAGCCCTTTTGTGAAGGGATCTGCCAGATTCTTAGCCGTATGGACATATTCCAACGCTATCACCCCGGAGTTTCTCAATTTCTGACAGCTTTTAATCTCATTCTTATGTGTTTGTTGGACTTCATGTTGTCCTTTGAACTCTTCACCTTGGTGATGACGGTCTGATTGTCACAGTTCATAAGGATAGCCGGAACCGGTTTATCAACCAATGGCAAGTCCATCAAGAGATCTCGAAGCCATCCCGCTTCGACACCAGATGTGTCTAATGCTGTTAATTCTGCTTCCATTGTCGATCTCGTTAAGATCGTTTGCTTGCAAGACTTCCAGGAAACAGCGCCACCTCCAAGAGTAAACATATACCCAGTTGTGGCCTTCATCTCATCAGCATCAGAGATCCAATTCGCATCACTATACCCTTCAAGTACCGACGGGTATCCAGTATAGTGAAGTCCATAGTTCATAGTACCCTTCAGATAACGCATAACTCTTTCAACAGCATGCCAATGTACATCACCCGGTTTTGATACAAACCGACTCAGTTTGCTCACAGCAAAAGCGATGTCAGGCCTCGTAGCGCTAGCTAGGTACATCAGTGAACCAATGATTTGAGAGTATCTCAATTGATCTATAGCCGTGCCTTTGGATTTTCGAATCAACACGCTAGGATCATATGGTGTTTGAGATGGTGTGCAGTTCGAGTATCCAAAACGACTCAACACCTTCTCAACATAATGGGATTGCAAGAGTGTAATCCCACCCTCATTATCTCTCAGTAGCTTGATGTTCAAGATAACATCAGCCACACCAAGGTCTTTCATCTCAAAGTTCTGAGATAGAAACGACTTGACCTCCTCAATTACTTTGAGGTTGGTTCCGAATATCAGTATGTCATCAACATACAAGCACAGTATAACTCCTTCGCCCCCACCATGGCGATAGTATACACATTTGTCAGCTTCATTAACGATGAAGCCAACAGATGTCAGTGTTGTATTAAACTTATCATGCCATTGCTTAGGTGCTTGTTTCAGGCCATATAAAGATTTTATCAACCTACACACTTTTCCTTCCTGACCATCTATCACAAAGCCATCTGGCTGTTGCATGTAGATTTCCTCGTTTAGCTCTCCATTCAGGAAAGCTGTCTTAACATCCATCTGGTGGACGAGAAGACCATGTGAGGCCGCCAACGAGAGTAATACTCGAATGGTGGTCAGTCTGGCCACAGGTGAATAAGTATCAAAGAAATCTTCCTCTTCCTTTTGGTCATAGCCCTTGGCCACAAGCCTAGCCTTGTACTTTTCAATCGTACCATCAGGCCTAAGCTTCTTTTTGAACACCCACTTACATCCCAATGGTTTGCAACCATAGGGACGATCAATAATCTCCCATGTCCCGTTAGCCATGATGGAACCCATCTCGCTACGGACCGCTTCCTTCCAGTAGTCAGATTCTGGAGACGCATAAGCTTCTGAAATAGAAGTGGGAGTATCATCCACAAGGTACACAAGGAAATCATCACCAAAGGACTTTGCAGTCCTCTGTCTCTTGCCCCTACCAAGGGTTTCCTTGTCCTCCTCCTCAGGATTTTCATCATGTGTTTGTTCATAATATTCCATCGGAATGGCAGGTTCAGGAGTCTCATCAGATTCCAGTCTAGAAGTGCTTTGCATATCTCTCATAGGAAAATATCCTCAAAGAATGTAGCATCTTTAGACTCCATAATCGTACCGACTTTCATGTCAGGTACCTCAGATTTCACTACCAGAAATCTATAGCCGACGCTATTCTTAGCGTAGCCCAAATTAACGCAATCCACAGTCTTTGGTCCAAGCTTACGCTTTTTGGGGATCGGCACATTGACTTTCGCCAAACAGCCCCAAGTACGTAAGTATGAGAGTGTTGTTCTTCTCTTTTCCCATTGTTCATAGGGAGTGATCTCATTGTCTTTTGTCGGAACTTTATTCAGGACATGACATGATGTCAATATAGCCTCCCCCACCATGCCTTGGATAAACCCGATGTATCTAACATGGCGTTAACCAAATCAGTTAGAGTACGGTTTTTCCGTTCGGCAACCCCATTTGACTGAGGTGAGTAGGGAGGCGTCCTCTCATGAATAATATCATGTTCCGCACAAAAGGAATCAAACTCATTAGAGAAATACTCTCCACCACGATCTGACCGGACTCGTTTTATTTTCTTTTCAAGTTGATTCTCAACTTCTGCCTTATAGATTTTAAAGTAGTGTAGAGCCTCATCTTTAGTGTTTAAAATATATACATAGCAGTATCTAGTAGAATCATCTATCAGTGTCATGAAGTATCTCTTTCCACCTTTAGTCAACACACCATTCATCTCACAAAGATCAGAATGTATGAGTTCTAATGGCGCCAAGTGTCTCTCCTCCGCAGCCTTATGGGGCTTGCGAGGTTGCTTTGCTTGCACACACGAATGGCACTTAGAACCTTTGGCTAAAGTGAAACTTGGGATTAAATTTAACTTTGCTAACCGCGTCATACAACCAAAACCAATGTGACAAAGACGTGAATGTCAAACTTCTGTTTCATTAACATTTGAATGAATATTGTTCACGACTTTATTACAAAAATCAGCGAGGGAAAAGCGGAATAGACCTCCACATTCATAACCTTTTCCAACAAACAATCCATATTTCATAACAACTACTTTATTAGACTCGAATACCAGCTTAAACCCTTCTCTACATAGAAGGGAACCACTAACGAGATTCTTCTTGATGGCGGGGACATGCTGCACGTTCTTCAGTTGCACGATCCTTCCCGAAGTAAACTTCAGATCGACCGTGCCAACACCATGAACAGAAGCACTCGCGCCATTCCCCATCAGTACGGACCCGTTTCCTGTGGCCTGATAAGAAGAAAACAATGAAATGTCAGCACACACATGAATATTTGCACCTGTGTCAATCCACCAATGGTAGACTGGCAAACTGCAAATACAGTAAACAAATTACCGTACCCAGATGGCCCACTCTCATTGTTGCTCACAATCATGTTGACAGTCTTGGAGTCCTGTCCTGGCTTCTTGAACTTGTGTGGGCACTTGACAGCCCAATGTTCATCAGAACCACAAGTGAAACAGCCACCCTTCTTCTTATCCTTCTTGAAAGGCTTCTTGCCCTTCTTCTTAAACTCGGTATTCTGTTGGACACCAGTCTTTCCCTTGGGCTTGTGGGGGTTGAAGTTCTTCTGCACCATGTTGGCGACAGAGGTCCCTTCGTTCCCTTTTCCATTCGAGAACTTTGCTCTCGAGTTCTGCTCAACACTCAGATGGCCAATGACATCCTCAACTGAGAATTCACGCCTCTGATGTTTCAGAGTGGTAGCAAAATTCCTCCAGGAATTGGGTAGCTTAGCGATGATGCATCCCGCGACAAATTTGCCCGGCAGCACACACTTCAGAACCTCAAGTTCCTTAGCGATGCACTGTATCTCATGAGCCTGTTCCAATACAGGACGGTTTTCAACCATCTTGTAATCGTGGAACTGCTCCATAATATACATCTCGCTTCCAGCATCAGTTGCGCCGAATTTAGATTCGAGCGCCTCCCACAAGTCCTTGGCAACCCGCATATGTAAATATGCATCAACCAACTTATCTCCGATCACGCTCAGAACGCATCCAACAAAGACGACGGTGGCCTCCCTGAATGCCTTCTCCTGTTCAGGAGCAATCGTTCCCGTGGGAGTCACACCGGCGACCCAGAACACGTTCATCGCCGTGAGCCATAAGACGGTTTTGGTCTGCCAACGCTTAAAGTACGTCCCCGTAAACGGGGCAGGTTTCAGTGCAGCAGCAAAACCATGGATCGAAAATTGCCTACACAGTTTAGGTTTTTGGATTGTTGAGAAATTAAGCAATTGTTCGATTAATTTAATCCAATAATAAATCATGTGTTGGAAATATGCCCTAGAGGCAATAATAAAAGAGTTATTATTATATTTCCTTGTTCATGATAATCGTTTATTATCCATGCTATAACTGTATTGATTGGAAACTCAAATACATGTGTGGATAAATAGACAAACTTTGTGTCCCTAGTAAGCCTCTACAGGACTAGCTCGTTGATCAAAGATGACCGCGGTTTCCAGGTCATAGACATGAGTTGTCATTTGATAACGGGATCACATCATTAGGAGAATGATGTGATGGACGAGACCCAAACGTTAAACATAGCTTTTGATCGTATCAGTTATCGCTATGGTTTTCTGCATGTCAAGTATAAGTTCCTATGACCATGAGATCATGTAACTCACTGACACCGTAGGAGTGCTTTGTGTGTGCCAAACGTCGCAACGTAACTGGGTGACTATAAAGGTACTCTACAGGTATCTCCGAAGGTGTCTGTTGAGTTGACATGGATCGAGACTGGGATTTGTCACTCCGTGTGACGGAGAGGTATCTCCGGGCCCACTCGGTAATACGTCATCTCAATGAGCTCAAAGTGACTAAGTAGTTGGTCACGGGATTGTGTATTACGGTAACGAGTAAAGAGACTTGCCGGTAACGAGATTGAACTAGGTATAGAGATACCGACGGTCGAATCTCGGGCAAGTAACATACTGATGAGACAAAGGGAACTGTATACGGGATTGCCTGAATCCTTGACATCGTGGTTCATCCGATGAGATCATCGAGGAACGTGTGGGAACCAATATGGGTATCCAGATCCCGCTATTGGTTATTGACCTGGGAGTGTCTCGGTCATGTCTGCATAGTTTCCGAACCCGCAGGGTCTACACACTTAAGGTTCGGTGACGCTAGGGTTGTTAGTGAGAACAGTGCATGGTTACCGAAGGTTGTTCGGAGTCCCGGATGAGATCCCGGACGTGACGAGGGTCTCCGGAATGGTCCGGGGACGAAGATTGATATATAGGATGAGAGTGATCGGAGTCCGGAAGTGTTCCGGGGAGCACCGGGAAGTCGGCGGATGACCGAAAGGGGTTTCGGGGGTCCCGGAAGGAGTTTCGGGCCTAATGGGCCACAAAGGGGGGACACAACAGCCCTCATAGGGCTGTGC
>LR738713.1:791191353-791286949 GCA_902687465.1 Secale cereale | reverse complement strand
CCCCCCCCCCCCCATCTCCACTTGGCTGCCGCCCCTAGGGGTAAACCCTAGGGCGCCCCTCCCCTCTCTACCCCCCTATATAAAGAGAGGCAGAGGGAGGGCAGCCATACACGTTCGTGCCTCGGCGCTGCCCTCCCTCTCCCACATCCATCTTCGCGAACTCCGCAGTGCTTGGCGAAGCCCTGCTGGAATCCTCCACCACCATCTCCACCACGCCGTCGTGCTGCCGGTGTCTCCATCAACCTCTCCTTCCCCCTTGCTAGATCAAGAAGGAGGAGACGTCCCCGAGCTGTACGTGTGAAGAACGCGGAGGCACCGTTGCTTCGGTGCTTGGATCTTCAGCGATCTGAATCGCGGCGAGTACGACTCCATCAACCGCGTTCTTGAACGCTTCCGCTTAGCGATCTACAAGGGTATGTGGATCAAACTCTCCCCTCGTAGATGCATCTCCTAGATTGATCTTGGTGAGCGTAGGAAAATTTTTGTTTCCCATGCAACGTTCCCCAACATCATGAACATGATATAGACAGTGCTAATGACATACTGAAAATTCATGATGTACGCACATACTAGACATATAGTAGAAACATCTACGCAAAACACTAGTACTGCACACATGGAAATAATCAGGATAAGGGTAAGCATGTTATACCCTCCAGTAGGCCAGTTGGCCGGATCAGCAGCAGAGGCAGCGGCCTCGTCGGCGATGCGCTTGTCGGAGGCGGCCTTGTCGGCAGCAGCCTTGTCAGCGTCAGTGCTGGTGCTCATGGTGAAGGCGAAGACGACGCGGACAAAGATGTAGTCGACGTAGAGGAAGCAGTCGAACCGAGGCGAGCAGTCGCGTAGAAGACGCTCCCCAAAAACCTAATCGCCCCTCTCCCGTACAGGATCTGGAGAGGCGGGGTTTCGGAGGCCTGCTCTCCCGTCGGGCGTGTACGCGGAAGACGGGATGGAGTCACCGGCGACAGCAGCAGCGAGAGGAACGACAGAGGTGGTGGTGGCAGAGCAGATGTGATCTATCTTGTTCTCTGGAGAGGAGCGACCTCTCTTATATAGGCGCAGAGGAGGAGACAAACGGTCCAGCATAAACGCACATAATGAATCACAATGAATTCTGGTAACGGCCGTACTTAAGACCGCACATAATGAATCACAATGAATTCTGGTAACGGCCGTACTTAAGACCGCACATAATGAATCACAATGAATTCTGGTAACGGCCGTACTTAAGACGAAACGTTTCAGCTCGTATTCATTTTCCATTAATCGTTTTCAGTTGACTGTTCAAATTCCAATCCTGCGTGACAAAAAGAACACATCGGCTCGGCGAGATTCCCGCAACCCGCAGCATGGGCCCTTAGGGATTTTTTCTGTAATTGCTAAATGGGCCCAAAGCCCATCTCATATTCAGCATTCGTGACATTATGGCATGAACGAAAACTCTTTCTGTCATGGTTATGACACTTCTGTGATGATAATTGTGACAAAAACATGTATTCCCTCTGTAAACTAATATAAGAGCGTTTAGATAACTAAAATAGTGATCTAAATGCTCTTATATTAGTTTACGGAGGGAGTATCATCGTAGATGTGGTAAGCTCCTATTTCTATGACAAAAAATCATGAAAGAAATTGCGCTTTTCGTCCTGGGTAGGCCGGAGACGCACCTGCATGACATTCTTTTGGCCATCCATGATGTAAAAATTCATGGTAGAAGTGAGGGCGAGGAAAAATTCGGGGATTTCCCGGTTACGGTGGGTGGTCGGGGCCAAGCCATGCAGTGTAGTTTGCCCGTTTCTCTCATACGTGTGTGTGCGCGCGCGCGAGGCGCTCGCTAATTGAACACGAGCGGGGCGTTCACTTACTGAACCCGAGCGATTGCACTAGCTACGTACTGAACACGAGCAATCTGTCTCACTACGTACTGAAGCCGATCGATCGATCGCTTCGCTGCTAATTGAACCTGGGAGATTCCTTTGCTGCTAACTGAACCCGACGGATTCCTTCTCACTGCTAACTGAACCCAATCGATCGATCCTTCTCGCTGCTCACTGAAGCCGATCGAGCCCCCGTGCGAGACGTAGCCAGCCGGTGCGTTGGGTTGCCTCTGGATGAATAGTACATGTTGATGTCGCGTGCACGGTGTACGTAGAACGAGTCGAGACGTGTGGTGAGCCTAGCCAGTTGGTTGGTTGTGGATGAACAGTTCCCGTTGCTGCCGATCGCTCGTACATACACCCCACCCTAGCCGGTGGGGTTGGATGAACAGGACCTCGTGGTAGTAGGCGGTTGATTTCTACTACACAACTTATTCTTGTAGACTCGTGTTGGGCCTCCAAGCGCAGAGTTGTGTAGGACAGTAGCCTTTTTTCCTCAAGTGGATGACCTAAGATTTATCAATCCGTGGCAGACGTGGGATGAATATGATCTCTCTCAATCAACCCTGCAACCAAATAACAAAGAGTCTCTTGTGTCCCCAACACACCCAATACAATGGTAAATTGTATAAGTGCACTAGTTCGGCGAAGATATGGTGATACAAGTGTAATATGGATAGTAGATATAGGTTTTTGTAATCTGGAAATATAAAAACAGCAAGGTCGCAAGTAGTAAAAGTGAGCAAAAAAAGGTATCGCAATGCTTGAAAACAAGGCCTAGGGTTCATACTTTCACTAGTGCAAAATCTCTCAACAATGATGCCATAATTGGATCGTATAACCATCCCTCAACGTGCAACAAAGAATCACTTCAAAGTTCCTATCAGGGAGAATATAAGATGAAATTGTTTGTAGGGTACAAAACCACCTCAAAGTTATTATTTCTGATCAATCTTTTGAGCTATTCCTATAAGTGTCACAAACAGTGTAGAGTTCATACTAAAATAACACCATATGACACGTACGCATCAATCAACCCTAATGTCACCTAGATACTCCAATGTCACCACAAGTATCTGTGGGTTAATTATACGATGTGCTTCACACAATTTCAGATTCATAATATTGAATCCAACACAAAGAAATTCATAGAGTAGGAATACAAAAACGCGTATCAACCCCTATGCATAAATTATCCAATGTCACCAGGGGGATCCGCAAGTTGATAACCGAAACATACAGCAAGTTAATCAATACAACATCCCATTGTCACCACGGATATCCCGTCACAAGACATACATCAAGTGCCCTCACATCCAAAAGATTCAATCTGAAATAACAAAACCTCAAAGGAAAAGGTTCAATTCATCACAAGAAGATAGGGAGGGAAGAACACCATAAGATCCAATTATATTAACAAAGTTTGCGGTACATCAAGATCATGTCAAATCAAGAACAAGAGAGAGAGAGAGAGAGAGAGAGAGAGAGAGAGAGAGAGAGAGAGAGAGAGATCAAACATATAGCCACTAGTACATACCCTCAGCCCCGAGGGTGAACTACTCCCTCCTCGTCATGGAGACCGTCGAGATGGTGAAGATGTCCTCCGGTGATGATTTCCCACTCTAACAGGGTGCCGAAACAGGATCCTGGTTGAGTTTTCATGGATACAGAGGCTTGTGGCGGCGAAACTTCTCATCTAGGGAACTTTTCTGAGGTTTGCGTATTTATAGGAATTTTTGGCGTTGGTTTCACATCAAGGGAGGGCCACGAGGAGCGACAAGCTCGAGGGGCGCGTCCCCGGGCTTTTCGTCCCCTCGTGGCTCTTCTGTCGTGGCTCCGGTGCTCCATGGGTCTCTTCGGGTCCATAAAAATCACCGTAAATTTTCCGCCCATTTCGAGAACTTGTATTTCTACACAAAAAACAATACCACGATAGTTCTGCTGAAAATAGCGTCACTCCGGGTTAGTTCCATTAAAATCATGCCAAAAACATTTAAAATTGTTGTAAACATGGCATGAATACTTCATACATTATAGATACGTTGGAGATGTATCATCATCCCCAAGCTTAATTCCTGGTCATCCTCGAGTAGGTAAATGATAAAAGAAATAATTTATGAAGTATGAATGCTAGCATAGTGCATAAGTTTGGTAAATGATAGTTCCAAACACTTTTTCTAGCATCATTATATATCTTAAACAGTAGTTCATCTCATAAAACTTCTCATGATCAAGTAGCAAGCTATTGACATGTTAAAGTATAGACCATAAACTTTCTTGAAAATTAACAAACTATGTTCTCAGACATCAAACAATTGCAATTCATCTTATTTCAGGAAGGGTCTATGTAAGAGCTTTGATTTAGCAAATTCCACATACTCAACTATCATATAGTTTCTCATGATTGCTAACACTCAAAGCATATTTTTAGAACAAATAGCATACATCGAACACAGAGAAAGATAGGGGCTTAATGTTTCGCCTCCCAACTTATTTATCATAGACATAATTGTCAACAATAATAACTCATGATCGCCTATATTCAACTGGATATATGTGCTTGGATCTTTCCCCACCACATGATGATTGCAAAGAGGAAAAGTAAAAACAGAATAGAGAAGAACACTATTGACTCTTGCATAAAATTAAATACATAAAGTAAAAGATAGGCCCTTCGCAGAGGAGAGCATAGGTTGTCATGCGCTTTTTATTTTCGGATGTGAAAGCTCTTAATGCAAAGGAACATCACTTTATATTGCCCCTTGTGATAGCAACCTTTATTATGCAGTCCGTCTCCTTTATTGCTTCACCATCAAAAGTTCGTACAAAGCTTATTTTCCCTTACAACAAAAGATTGTACATATTTAGGAGCAATTTTTATTGCTTTTTGCACCGATGACAACTTACTTGAAGGATCTTATTCAATCCATAGGTAGATATAGTGGACTCTCATGGAAAGAAACTGGGTTTAAGGGTTTTTGGATGCACAAGTAGCATTTCTACTTAGTATGATATTTTGGCTAGCAAAAGATTATGATCAAGCACCACCTGTTAGAGGATCCATGACAATATAACTTCTATGTGAATATAAACAAACATAACTCATTACGTCGTCTCCGTTGTCCAACATCACCTACTTGATCAAGTTTGAAAATAATTGATGGGGGCTCACAATCATAGAAGATGTCCAAGATAGTATATTTATATGTGAAATTTCTCTTCCTTCAATATTCTTTCATGAATTGTTCAAGTGACCAATGATGTGTTTGTTAACTTTCAATAAATTTTACCACCTATACTTCTTATATGTGAAGTCATTACTCCCCATGGGACAAGCATATGAAACATATAAATTGGGATTTATGATATTCAATTCATTCAAGAATTCACTCTTAGGATATAATTGAAGCACACGAGTAAATGAAAAACTACTCCAAAAGATATAAGTGAAGATCAAGTGAGTAGTTAAGTGAATGGGTAGCTATGTCAAGACTCTCTCTCCCATTCAAAAATTTCAGATATTAAGTATTTTATTCAAGCAGCAAGCAAAAAAATACATTCCAAGGATATCACACATTATGTGAAGAAGCAAAAACTTAGGCTCAACCAAAATTGGCTGATAATTATTGAAGAAGAAAGGTGGGATGCCAACAAGGGCATCCCAAGCTTAGATGCTTGAGACATCTTGAAATATTAACTAGGGATGCCTTGGGCATCCCCAAGCTTGAGCTCTTGTGTGTCCTTAATTCCTCTCATATCACGGTTTCCCTAATTCTTAAAAACTTCATCCAAACAAAACTCAACAAGAACTCGTGAGATAAGTTAGTATAAAACAATGTAAGACCTTATCATTATATACTATAGAAATCGCTAAAATTATATTTTGACATTTCATACTAAATTCCTCTTCATATTTAATACTCATATCCTCAAATAGAATCATTAAACAAGCAAACATATGCAAATAATGCAATCATAACAGCAATCTGTCTAAATAGAACAGACTCTAAAGGATGAGGTAAGATCCATACTTATTTAATTCAAAATTTCTGAAATTTTACCACACTGTGAAAAATTAATCATATCTTACTGTGTTGAAATTTCAACATTTTATCACATTCTGACTTTTCTAGAGAACTCACGCAAGAACGGAAACCTTTCTGTTTTCAAACAGCAACTCATATACTTGTAGATTGAGCATGGTAAAGGCTATACTTGACACTTTTATTGAAATAAAGAATACAAAACCTTATTCTAAATAACAGAAATAAAATATGAAGAAATAAAATGATACTCCAAACAAAACACATATCATGTGACAAATAAAAATATAGCTCCAAGTGAGGTTACCGATGATGCTGAAGACGAGAGGGGATGCCTTCTAGGGCATCCCTAAGCTTAGTTGCTTGGATCATCCTTGAATATTACCTTGGGGTTCCTTGGTCATCCCTAATCTTAGGGTCTTTCCACTCCTTATTCTCCTCATATCAATTTCTCACCCAAAACTTGAAAACTTCAAACACACAAAACTTAACAGAATTTCGTGAGATGCGTTAGTATAATAAAGCAAATCATTCACCTGGGTACTGTCAAAGACAAGATTCATAATTGTTCTCACACAATGCCTATTGTACCTTATCATTTCCATAATTTATATCACTTAATATAAGCTATGGAAACAGTAAACAAGTAAACTATGCATTGAAATCAGAATCTGTCAAAAACTGAACAGTCGGTAATGATCTTGACAATTACCATACTTCTGCAACTCTAAAAAATCTGGAAAATTAGGTAAACGTAGGAAATTTGTATATCAATCATGTGCAAAAACATTAGAAAATTATCATGTTCCAGTAATTTATATAATTTTCTGCACTGGACGAAAAACTTTATGTTTTTGCACAGAATCAAGTCAACTATCATCCACACTATCTCAAAGGCTTTACTTGGCAATTTATTGAAACAAAAGCTATAAAATCATGATGAAAAGTTGCATAGTTATCATTATTCTTTATAGCATACATGTCATCACAATAATCATCATAGATAGCAACTTTGTTACCATAATCAATTGAAACCTCTTCCAAAATACTCCCTCCGTCCCAAAATTCTTGTCTTAGATTTGTCAAAATATGGATGTATCTAGTCATGCTTTAGTGTTTATACATTCGTATCTAGAGAAATGTTAGACAAGAATTTTGGGACGGAGGGAGTAGTGGATTCATCACTAAATAAAGTCATGACCTCACCAAATTTACTTTTATGAATATTATTGTAATAAGATTCAACACCCTCCAAAATAGTGGGATAAATACCTAGAATTGACACTCTTCCAAACCCGCATTCATCATTGTAATCATCATAAATATGAGGCATGCAATCGTCATAACAAATTTCCACATCAAAACTTGGGGGATTAAAAGTGTCATCTTCATCGAACATAGCATACCGAAGCTTATGGCTTTGCATATCATTAGCATCATGGATATTCAAAGAATTCAAACTAACAACATTGCAACCATACTCATCATTCAAAGATTTTATGCCAAACATTTTATTGAATTATTCTTCTATCAATGAGCACAATTTTCCGCACCATCATTTTCAAGGGAGACATTATAAAGATGAATAATATGAGGCAACATCAATTCCATTTTTGTAGTTTTCTTTTATAAACCAAAATAGTGATAGAATAAGAAACTAAAAGATTCGATTGCAAGATCTAAATATATACCTTCAAGCACTCACCTCCCCGGCAACGGCACCAGAAAAGAGATTGATGTCAACTACACAACTTATTCTTGTACACTCGTGTCGGGCCTCCAAGCGCAGAGTTTTGTAGGACAATACCAATTTTCCCTCAAGTAGATGACCTAAGGTTTATCAATCCGTGGGAGGCATAGGATGAATATGATAAACCCTGCAACCAAATAACAAAGAGTCTCTTGTGTCCCCAACACACCCAATACTATGGTAAATTGTATAGGTGCACTAGTTCGGCGAAGAGATGGTTATACAAGTGAGAAATCGTCACTAGAAGACATCTTCATCATCCCAAGGGAGCAATAAGGATTCACGTCAAGGATTCACTTGCGGCGGCGGAACTTCTTATCTAGGATTCTATTCGGAGGTTTGGGTATTTATAGGATTTTTTGGCATTGGTTTCACGTCAAGATGGCCCACGAGGGAGCAACAAGCTTGAGGGGCGCGCCCTAGTGGGGTGGGCATGCCCCCTAGGCTTGTCATGCCCCCATGGCTCTTCTGGCCTGGCTCTAGTGCTCTGTGGGTCTCTTCGGGTCCATAAAAAATCACCGTAAATTTTCAGCCCATTCCGAGAACTTTTATTTCTGCACAAAAAAATAACACCATGGTAGTTCTGCTAAAACACCATGAGTCCGGGTTAGTTCTATCCAAATCATACCAAAACCCTATAAAATTGTTGTAAACATGGCATGAATACTTCATAAATTATAGATACGTTGGAGACGTATCAGCGGTTGGCGCTGGATGAACAGGAGACCGAGAAGACCGCCACACACCAGTTGGTTGGGGTGGATCAACAGGACCCCGTGGAGGGTGGATGAACAGTAGCCGGTGATGGCTAGATGAACAGTTTTCCGTGGATGAACAGTATCTGGTGGAGGCTGGAGGAAGTCACGGTGAATGAGCAGCAGTTGGTGGAGGATGGAGGAAGTCGATGGTGAATGAACAGTAGCAGGTGGAAGCTGGAGGAAGTCGACGGTGGATGATCAGTAGCATGTGGAGGCTGGAGCAAGGCAGTAGTCGATGGATGAATAGTAGCCCGTGGAGTCCCGTTTTGCGGTACGTCACACCCCTCCTAATAAAAAGGACCCCATTTCGACCGTAGGCGCTCGAATGGAAGTATGTTTCCTCCATTTTGTGGTACGCCACACCCCTCCCGATCAACATGACCCTGTTTCGACCGCTCGGACAGAAGTATGTTTCCTCCGTATTGCGGTATGACAGACACCTCCTGATGAACAGGATCCCGTTTCGACCGCAGTCGGACAGAAGGCCGTTTCCTCCGTATTGCAGTACAGCATACCCTGTTTCGGCTATTCCGTCCAAGCCGGTTCACTCCTCATGAACAGGATGCGTTTCGACCCAGTCTGGTTGGCTCCCGATGAACATGATGCATTCTGAACCAGTCAGTACGTAGACTCCTGATGAACACGACGTTGTTTCTCCGTTCTGACCCAGTCGGTTGGCCGCCAGGAGCGTCGCAGCTGTAGCGTGCATACGCCGCGAACATGACCTACTAGCGCGGCATGCTTGGCCGCGGCCCGAGCACACCGGCGCCCGGGGCACACCATTGCATGGGCCAGGCCTGAACCAACCCCGTCCAGGAGTTGGTGTCGGGTGTCGGTGCAGGGCAAATGGGCGCACGCGGTGCCGGTTGGGCGGATGAAGCAGTAGGGTCGTTGTTGTTGCGACCACGGCGGCGCCGGCGACCGCGCCCATGCATGGTGTTGTCGTTGCCGGGAGGGGCGCTAGTGGAGCTAGAGCCGGCAGTGTAGAAGAGCTGCGGCGAGTCCAGAGAGCGTGGGCAGACTACAGACGAGTGGTCTGCTCGACGCGGTGTTCCTCCAAGAGGAGAAACGAGCGCACCTGAAGAAGTGACGGCAGCGGGTACTGGGAGGTGATGCGGGGGATGACAGAGTGGTATTGGCGGTTCACACCACGAAGCAGGAGATGAAAAACCTGACGGGAGTCCGTCACCGGCTGCCCCGGGTGGCGAAGCTGGTCGGCAAAGCTCTTGAGCCGGGTGCAGTACTACATCACGGTCATGTCGCCCTGGACAACGGCGTGGTACTTGGCGTCGATGTCGACGGTGCGCGCCAACTGGTTGTTGCGGAAGATGTCGTCCACGGCGCGCCACGCGATCAAGGCGGTGTCCTCCGAGTGCATCACCGCCTCGAGAAGCTCGAGCGAGATGGTGGTGTACAGCGAGTGTACGACGGTGTGGTTAGCCATCTGCCACTCCGGATCACGGGGGCAAGGGACCGCGGCGGCATCGACGTGCGCGTGGAGGCCAAACATGCCGATCACCGTATCGAAGTGGCACCTCCACTGCGAGTAGTTGCCGATAAGAAGGTCCAGAACAACGGGAAGATGGCGATGAATGTCAGACAGTTTGGAGAATAGCAAAGGGGAAAGGGGAGGGAGGAGGAACGGTGGGTGGTGCGACGGCTAGGGCTACTGGTGCGGCCTGCTGAATGGGTTCGGCGTTGAGAGCGCCGGCGGACGCATCGAGAACGCGAGCAACGCCGTCGACGGAGGAGCAGGGAGAGAGGACATGATTCTCGTCCATGGCAGAAGCGGAAGCAGGATCGGGAGCCTGCGCGAAGGGATTGAGTAGGCCATGTTAGGAGAGAAGAAGAGAATGAGATTCAACACACTTTGATTCAGCTCAAGGCTGCGGAATATATACAGTTGCTGCTGCTGCCGAGCGAGATCATGACAAAAAAATGCCTCGTGAATAGTTGTAATCAATCATCGAAAACTATCTTTTTTACACATGACACAAAAAATGTTATTTTTTACCAAAACTTTGTGCACACACATGTAATGTACGGATTTACACGCAGGATTTGTCCTCGTAATTTTTTAACTTTTCAAAATGTGTATTTGAACAATGAGTGCATATACACCTATGAGCCAAAGCCAATTTCCGGTATGTGCCCATGTATAGTCGCCATACGGTATAGCCCGATCGTGCAGCAGTTGAGAGCGGAGTGGTGCACACATGATCTCGCTCGGCAGCAGCAGCAAACTGGAAAAAAAAAATAAGACCCGGTCTCACGGTTAGCAGGTGAGACCCGCCCTGATGGTTGACAAGTGGCATTCACAATTCACAAATCTGCTCCTTCAATAATATGGACGAGACTTGCCTGCTCCCCTCGTGTGTGCCCATCCGTGCTCCCGCGTATGTGGCTTGATTTGATTGGAACAAAATTAGGCCCGGCCCCACCTCCTTAAAATCAGGGGGGGCGATGATTAGATTAGAAAGAAAAAAGATGAAATAACAGCCGTAGGATGAAGTGGGAGCACGAATGGGAGCACGAGGAGGGAGCAGGCAAGTTTTGTCCCAATAATATATATACTAATAATAATATAATGAGTAGATAGCAGAGCTAATTTAATACTGCATATCAACACTAAGTACCCAGTTTTTACAACCAAGATCATCTGGTAAACTAGAGTCACCCACTAATATCATACAACAGAATGGGTGGCAATTCTGTTCCAATTATCTTGCCTCTCCTAGCAGTTGATGCCACACATTCGGATATCTGGCCCAGTGACTCTTGTGGTGAACGGGTCAATGCGAACCCACAGCAAAGAGAAGATGGATGCAAGAAGGATGGCCCAGACGACAACGATGGTCGGCGTGCGGTTCTGCCGTCCCATGAGCCCCTTGAGGAATGGGTACAAGTGGATAATCACCCAGAAGGCAAAGAAGAGCTTCCCGAAAAGCGGGCCCCATGACTGATAGCCGCTGTTGATCGCGTAGGAGGTACCAGCCACAACTCCGACAAGGTTGATGATCAAGATAGTTGTTGGTGGGATCAGTAGAGTCGTCCACTTGAACATGTAGAGCTCGGCAAAATCATTATCTTCGTCGGATGCTTTTGAAGTGACAGTGAAGCTGGTGTCGATACCAGCAAGTACCTTCAGGAGACCTTGGAAGACAGCAAATAGATGTGCAGAAATGCCTCCGATGACCCAGAACTGTTCATTCCTCCACCACTCATCGATGCCAACACCACTCCACCTCATCTCAAGGATACCAGTGGCGAAGATCGAAATAAAGAGAGAGATAAACCAAATACTGGCAATGTTGCTAATCTGCATTTCAATATATAGTCAGTATAAATATTTTCGCAGTTTTGTACACGCAAGAGCAAAGACTGAGCCGGGTTTTACCTGTGGGATGATGAACTTCCCCGTGAGAAGACAAACAGCTGGTAATATGCAGTATATGAGGAGTGGTATTGATGTGAGTGGATAGATAGTGGTGTTGATGTAAGCAAATCTCTCCAGGAATTTAAGCCGTCCACCATAGCCATACCATATGGGACAATGCCTACTGAAAAGAATTTCCACCGAACCAAGCGCCCACCGAAGCACTTGGTTCAGACGATCTGAAAGGTTGATGGGGGCAGACCCCTTGAAAGCTGGTCGCTTAGGCATGCAGTAGATTGACCGCCAGCCGCGTGCATGCATCTTGAACCCGGTAAGAATATCTTCTGTAACAGAACCATAGATCCAACCAATCTGCAAAACAAAACAGCACCATTACACGAAGCAAAAAACAGGTTTGAAGCCAACAATAAATAGATCATCTCAGAGGTACGACCGCAAAGAACATTCATGAATTTAGATTTAGCTTCTTCAAACAAGCTCACATGTGAAACCTTTAGCTTTGTAAACCAGAACAAGAAACTTGATTTGAATCTCCAAAAAAAAATATTTGGAACAGCAGTTGATATAAGAAAAATGCTGGTATTATAGAGTGTACAACTTAATTACCTCCCTTCCCCAATCACTTCTGTCCTCATAACCACAGCTGATGACATGGATTGCTTCTTTCAGAAGAGACTCTGGAGTTGCAGACTGGGGAACACCACCGTACTCCATTAGTGTGGAGGCTACGAAAACACTGGACTGGCCAAATCTCTTCTCCAGGCTCATTTGAGACATAAGAAGTGATTTCTCGTCATCAAATCCAGAACCTATTATACGAATAGCATTCAGGTAAGAAAGAAATGTAGCCCTGTCCTACCTACCCCAGTCAAAAAATAATAATGCTACGCTGACTAGCGACTAGACAACAAATTGAGCAACGGTTGTTATAGAGCCCAAAGATACCTTCAATACCCTCCTCTATATCTTCAAGATTGAACACTGGCACGGAACCGTCCGCATGCTTATCTGACTTTTTACTTCCTGTGCTCTTCGATTTTGAGGTTCTACCCCCACAAAGCTTAGAGAATAAACCTGACTCCTTGTTCTTCATCGGGGGTTCATAACCATATAAAGCTGTTCTGTTGAACACACAACCAGTCCCCACATAAACTGGTCCTTGAATGCCATCGAGACCCCTCAAGTTAATCTGCAGCAAACAGATAAAGGTAAGTTACAGATCATTGTCAAACAAACTTTAATAAAAAACTCATCCAGCAACAATATTAACAACCGTGGTTCATTAAAACTACTTAGTGCCAGTGAGATAAGAAAGTGATAAGCACAAGAACTTACATCAAAAAATACGGTGTTCCTGTTTGCATATCTATCATTCGTATCAATGCCATCGAACCTCTGAGGAAATTGGACATAACAGATTTTCCTTCCTAGATTAGGGTCCATAAGAAAGCACATAGCCTCTCTTAGAGCGCTGCTATTGTTGATGTAGTGATCACAATCAAGATTCAACATGTACTGCCCATTAGTAAGGACAGCTGATACACGAACCTGCAGAAAGCATTCCACTTCCATTACACCCAGGTAATCAAAGTATATAAGGCAACGATTTCAGTGACATTTAACTACTCACAAGTGCATTCATGGCACCAGCTTTCTTGTGGTGCTGGAATCCAGGACGTTTCTCACGAGACACATAAACCAAACGGGGAAGCTCATTGCCATCGCTATCAAGGCCTCCACTATGACCAAGAAAAACCTGAACATGACCAGAAACTTTAAGTTAGAAAATGGTTACTGCAATAACCAGACCTGCTGGCAGATCCAGCTATTAATCAAGTAACCTTTGCTAGAACATGAGCCTGACCTGAAGCATTCCAGGATGGTCCCTAGTATTGTTCCCAGGCCAAGGTGTGCCATCTTGCATGATCCATCCTTCCTCAGGAACTTTCTCGGCCTTGGCTACAAGGCTATTAACGCGAACTTTGAACTCTTCATATTCTCTCTGTGGAGTTTAATAGAAATTAATGTCCACAAACAGAAACTGGAACAACCAACAAATATACACTAATAAACCAAAATCTACCTTCATGGCTCGACGATCTTTAACGAATGAAGTCTGAACTTTGTCTTTCAAGAAATCAATTTTCTGAGCGAAGTACCACTCTGGTGCTCTGGGTTCTATGTTATACTTTTTACAAAACGGTACCCATTTTCTAGCAAACTCTGAAGTCTCAGCAAGTGCATCAAAGGTAAGCATCGCAGCTCCATCATCAGATACATAGCAAGATACTTTGTCAACAGGGTAGTCCACAGCAAGGATAGAAAGTACAGTATTTGCAGTGACAAGAGGAGGCTCCTTCATAGGATCCACAGTACTGACAAAAATGTCAACAGGAGCCAACTGAGACAACTCACCATCCCGGTCATACCTGACATAGTGCAAGTGATATACTGTCAGTACTATCTCAGTATAAACATTTTTATTAACTACAGATTGCACATCACCTTAAAGCCAGCCTATCAAGGTAAGTTTCACGATTGACTGGAGACCACTTGGGGAACTGATCCAATATCCAGGAAAAGGCAAACCAAATCTCACATATCACGGACAGCAGCCAAAGTGGATATGCATTACGGACAGGGTTTGTGATACGGTAGTGCAGGAAGATGCAGAGGACAATCAACCGTAGCACAATGACCATCCTGTAGGGATTTATTCTGGATGAAGGAATTGGCACTTTTCTAGACAGAGGCTGGCGAGTTTCATCATTCCTGCAATTCATATAGCCCAAGACAAAAGTTATTGCTGCAAGTCATATACAAAAACTAGTATTTGCAGTTTCGGCAAGATATGTATACCCATTTAGAATATGATCTAGCAATTTCTGTTCAAATGAAGGGTTAATACCAGAAGGTATTCAAACATAAAAGAAAACCCACCCAAGTTTACTTCACGTAGATGTAAATTAGTCAGATAGAGCGAACAATATGAAGATGACTAATGGTGTGCAAGAGAAATTGTAACTCACAGTAAGGGGTCTTCCATGCCATAGTCAGTGCATGCATCGATATCACCATTTCCACGGCCTTCAGAAGGAGCAATGCTGGTTCCATTAGTCATGGGAATTGCACCCTTGTCTTTCATTTTCCAGCCATCAACTCTCTCTTTCCACGCAACATTGCCAAGGCTACCAGAGAACTCCCTTGATGGATTTGCTGGAAATATACAGAAGCATGAAATAACTACTACATATTCATTCACAGTGGGATGCAAGTAACAAAGTGTACACAAGTCATAATGGTACATATATATACATATGAGAATGGTACATATATACATACGAGAATGGTTCACATAGGCAAATGGATGTCCGCGCTTGCCGGCGTTTCCAGCAGGGGACATCATATGGTCGGGGGAAGCTCCAGAAATCTCTCCTGAGACCTGTGCAGACATAGTCGAAACTAATGTCAGTTTCATCATATTCCCAAATACTGTTGCCACAATCAAAACAAGTTGCAATTCCAACCTGGCTATGAGAGAAGCGCGGGATGTATCCATGAGGGATTTCTCCACTGTCATACTTGTGAAGCCCGATCTCACCGCTGCCGAACTTAGTGAGGCCAATATCATCACTAGCTCCCGAGTTCCTGCGCCAGGTGAGCATCTTCTCAGGAATCTTGTTTTTCTGATCCTGGTTGGCAGAAGCTGGGTAGTTGAAGTCGCTAGCATCATCCTCGCTCTCATCCCCACGTGCCGGTGGGCTGCCTAAATAAACAACATAACACAAGAAGATTCAGAGGTCGAATTCTGAGCTGCTCCGGCCTTCGGATGCTGTTTTTTAATCGGAATCGCAGTGGAGAGGGGATACCCTTGTGGCGCTTGTACTTGGTCTTGCACTGCGGGCAGGCCTGGGTGCCCTCCTTGCGCTCGTACTCGTAGCAGGGCCGGCAGACGGGGAAGGCGCAGACGTCGCAGGCGGCGAAGAGCTCGCCGTCCGCCGCCGCGCCCACGCCGTCGCCGCAGATCTGGCACACCTGCCCGCCGCCATGCCTCCCCGTTCCCGATTTCTGCGCACACGCAATCCACAAAACAAATAATAAAATAAATAAGACGGGGCAGCAGAGCGAGACCAATCCCCGGATTATCTATCCACGCACACAGAAAACCCCAACCAAACCCCCCACAAAAATCCCACTCACCACCGCGTCGCCGCCGCCGGCCATGGCGCCGCGCACCGCGAGCTCACCCCCCAATCCGAGCCGCACCCGGCTGCGAACGGGCTCACAGGCCACTCACCGCGCCCCGCAGCGCTCCTCCGAGGCCCCTGATCAGCAAACAGGCCGGCCGCGAACCCACTCAGCCCAGCCGGGTCCCCCAAAATCGCCCCCTGATTCCCCCGCGGCAAAGGGGCGCCGGTGGAGTCCAGCTCACGCGGATTGGGACGGTGGCGCGGTGGGAGGGGACCGAGAGGGCGACGGCGATGGCGTGGTGGGCGAGGGGGAGGAGCGCAGGCGCCGCGCGAGCCCGGCCGCGTGGTGGCACTAGTAGTACTGGCGCTGTTGTCGCTTGCGCGGCGGGGTTTAGCCATTTCTGGGGAGCTCCCCTAATGCGCCGCTTAATTGTCTTCGGATTTGGTGGCGGGTTCGCGGCGCGGAGATGGATGATGATCGGGCTGGGTGGGCCCGCGGAGCAGCGGGCGTGGACCGGACCGCGGTCGTCGCGTAAACAACGGCAGGAAGCGTGACTGACCGGTGCTTGGGTGTGGGGCGTGGAGCCCGGTGGGCGTGGGTCAGTGCGCGCAAGAGGGGTGGAGACTAGAGTTAGAGACGGGACGACAGCTGGTGGTGATCGCGCTCGCACTCGCACGAGGGAAGAGAGACTTGTTCGCTATGGCTACTGGCTGCACTTGAGCTGTCGAGCAGCGGAGAGACCAGCGTGAGCTCAAGCATTATTGCACGTTCTATTCGAGAAATGGAGTAGTAGTTACACTGTAAATTCGAAAATCCATACGTAGTATTTCTACGATGCTCAATCCATGCCAGTTTTGGAGATTTTGGGTCTCCTATGCGCTAGACGTTTTTCGTAATCTTGCATTGTAGCGTGCGTGTGGATCCATTTCGAGCAGTGTGTGTGTAAAGGAACAAGACATAGTGGTTGGGTGAATTCCTCGTTAACTTGTCTCAAGGAGAACTGGAGAAGGTTGGATCTTAGGGCGCGTTTGAAGCCAGCATAGAGCCCAATCGTGTCCGCTGGATGCAATTTTTTCTTTTTTTGAGTTGTGTAGTTATATGCAAACCCGCCTGCACGTCATGATTTTTAAAAGCACTAGTTTGTCGGTATTGATGGAAACGCTCAAATCGACAGTTTCAAACAAGCCATGCGGGTGCGATGCTTTCTAGCCTATGTGGGTGGCCCTCGCTACACATGCTAGTTTGCATGTTTTCTCGTATAATCACCTCTTTGATCGCCTTCATCCCTTCTACGTGACCGTGCTTCGATTAAGGATTAGATGTACACGAAATTTCTAGCCTATGTGGGTGGCCCTCCCTACACATGCTAGTTTTTTTTTTTGCGACAACATGCTAGTTTGCATGTTTTCTCGTATAATCACCTCTTTAATCGCCTTCATCCCTTCTACGTGACCGTGCTTCGATTAAGGATTAGATGTACACGAAAAAATACGCGCCTCGATGTCCTGATTCCATTCAGGCGACCGGATCATAGTTTTGCTCACTGTATATGTTGAATTTCGCATTCATATTGGAACCTTTTTTAGACGAATTTTGACACAATTGTGCCACATGGTCGACCGTTTGAAGTTTTCTTTGACGGGTAGCTTCACCTCGCTATCTGACATGACTTTCGTGTTGTGGGTTTTCTTTTTCATGTTTTGCTATAGCTAATCCACTGTCCTCGCATGCGGCCTCCTCCTCCACCCTCGTGTGCTCGTGTGTTGTTGTTGTTGGTGGTGGTGGTGGTGTTGGTGTTGTTGTTGTTGATGCTAGTGTTGTTGTTGTTGTTGTTGTTGTTGTTGTTGTTGTTGTTGTTGTTGTTGTTGTTGTTGTTGCTACTGTTGTTGTTGTTGTCGTCGTCGTCGTCCAACGAGCACGAGGACCCCATGATGGCGTCGTTGGCGAGGATGAGTAGGAGGAGGGAGCTGGCGTTGTGCAGCGCATAGAGCAGCATGCGAAAACCATTGAAGTCAGGCGTCCGCGGTGCACCGCTCGTCCAGTTGCACGAACATCGGCGCAATCCTTTACTCTGACAGCGCCCGGTTCTCCTCCTCGGCTGCCATGGAGTTCATGTACTCGTCGAGCCATTGCTCGCCGGGCGGTAGGTGGAGCTGGTCGACGAGCAGCATGAGAAGTGAGTGCAGGCCCCTGAGCAACGCGCCTGCCAGGGTCGCAAAGAAGGCGTTCACCATGGCTCTACAGTCGGTCGCTAATAGTATTGTGCAGTGCCAGTCATGTTGGAATCGAGTTGGGAGCCCACGGGAGGCTGCTGGTACACTGTCGCCGACCAGTAGTCGTGCCAGTGGTTCCCTCTGTCATAGTCGTCCCATCTGCGGCCGAAGCACATGTGTGTTCTACTGTAATCTCCCTGTTAAGTGTAGTTGTTAACCTGCAATCATCACGCATGTATGCAACCAATCACCAGGTGAAAATTGCTTTCATGATGAAAAGACCACATATCGAGGCAGCCAAACTACCTAACAACATCATTTTTGCCTTATTTTTTCTCAACCAAGGCATATGATGTTGCCTCATTTTTTTCTCAGACCTGCTCAGCCTGACTCGTTTTCCTCCTCTCGACCAGTCCCTGCTTAGAAAGTATCCAAACATGTCTTTAGTGACTTCAAGGTTAAATGTCTAGGTTGTATGTTTTCTATTGCTGACTTTTATTGCTATAAGATGTAGAGAGACGTGAATGACTCAATCTTGTGGATAGATTGTAGTGTCTTCTATTGCTGACTTATTATTTGGCGAAAACAGGGGATCCAGAACCAGAAGAACCCCAAAGCTGCATTATAATTAAACAAAGCAGGTACATAGTAGATTACAACGGAACCCATAACTAAAAGAAAATAACAAACTAGTCCCTAACTTTCCACCGTTCCAAAATAGATGACTCAACTTTGTACTAAAGTTAGTACAAAGTTGAGTCATCTATTTTAGTATAAAGTTGAGTCATCTATTTTGAAACGAAGAGATTATTACAGAAAGGGCCAACGAACACAAATGGAAAATGTAATCGGTTCTAAAGCTTCTTCGCCACCGAAATACCCTCACCGCTGCCAGGGGCAGCACCACTTGGGACGGGAAGACCTCCGAGTCACCGTGTCAAAGACTTCGAGAAGAATAAACGTTGCCTCCCATTATAGCATCTCCAACAGGCGCCAAAAAGAGCTCCACGCGCTAAAAAAATTGTATTTGGGGCGCCGAACAGCTCCAACAGAAGCTGTAAAATTATGTGCGCGCTAAAAAAATTTGGGCACACCCTGAAAAACGCCATCGCGCGTATCATATTTTGGGCTCCGGATTGAGCGTGCTTCACAATTAGCACTGCGTGCTTTTTTGGGCGCGCGTTTTTTGGGCTTCTGCTAAAGTAACGTATGTCCCGGCGCACTAAAAGTGCTACAATGATGCGCTATAAATTTTATTGGACGCAAATTTTTTGTGCAGTCGTTGAAGATGCTCTTAGGCTACATGCCCGGGAGGAAAATAAATAGCCGCCCTTCAACCCGCAGAAGCAAGCTGATAGCCAAACGCCACAACTGGCGCGAAAGCCGTCCTAGAACCGTCACCAGGGTTGTGCTCAATTCCGATTAGGACCTCCATCTGTATCACTACGAGCTCACCACCACGGCGGCTTACGAGGTAAGGACATCTCCAACGCAGACCTCCAACCGCCCGCATACGTTCATACCATGCGGTCCGGACATGTCTGACCTCTCTGGCCCACAAAAAACCCCCACACGCCTCTCACGCGCTTTCCATTCAACATTCTCGCCGCTTGCCGCATCGCATTCATGCCGGTTCATAGCAGGCAGCGGTCGATATTGACGCCGACCGACGCAACCAGACGTGAAGGTGGCGCTGACGGACACGACCTCTTGTGCGTCACCGCTTCAATGTCGGACGCCAACTAAACGACTTTTTCTCGAGCGTATCCTCAGCGTATATTGATGCAGATAATCTTAATCAAATGCAATTTGTGGTAAGCTATTACAAAAGAATTAAAAACATTTCCACTATAAATACATGTCAGTGAGATCTCAATACAGAAAGACAAACAATTTGACCAAAGATTTAGCAGGTAGTAGTACAACGTATGGCCATGATTCAAAGAACAGTTACAGACCAAAAAGTTTTTGTCAGGCAAGCTGAACCTCAAACCAAGCACACCCAGTTTTGTATTTCATCAATCACTTAAACTGTGCGAATTTTGCAGGCAAGCTCTCATGGCTCCGCCCACGTCAGGAGGAACACGGACTCGAAGATCGCGCGGTCATACAGAACAGGGGAGATGCCTGGGCGGTCGTCAACACGTGTCAGCTCTAGGAGGGCGGAAGAGATCCCACTGATGTAGTTGGAGCAGGCGTCAACGAGTTGTTCGCCGAACATCCCAGCCGCCTCCGCCGTCACTAGGGGCTGCACAATCCGCTGCATCGTTAGGGCGAGCGGCACTCGGTCAAGACACACGTACACCTCGCCGGCGGGGAACCGGCGCGAGGGGCCGAACGGCGTGGCGTGGCCGTAGAGCCCCGCGATGGCCTCCCTCGCGGCCCCGAGGGAGGTGGCCTCTTTGAGGTTCATCAGGAGGAGGGAGCGGAGGGCGGGGACGACGGCCGAGTAGGGCGCCCAGCTGTGTGCGCCGGCCATGCCCACGGCCACACTGGGGCCGTAGCCCCCGTGGCGTGCAGGCATGGAGCGCGAGGCGGCGGCCGCCGCGCGGATGACACGAGCGACCGGGACGGCAACAGGGAGAGCGCCGACGTCGCTGGCGTCAGGACAAGGCCGCTTCGCGCGGGTGACGCGGCTCTGCCCGGGCTCTGCGTCGTCGGCGCCGTCGCTGCGGGCCTCCGACGAGCTGTGGCTCATGGTGGTCGGTAATGCAGCTTCGGTGTGGAGGGAACGAGATATAAATACCACTCGTTGGCTCTTCTTCTTGATATAACTCGCGGAAAATAACAAATTTAGCGGAATTATTCAACATTTCTTTGATTAGTTTTGAGGATGGTCAGCTCTCTGCTGAAATCACTCTATCAATTTGTGATTACTGTATACAAGGAACCACTAACCAGCGCCTAACAGCTCGCCCCTGTCGAATTTTGCAAGCTGATTTCAACCAGACACCTACCGTTAGTCGTGTCGCATGATCGTCTCATACATAAGTTGCATATAATAATACAAAGGAAAGCTAATTATCTGCTAGAGGTTAGGCATCGTGTGCTAACAGGCAAAGTGGTTTTAAAAGAGTGCTAACATGCAAAGCGGTTTTAAAATATTCCTGTTTTGACATTTTCAATATGATCATTTCTTGTAGCAATTTTCAAAAACTGCAATATGATCACAAACAAGGAGAAATTACAAATTCGCCCCAAAAAAGAAAGAAACCGTCCTTGTTTGTGACGCGCTAGCCCAGCCTGCCCAGCCGGAGGTACATGTATGTAGGCCCATTTTACTAATGAAAGTTAAAAAATAGTGTAAAAAAATCAAGGTTAAAAACACTCATTCCAAACACACAAACAAGGATGGGATGGCGGAACTAGCACATCTCCTTACACAAGATAATAAAAAACTAAATAGCGGACAAATATTTTCCGCATCTCTCCTGATCCGGTGGTTGAATTCAGCGGTACAAATTATGAACAACGGCTTTGACGCAGAGGGGTTGTGGTGCAGTGGCGGTGATCATATCTCATGTAGCTGCTAGGACCGCCGGAAAGTGTTGGCGACAACACATGCGTGACTTTAATGGTGGTGATGTGCGTACCAGGCCTCAAGCTCCGGGGCGAAAGTATAGGTCAGACCCGAGTGGCTATACTTGGCATTGGCGATGTTTTTTTTACGTCATTATCTTTTTGAAGGCATTGCTCAGATATGCTCGGCCTGATTCTTCAAGGTGAAAACCTAGATTCTGGCCCTTGGTTGGATCCAGCGATGGCGACGATGCTTGAGTGTCGCTCTCTTTTTGAATGCGTTGCTATTGAAGGACCTCATCATCAATATAGTGTCATGAAATGGTTGAAGCGGATATGGCTATTGTTGTAGTCCGTCGCTCGCAGATCTGATTGCTTTGAACATTTTTTTTCACGACTGCGAATAGCTTGGTCTTATATGACTTTGCTAATTGCCGGTGTTTTTTTTGTGCGTGTGAGTTTATGTTAGCTGTGTGTAGAGACCAGGTGTGTGTTCATTGTGTTTTATATCTTTTTGATTCTTCATTCTAAGCTAATAAATTCCATCATTTGTCATGAAAAAATCATGCCCATTAAGGAGGGCAAGATCTGCCATATTATATCCAAATATACGCATCCCACGATATCGATCAACAATTGCAAATTAATTTTATTCTTGCTCGCAATTTTTTTCTTTTCAAGTTATTATTTTCAAATTCTCCAGATATACGTTTGCCATGCATGCATATATAATTGCAGCCGCACCGCGTAGTCTATCATCTATCGTACAACGTGCAACCTCTGACCTTTCTCCTCTTGAACTCTATCAGATCCGCCGGCACGCTAACGAACAGCTCATCGGCATGACGACGTCTACCGCCTGCTCCATCGCCGTGCTCATGGCCACCGTCATCCTGGTGGCGGCCGCGACCCTCTCGGCCGCTGCCGGCCGGTGCAACGTCCGGAAGGATCTCGTCATATGGCAGAGCCTCGGCGAGCCTCAGAGGGACCTCTCGGCGACGTACAGGGTGGAGGTGGTGAACCAGTGCAGCGGCGACGGGCGCAACGGCAGGCCCTGCTCCATGTCGAAGATCCACCTGCGGTGCGGCAACTTCCGCTCCCTCGTCCCCGTCGACCCCAAGCTGCTCCGGCGCATCGGCTCCGGCGTCTGCCTCCTCAACAACGGCCACTCCATCCCGCAGAACGGCAACGTCTCCTTCGTCTACGCCAACTACCGGCGCAACAACCTCTACGTCCGATCGGCCAGATGCAATTGATCCATGTCTTGTTTTCTTGGCGCATGCCTCTGTAAAAAGCGGCCATATTTTCTGAGATAGTTATAGTTCTGTTAGACATGTGATACATCTGTACTTGCGCACCGTGGTTTATTGCATGAACATCCCTATTTTTAACTCTCCTCGTAGTGACTCATCACCGGGTTTATTCATGGGTTTCTTTTTTTAGAAAAGGAGGAAGACCACCGGCCTCTGCATCCGGACCATGCATACAACCATTTTATCAATTATTGACACAAGACCTTACAAAGTCATACAACAGTAAGACTAAAGCCACCGTCTGCGAAACATCTGGCGTAACTCCTATCCAGTTGATGAAGGGGCACTGATAGTCCGGGCCTAATACCAAAGAGACATCGCGGCCCAACCTAACATCTAAGACCTGAGGTCCCAACCAGGACGCCTGCCGGGTATTTATGGGCACCCACCAGTCTGGCGTGCTCCTCAACCAGGACGTCTGCCGGGTATGAGGCCGCCGCAGCCACCTCCCACCAATCCATCTTCAGAACTGTACTGCTGCATGTACCTTGCCTGGTCTAGCTGCCGTCGACGCCAGACAGTGTCATCCTCCTGCGCGAGTCCATCTTCGCGCATCGGGCGCCGAGTCTCCACTACGCCACGCCACCGAGATCCGCCGTCATCAATGGGCAAGATGAAACACCGGTCCTCCTCTTGTCCCCTCCAACTAGCGCTTGCTCCAAAACGATGTCCCCAGGAGGAAGAACGACACCAAAGGCGCCGTCATCGTCCGATCCGGTAGACCCAGATCTTGGATTTCCCGCGGAACTTGACCAACAACGATGATGCCTCGAGAAGGGAATGACGTCTAAGACGCCGCCATCGTCCGCCAAGACCGTAGTCAGGCGCGATTTTCACCGGAAGCCACGTCGTCCCGATCTCGCGGTTGGCTGGAACCGAGCGGAACATCACCACGAAGACGTACGTCGCCGTCGGTACTCCGGTGGAGATCCGGCATCCTCACCGGGCCCTCCACGCGCCGTCGGTCGGCAGAGATCCACAGCAGACCGCCGGGCACCCTCAGTATCCCAAACGGCCGGACGGATCGGACGTGACGACCGGGTCCGACCCAGAAGCTCCGCCGGATCGCCAGCAGAGGCCTCCGGCGCCCCCTCGCTGGCCCTTCCACACAGCCGCAGGCCGGCCACATGTACGGGCTAGATCAGCCAACCCGCACATCGCCGCCAACAGCTGCACCACCAGTCATCCCCGTTGACCCTGCTGCAGCGCCGCCACTTGATGGCTTCTCGCCCCTCGTTGGTTACCCCAAGTGGAAGGTTTGAGATGTAGCGTAACGGCAAGTTTCCCTTGGCAAGATACCAAGGATCGAATCCCGTGAGACTCCGAGGGTCGACAAGAAGGTGTCAACGGCTAACGGTGCCAGATACTTAGCGGTTGACAGGACCTGCACACAGATACAAATAACTTTGCTCCCAACGAGTATAGAGAGGTTGTCAATCCCTCCGGCCTTGTCGTTTACAAAGGATCAAACACAAGAGATAATAGTGATAGGTATGACTGCAACTAGGAAATAGAAACAGGAAGTAAATATAGGGTGTGATCAGTGATGGTAATATGGACCGGGGTCCCATGATGTTCACTAGTGATGTCTCTCTCCTAAAAGACGATAAAACAGCTAAGCAAAGTAAACAAATTACAGCTGGGCAATTGACAGGATTATGTGCGCAAACCAATGCTAACTATGCTGTAAAGAAAGATAGAGGCTCAAAAGCATGGGCGGTACGCCAAGGCAAGTAGACCGAAATCCATCTGCATCTACTACTAATCATCCACCTTGAGATATCTATCCAGAACATCTCGCTGGTATTAAGTTGCGAGTCCCACCCAAAGTGTAAACTCAAAGCAACAGACAACTGCATTAAAAGAACTTTGCGTAAAGTAAACAATCCTTGCACCCGCAAGTACAAGCACCGTTGTTTTCCCCCTTGTGGCAACAGCACATCCCCTAGACTCATGTTTCTGTCACTCAAACTAGTCATCGAGGGGCATGAACCCACAATCAAGCATAACGTTCTCTCTTGGAGTTACTACCTACTACTCGGCCAAAGCAATAAACAGCAACGGAGAACATGCAAGAATTACTCAAGAACATAAATATAAAAGAGGTGAATCAAATATATTACTCACACACAATCTGAACATAATCTCATAATCCATCGGATCCCAGCAAACTCAGCAGAGCAACAGCATAAAGATTACATATGTGCCTCGATCATGTAGGGCAGCTCACGAGGTCTAATCCATGAAGAACAAAGAGGGGAGGAGAACATCACATAGCTACTGGTCATGGACCCATGGTCCAAGGGGGACTACTCACGACTCATCCGGGAAGCGTCCATGGTGGTGGAGAAGCTCCCGGTGGTGATTCTCCTCTCCGGCAGAGTGCCGGGAAGAGTTCTCCTGGTGCTCCCGATCTTGGAAGCGCGGCGGCGGCGGAACAGAGGCGAGATCGTAAAAAAGGGTTCCGTCCTCGAGGGTTTCGGGACGCGAGGAGTATATATGCCAAAGGGGGTCACCAGAAGCGGAGAGGGGGGGCCAGGCGCCCCCCTAGGGCGGCCAGGGGTGGGGCCGCCTGGGCAGGCCGCCTGGGCTGCCCCTGGCTCCCCTCTGGTCCCACTTTGGTTTTTCTCGAAGCTTCCTGTACGCTGTTTTTTTCTGTATTTTTCCCGGAATTTTTGGAGCACTTTTAATATGGGGGAAATCAGAAATATAAAAACAGCAGAAAACAGGAACTGGCACTGTGGTGCACTGAGTTAATAGGTTAGTCCAAATATGATCAAAAGTGTATGGAAGTGCATAAATATCATAGCAATATCACACAAAAGAAGCATGGAGCAAGCAGAAATTATAGATACGTTTTGGACGTATCAACATCCCCAAGCTTAATTCCTGCTCGTCCTCGAGTAGGTAAATGATAACAAGCATAATTTCTGTGGTGACATGCTACCAACCATATAAGAACTTTTAAGTAAAGCAGTCAAGGCATGTAATTCAATTCAAGTCATAACAAGCAAGAGTCTATATTAGCATTGTAACAAGTAACATAAGAACATAAAGGTGCAAGAGCTCTCGCTGTCCGTGACTCGAATGTCTCCAAATGGTGGTTGCGTGCAAGAAAGGGGATAGGGATATATGAGAGAGTAAAACATAGTTTTTATATTGTTGAGAACTTAATCTACTAAAGTTTCACACTTGGTCTTCTTTGGAATCTTATCTTGACTCATCCCCAGACCGTCAGCCAGGTACAAGTCAAAATGATCCACTCCCTTTCGATATTTTGAGCACTCATGCAATGGATGAGCGTAAGCAAGAAAGTCGACACTTAGGATGGTAAATAGAGAAAAATGATAGAGGGGGAAGACAAAAAAGGTGTGAAAGGCTCACATCAATGAGGACAATCATCGGCGAGAGAAAGCCAAATGATAGATATGATGTGAGGAGTAGGGATTGCCATGCAACGGATGCACATATGAGCTAAGGTAAGCTCTCCAATGGAACCAGTGGGGGTGCATCCAACTTGCTTTCTCAAGAAGACCTAGAGCTCTTTTGAGGAGGCTCATCATTGGAATATACAAGCCAAGTTCTATAGTGTAAAGGTCCCCACATAGCTATATGCATGAATGATAATCTCTATGGAGCACAAGGTATAAGATGGAGTACGAGTGTGGATCTCTCAAAAGGAAATAGTAGTGTGCCCCCTTCTCTCTTTTTATTTCTTTTTCTCTTTTTTTTTTGTGGCCTCAATGGCTCTTTCTATTTATCTCTCATTTGTCCTCTTTGGGATCTTTTGATTTTGTCCTCTTTGGGATCTTTTGATTTGTCCTCTTTGGGATCTTTTCCTCACTTTAGGGGCAACACTCTATATATTACAAGAAGTATAGAAGATCTTTCACACTTTACAAAAGTACTCAACATAAAGAAAATGAAACTATCATGATGTATGCAAATGTATGCCTCTGCCAGTGTAGCAGGATATGCAATGATACTAGCGCGTCATGTAGCAATGATTAGGGCAAGGCCCAACTAGCATGCGGCTCATCGATCAAGCAAAAAGCATGTATGACATGAAGATCAAGTCATGAGAAGATGGATGTTGCATGGCAATGTATCTCGGAAAGGCTATGGAAATGCCTTAATAGGTAGGTATGGTGGCTGTTTTGAGGAAGGATATAATGAGGCTTATGATGACAGAGCGTATCGTGCCAAGGATTTGGATGCACCAGCGAAGTATGCGCCAACTCTCGAGGTGAGAAAGGGCAATGCACGGTACCGAAGAGGCTAGAAAAATATGGCTAGGTGGAAGTGTTGATGGCTTCTCGCCCCTCGTTAGTTACCCCAAGTGGAAGGTTTGAGATGTAGTGTAGCGGTAGTTTTCCCTTGGCAAAGATACCAAGGATCGAATTCCCCTCAGATTCCAAGGTTCAACAAGAAGGTGTCAACTGCTAATGGCGCCAGATACTTAGCAATTAACTGGACCTGTACACAGATACAAATAACTTTGCTCCCAACGAGTACAGAGAGGTTGTCAATCCCTCCGGCCTTGTCGTTTACAAAGGATCAAACGCAAGAGATAATAATGATAGGTATAATTGCAACTAGTAAGTAAAAGCAGAAAGTAAATAGCGGATGTGATCAGTGATGGTAATATGGACCGGGGTCCCATGATGTTCACTAGTGATGTCTCTCTCCCAAAAGACGATAAAGCAGCTATGTGAGGTAAACGAATTACAGCTAGGCAATTGACAGAATTATGTGCGCAAACCAATGCTAACTATGCTGCAAGAAAGGTTGAGGCTCAAAAGCATGGGCGGTACGCCAAGGTAAGTAGACCGAAATCCATCTGCATCTACTACTAATCATCCACCTTGAGATATCTATCCAGAACATCTCGCTGGTATTAAGTTGCGAGTCCCACCCATAGTGTAAACTCAAAGCAACAGACAACTGCATTAAAAGAACTTTGCCTAAAGTAAACAATCCTTGCACCCGCGAGTACAAGCACCATTGTTTTCCCCCTTGTGGCAACAGCACATCCCCTAGACTCATGTTTCTGTCACTCAAACTAGTCATCGAGGGGCATGAACCCACAATCAAGCATAACGTTCCCTCTTGGAGTTACTACCTACTACTTGGCCAAAGCAATAAACAGCAACGGAGAACATGCAAGAATTACTCAAGAACATAAATATAAAAGAGGGAAATCAAATATATTACTCACACACAATCTGAACATAATCTCACAATCCATCGGATCCCAGCAAACTCAACATAACAACATCATAAGGATTACATATGTGCCTCGATCATGTAGGGCAGCTCACGAGGTCTAATTAGTGAAGAACAAAGAGGGGAGGAGAACATCACATAGCTACTGGTCATGGACCCATGGTCCAAGGGAGACTACTCACAACTCATCCGGGAGGCATCCATGATGGTGGAGAGGCTCCCGGTGGTGATCCTCCCCTCCGGCAGGGTGCCGAGAAGAGTTCTCCTGGTGCTCCCGATCTTGGAAGCGCGGCGGCGGCAGAACAGAGATGAGATCGCGAAAAAGGGTTCCGTCCTCGAGGGTTTCGGGACGCGGTGTAAATATATGCCAAAGGGGGGCATCAGCGGAGACCTGGGGGGCCCAGGCGCCCCCCCGGCACGGCCAGGAGGGGGGCCGCGCCACCAGGGCGCCTGGAGCCCTGGTGGCCCCCCTCCGGACCTACTTTGGCCGCAAGGAAGCTTCCGGAACGCTGATTTTTTATATAATTTTTCCGGGATTTTTCTGGCAGTTTACGTAATGGGAAAACCTGAAATACAAAAACAGCAGAAAACAGAAACTGGCACTGGGGTGCACTGAGTTAATAGGTTAGTCCAAATATGATCAAAAGTGTATGGAAGTGTATAAATATCATAGCAATATCACACAAAAGAGGCATGGAGCAAGCAGAAATTATAGATACGTTTTGGACGTATCAACATCCCCAAGCTTAATTCCTGCTCGTCCTCGAGTAGGTAAATGATAACAAGCATAATTTCTGTGGTGACATGCTATTAACCATATAAGAAATTTTCATAGTCACATGACAAGTGCTTACTGAGACAATGAATCTGTAGTAATTAAGTTGCCTCATGAGAAAATCACAAAGAACTGAAAGTTTTACAATATGATACTGAAATACTCAAAAGATTTGCAATGAGCATGGTGTGCAAATATGATAAAGTGATACCTCGCTTGCCCCCTTTAGTGAAGCAAAACATAAATGCAGGGGCACCTCCAAGGTTTAAGTGATGACTAGATACAATGATTTCAGAATAAACGATATCACAATCATGCAAAAGACAATGCTACTTTGGGACAATGCATATTACACTCAGAATGACAATCATGCTCTCAGTAGTTGGTGCTTTAAAGAAGGTGGAGACTCTCGAACTGTGGCTTTTGATGGCAAGGTTGAAAACCCGTGGTCGGAAACAAAAACTAAACATGTACCAGAGCTCTTGGTTTTAAAAACAGAGGTAATAATTATTATTTTTTTGAATATGCATGTTTCGTCAACGAATGCTAGCAGATAACTCAATCACTTCTTGAGCTGGACAAGTTTCGAGGAACGGCTCCCGAATGAGGACGATCACATCCTCTTAATCTCCTTTGTTTATCACTGCCAAAGTTTTCTGATTTCTCATGAACAAAGCGTGAAGGAGGGTTTGTTTGTTGTATAATTTTTAATGAGCCGGGCGCACTCTATGCCAGTTCCTTCTCGTATTATGGGTTTGCACATTAGACATGCAATCCCGGGGTGAAGCTTGTCCAACTTAAAAAGATCATGAATTAACTACTACTTCCTCATGAACTAAAACAGAGGCACAAAAGAGAAATGCTTTTTTTTGAATAATTTCGAGATGGTACATGAAAGTCTTCGTTAGGAATGGCAGGTAAATACCATGTATAAGAAGGTATGGTGGACTCATATGGCATAACTGGTTTAAAAGATTTTGGATGCTCAAGCAGTCAGTCCGCTTAGTACAGGCGAAGGTTAGCAAAAGACTGGGAGCGACCAACTAAAAGAGCAATGACGGTCATAATCATGCAGAGCGACAAAGCAACATTGAATCAGGCATGGAAGTTATATCTCTACTCAGAAATTAAAGATCATCAAGGCTTGATAGACTTTCTTTACAGTCTTAAATATGCGTGAGCATACGCCAAGTCAATCAAAATAAATTCTTGAAGGAAGATATCACTAAACCATACCACATCATAGGCAAACAAATCATGTTGGTACTCCAATAACACATTGAGAACCCCCCAGCTATTTGAGACTAACCATAAGAAAACATGAACTACTAAGCATCATTATGCACATAGCATTTTATCATAGACATATCAACCAATGCAACAGAAGCCAACTCTCTTAATAAGATAAGCATGATAACTAAAGAGAGTTCCAGCTACCAACTAAACAAAAGCTCTTTAAAAAGATAAGCATGAAAACTAAGAGTTGAACATGATAGTAGCTATTGAAAGACCAAGAACACACACAGCAAAGATAGACATGAAAATTCTATGTTATGTTCTAGGTTGAAGTGGAGCGTGTTTCTCTCCCACACAAAGAAAGCTGAGTTCCAACTCGTTATGAACAGCAAGCAAAGCTAAAGAAAACTAAAAAGGAAACTAAAAGCAAGACGCTCCAAGCATAGCACATAACACATGAAATGATAAAAATATAGTGGAACGAAAGACGAACTGATAATTGTTGATGGAGAAGGGGATACACGGGGGCATCCCCAAGCTTAGACGCTTGAGTATTCTTGAATATTTCTTGGGGGTGCATGGGGGCATCCCCAAGCTTGAGCGTTTGACACTCCTGAATCTTTTTATCATCTTCCCTCGCACACTTGAAAACTCCCTTCATACATAACTCATCATAATCTGATTAGCGAGGTTAGTACCCATAATAAAATAATTGTTCCTTGCTGGAAATAAGGATATTATTGAAATTCTACTGTTTCTCAAGATTGCCAAAAGGTTTTTGCAAAGAAAAAGCAAGCTCAAGGTTTGCAAAATGAAGGAAAGGCAAAACAGGACAGAATTTGTGAAAAACAGACCAGCAGGTAGTAAATGATTTTTTCGGGGCACTTCTGCAACTCAAATCAAAGAACTCAGAACAGACGCCCGAAAGACAATTGTATAGAGCACACTGTCGAAAAAATTCAGACCAAAAAGATGATCTGGTGATTTTATACGAATTTTTCTATCCAAGGATAGAATCTGTTTCCTGGACAGCACGTCACAACTTTTGAACTTTCTTGCAATCAGAGGCTACACTTGGCACAAAGCTGAAAAGTAAAGATACAATGATGATGCTACTGTAGTAACAACATCAAGACACAACAAAAGCAAAATAAAATTTTATTCATTGTGGGCTGCCTCCCAAAAGCGCTTTCTTTTATGCCTTTAAGCTAGGCATAATGCAAAGAGATCAAGTTTTATCAAGAGTAAAAGAATAGCTAGCCCGTATAACGGACTCAAAAGGTAACTTAATCTTCTTTCTAGGGAAGTGTTCCATCCCTTTCTTGAGAGGAAATTGGAATTTTATATTCCCCTCTTTCATGTCAATGATGGCACCAACGGTGCGAAGAAAAGGACGTCCCAAAATAATTGGACAAGAAGGTTCACATTCAATATCCATAATAGTAAAATCAACGGGAACGTAGTTGTCATTGACAATGATAAGAACATCGTCGATCCTCCCCAAAGATTTCTTTATGGAAGAATCAACAAGACGAACACCAAAAGAACAAGAATCAAAAGGTTTCAATTTAAGCATATCATATATTCTTTTGGGCATAACGGAGGTACTAGCTCCAACATCACATAAAGCATAGCAAGAGAAGTTATTCAACTTAATTTTAATCATAGGATCCCAACCATCTTCTAGCTTTCTAGGTATGGAGGCTTCTACCCTAAGTTTCTCCTCCCTAGCTTTGATGAGAGCATTAGTGATATGCTCGGTGAAGGCAAGGTTAAGCGTGCTAGTGCGGGGATCTCTAGACATCTTGTGAAGGAAATCAATAACTTCGGTAAGGGTGCAATTATCAAAATCAAGGTCACTACTATCAAGTAAGGTGGTAGTGGTGTCCTTTAGGCTCACTTGTTTGGTAGTTTCTATGGTCATAGCATCACCATTAATAGGTCCAATGGGACCAGGAGTGCATTGGGTGCTAAGAGTTTGGATATCCTCAACAACTTGGATAGTAGCAACAGTGTGGTGGGTAGGAAGGTTCTTAATTCTATCTTCTTCCTCCTTTTCTCTAGCCCATCTCTCTTTAAGTTTAGCCAACATCCTAATGTTTTCATTAATTCGCACTTGAATAGCATTCATAGGAGTGACCTTCCTCTCCTCGAGAGGAGAAGTTCTAATTTTAAGCAATTCTACTTCATGGGCTAAATTGTCTACCTTCGAAGAGAGATTATCTAGTTTGTTTAGTATTTCTTCTACACTCTTATTAAAGGCTTTTTGGTAGTGATGAAATCTTTAAGCATACTCTCTAGTTCAGAAGTGGAGTTCTTGGTGCTAGGATAAGCATTGTTGTTCCCATAGGAATTAGAGGGGAACGGTCTAGGATTGCTACCAAAATTACTCCTATAAGCATTGTTATTAAAATTGTTTCTAGAGATAAAGTTCACATCTACTTGTTCTTGAGCAATCAAAGAATTTAAAGGAACATCACGAGGATCAACAGAAGATTGCTTGGAAAGTAGAGACATGATCAAGTCAACTTTTTCATTAGGGAGGAAATCTCCTCGACAGAGTTTACCTTCCTACCTGTTGGAGCGCGTTCGGTGTGCCATTGGGAATAATTGGTCATCATCTCATCGAGAAGCTTCGTGGCAGCACCAAGTGTAGTTGACATAAAGGTTCCTCCCGCGGCTGAATCTAACAAGTTCCGCGAGGTAAAGTTCAAGCCTGCATAAAAAGTTTGGATAACCATCCAAGTAGTCAAACCATGAGTAGGGCAGTTCTTGACAAGAGACTTCATGCGTTCCCAAGCTTGGGCAACGTGTTCATTATCCAATTGTTTAAAATTCATTATGTTACTTCTTAGTTGGATAATTTTAGCAGGTGGATAGTATTTTCCAATAAAAGCATCCTTGCACTTGTCCCAAGAATCTATGCTATTTCTAGGCAAGGATTGAAACCAAATTTTAGCTCCTCCTCTCATGGAGAAAGGAAAAAGCTTAAGCTTAACAATATTACCATCTATTTCTTGGTACTTTTGCATATCACAGAGTTCAACAAAAAATTTCAAGTGTAAAGCAGCATCGTCTCCAGCACCGGAGAATTGATCTTTCATAACTAGGTTCAGTAAAGCAGGTTTAATTTCATAAGAAGGTGCTGAAGTGGCAGGTGTAGTGATAGGCGTGCAAATAAAGTCATCGTTGTTATGACTAGTGAAGTCACACAACTTGGTTTTCTCGGTGGAACCCATAGCAGCAAGCAAGCAAGATAACTATTTTTGTGATTTTCGATAAAAGATACTAAAGCAAAACTGAAAGGTAAACTAACAAGACTAAAAAGCAAAGGTAAAAGATAGCGTGCAACTCCCCTATCTTGAAGAGTGGAGTCCCCGGCAACGGAGCCAGAAAACTTTGCTTGATGGCTTCTCGCCCCTCGTTGGTTACCCCAAGTGGAAGGTTTGAGATGCAGTGTAGCGGTAGTTTTCCCTTGGCAAAGATACCAAGGATCGAATTCCCCTGAGACTCCAAGGTTCAACAAGAAGGTGTCAACTGCTAATGGCGTCAGATACTTAGCAATTAACTGGACCTGCACACAGATACAAATAACTTTGCTCCCAACGAGTACAGAGAGGTTGTCAATCCCTCCGGCCTTGTCGTTTACAAAGGATCAAACGCAAGAGATAATAATGATAGGTATAATTGCAACTAGTAAGTAAAAGCAGAAAGTAAATAGCGGATGTGATCAGTGATGGTAATATGGACCGGGGTCCCATGATGTTCACTAGTGATGTCTCTCTCCCAAAAGACGATAAAGCAGCTATGTGAGGTAAACGAATTACAGCTGGGCAATTGACAGAATTATGTGCGCAAACCAATGCTAACTATGCAGCAAGAAAGGTTGAGGCTCAAAAGCATGGGCGGTACGCCAAGGTAAGTAGACCGAAATCCATCTGCATCTACTACTAATCATCCACCTTGAGATATCTATCCATAACATCTCGCTGGTATTAAGTTGCGAGTCCCACCCATAGTGTAAACACAAAGCAACAGACAACTGCATTAAAAGAACTTTGCGTAAAGTAAACAATCCTTGCACCCGCGAGTACAAGCACCATTGTTTTCCCCCTTGTGGCAACAGCACATCCCCTAGACTCATGTTTCTGTCACTCAAACTAGTCATCGAGGGGCATGAACCCACAATCAAGCATAACGTTCCCTCTTGGAGTTACTACCTACTACTTGGCCAAAGCAATAAACAGCAACGGAGAACATGCAAGAATTACTCAAGAACATAAATATAAAAGAGGTAAATCAAATATATTACTCACACACAATCTGAACATAATCTCACAATCCATCGGATCCCAGCAAACTCAACATAGCAACAACATAAGGATTACATATGTGCCTCGATCATGTAGGGCAGCTCACGAGGTCTAATTAGTGAAGAACAAAGAGGGGAGGAGAACATCACATAGCTACTGGTCATGGACCCATGGTCCAAGGGAGACTACTCACAACTCATCCGGGAGGCATCCATGGTGGTGGAGAGGCTCCCGGTGGTGATCCTCCCCTCCGGCAAGGTGCCGGGAAGAGTTCTCCTGGTGCTCCCGATCTTGGAAGCGCGGCGGCGGCGGAACATAGATGAGATCGCGAAAAAGGGTTCCGTCCTCGAGGGTTTCGGGACGCGGTGTAAATATATGCCAAAGGGGGGCATCAGCGGAGACCTGGGGGGCCCAGGCGCCCACCCGGCGCGGCCAGGAGGGGGGCCGCGCCACCAGGGCGCTTGGAGCCCTGGTGGCCCCCCTCCGGCCCTACTTTGGCCGCAAGGAAGCTTCCGGAACGCTGATTTTTTATATAATTTTTCCGGGATTTTTCTGGCAGTTTACGTAATGGGAAAACCTGAAATACAAAAACAGCAGAAAACAGAAACTGGCACTGGGGTGCACTGAGTTAATAGGTTAGTCCAAATATGATCAAAAGTGTATGGAAGTGTAGAAATATCATAGCAATATCACACAAAAGAGGCATGGAGCAAGCAGAAATTATAGATACGTTTTGGACGTATCAAGTGTCAACTTTCAAATACTCACATTAGTCCGAAGAACTCATGCACTTATTATCGGTAACTCTCAATCTAATTAGGAGGTTCACAAAGAGACGAGTACCCCGAGGAGGAGTGTATGAGGATTTGGTTACCCTTGCGCATCCTCGACCCATGGTACGTGAGTGTACTCTAATATTCGATCCCTGATGGGCCTCTAACCCCTCGTTGGTTACCCCAAGTGGAAGGTGTGAGATGCAGTGTTGTGGAAGTTTTTCCCTTAGCAAAGATGCCAAGGATCGAATCCCCAGAGACTCCTAGGTTCAACAAGTAGGTGTCAACTGCTAACGGCGCCAGATATTAGCAATCAACGTGGACCTGCACACAGATACAAATAACTTTGCTCCCAACGAGTACAGAGAGGTTGTCAATCCCTCCGGCCTTGTAGTTCACAAAGGATTAAACGCAAATGATAGTAGTGATAGATAATGTTTGCAATAGTAAGTAATAGCGAAAAGTAAATAGCGGATGTGATCAATGATGGTAATATGGACCGGAGTCTCATGATGTTCACTAGTGATGTCTCTCTCCCAAAAGACGATAAAACAGCTATGTGAGGTAAACGAATTACAGCTGGGCAATTGACAGGACCACGAACGCAAACCAATGCTGACTACATTGCAAGAAAGGTTGAGGTTCAAAGCATGGGCGATACGCCAAAGTAAGTAGACCGAAATCCATCAATATCTACTACTAATCATCCACCTTGAGATATCTATCCAGAACATCTCGCTGGTATTAAGTTGCGAGCCCCACCCATAGTGTAAACTCAAAGCAACAAACAACTGCATTAAAAGAACTTTGCGTAAAGTAAACAATCCTTGCACCCGCGGGCACAAGCACCGTTGTTTTCCCCCTTGTGGCAACAGCACATCCCCTAGCTCATGTTTCTGTCACTCAAGCTAGTCATCGAGGGGCATGAACCCACAATCAAGCATAACGTTCCCTCTTGGAGTCACTACGTATTACTTGGCCAAAGCAATAAATAACAACGGAGAACATGCAAGAATTACTTACGAACATAAATATGAAAGAGGTAGATCAAATATATTACTCAATCACAATCTGAACATAATCTCATAATCCATCGGATCCCAGCAAACTCATCATAGCAACAGCATAAGGATTACATATGTGCCTCGATCATGTAGGGCAGCTCACGAGGACTAATTAGTGAAGCACAAGAACGGGAGGAGAACATCACATAGCTACTGGTCATGGACTCATGGTCCAAGGGAGACTACTCACAACTCATCCGGGAGGCGTTCATGGTGGTGGAGAGGCTCCCGATGGTGATCCTCCCCTCCGTCAGGGTGCCGGGAAGAGTTCTCCTGGTGCTCCCGATCTTGTAAGCGGCGGCGGCGGCGGAACAGAGATGAGATCACGAAAAAGAGTTCCCGTCCCGAGGGTTTCGAAGGACGCTCTAAATATATGCCAAAGGGGGCACCAGACGGGGCTCGGGGGGCCCAGGCGCCCCCCCCGGCGCGGCCCAGGGTGGGGGGCGCGCCGCCAGGGCGCCTGGGGCCCTGGTGGCCCCCCCGGCTGTACTTCGGGCGCAAGGTAGGTTCTGGAACGCTGATTTTTTATATAATTTTTCTGGATTTTTCCTGACAGTTCTCGTAATGTGAAAACCTGAAATACAAAAACAGCCGAAAACAGAAACTGGCACTGGGGTGCACTGGATTAGTAGGTTAGTCCAAATATGATCAAAAGTGTATGGAAGTGTATAAATATCATAGCAATATCACCCAAAAGTGGCATGGAGCAAGCAGAATTTATAGATACGTTTTGGACGTATCAACATCCCCAAGCTTAATTCCTGCTCGTCCTCGAGTAGGTAAATGATAACAAGAATAATTTCTGTGGTGACTTGCTATTAACCATATAGGACTTTTTATAGTCATATGACAAAAGCTTACTGAGACAATGAATCTGTAGTAATTAAGTTGCCTCATGAGAAAATCACAAAGGACTGAAAGTTTTACAACATGACATTGAAGCATCAAATAGATTTGCAATAAACATGATGTGCAAATATGATAAAGTGATATCTAGCTTGCCCCTATTAGTGATGCAAAACATAAATGCAGGGGCACTTTCAAGGTTTAAGTGATGACTAGATACAATGATTTCAAAATAAACGATATCACAATCATGCAAAAGACAATGCTACTTTGGAACAATGCACATTACACTTAGAATGACAATCATGCTCTCAGTAGTTGGTGCTTGAAGAAAGAGGGTGGAGACTCAAAAAGTAAAAGAATGGTTATGTGCTAGAGCTTTTTATTTTGAAAACATAGAAGCAATTTTGTCAACGGTAGTAGTACTTCATATGTGTCATGCATAAGACATCCTATAAGTTGCAAGCCTCATGCATCGAATACCAATAGTGCTCGCACCTTGTCCTAATTAGCTCGGATTTCCATGGGTTATCATTGCATTACATATGTTTCAACCAAGTGTCACAAAGGGGTACCTCTATGCCACATGTACAAAGGTCCAAGGAGATAAATCGCATTTGATTTCTCATTTTTGATAGATCTCAACTTGAGGACATCCATACCGGGACAACATAGAAAATAGATGATGGACTCCTCTTTAATGCTTAAGCATATTCTCATAAGAGATTGAGGATTAATGTCCAAGCTAAAAATTCCACCATGATACATGGCTTTGGTTGGCGGCCCAATGTTCTTCTCTAACAATATGCATACTCATTCAACCCATGGCAAATCACCCTTACTTCAGACAAGACAAACATGCATAGCAACTCACATGATATTCAACAAAAGTGTGACAGTTGATGGCGTCCCCAGAAACATGGTTACCGCTCAGCAAGCAACTTATAAGAAATAAGATACATAGGCAACATATTCTTTACCACAATAGTTTTTAAGCTACTTTCCCATGAGCTATGTATTGCAAAGTTAGTCTGCTTAGTACAGGTGGAGGTTAGCAAAAGACTAGGAGCGACCAACTAAGAGAGCAATGACGGTCATAATCATGCAGAGCGACAAAGCAACATTGAATCGGGCATGGAAGTTATATCGCTACTCAGAAATAAAAGATCATCAAGGCTTGACAGACTTTCTTTACAGTCTTAAATATGCGTGAGCATACGCCAAGTCAATCAAAATAAATTCTTGAAGGAAGATATTACTAAACCATACCACATCATAGGCAAACAAATCAAGTTGGCATTCCAATAACACATTGGGAATCCCCCAGCTATTTGAGACTAACCATAAGAAAACCTGAACTACTGAGCGCCATTATGCACGAAGCATCTTTATCATAGACATATTAACCAATGCAACGGAAGCAAACTCTCTTAATAAGGTAAACATGGTAATTAAAGAGAGTTCAAGCAACCAACTAAACAAAAGCTCTTTGAAAAGATAAGCATGAATACTAAGAGCAGAGCATGATAGTAGCTATTAAAAGACAAAGAACACACACGGCAAAGATAGACATGAAAATTCTATGTTATGTTCTAGGTAGAAGTGGAGCGTGTTTCTCTCCCACATAAAGAACGCTGAGTTCCGACTCGTTATGAAAAACTAAAAAGAAAACTAAAAGCAAGACGCTCCAAGCATAGCACTTAACACATGAAGTGATAAAAATATAGCGGAACGAAAGACGAACTGATAATGTTGATGGAGAAGGGGATGCACGGAGGCATCCCCAAGCTTAGACGCTTGAGTCTCCTTGAATATTTCTTGGGGGTGCACGGGGGCATCCCCAAGCTTGAGCGCTTGACACTCCTGAATCTTTTTATCATCTTCCCTCGCACACTTGAAAACTCCCTTCATACATAACTCATCATAATCTGATTAGCGAGGTTAGTACCCTTAATAAAATAATTGTTCCTTGCTGGAAATAAAGATATTCTTGAAGGTCTACTGTTTCTCAAGTTTGCCAAAAGGTTTTTGCAAAGAAAAAGCAAGCTCTTGGTTTGCAAACTGAAGGAAAAGCAAAACAGGACAGAATCTGTGAAAAACAGAACAGCAGGTAGTAATTGATTTGTTCGGGGCACTTCTGCAACTCTAATAAAAAAACTCAGAACAGACGCACGAAATACAATTATATAGAGAACACTGTCGAAAAAATTCAGACCAAAAAGATGATCTGGTGATTTTATACGAATTTTTCTATCCAAGGACAGAATCTGTTTCCTGGACAGCACCTCACAACTTTTGAACTTTCTAGCAATCAGAGGCTATACTTGGCACAAATATGAAAAGCAAAGATACAATGATGATGCTACAGTAGTAAAAAACATCAAGACACAACAAAAGCAAAATATAAAAAATTATTCATGTGTGCTGCCTCCCAAAAGCGCTATCTTTTATGCCTTTAAGCTAGGCATAATGCATATAGATCAAGTTTTATCAAGAGTAAAAGAATAGGTAGCCCGTACAACGGACTCAAAAGGTAACTTGATCTTCTTTCGAGGGAAGTGTTCCATCCCTTTCTTGAGAGGAAGCTGAAATTTTATATTACCCTCTTTCATGTCAATGATAGCACCAACGGTGCGTAAAAAGGGACGTCCCAAAATAATTGGACATGAAGGATCACATTCAATATCCATAATAGTGAAATCAACGGGAACATAATTATCATTAACAACGATAAGAACATTGTCGATCCTCCCCAAAGGTTTCTTTATGGAAGAATCAACGAGACGAACACCAAAAGAACAAGAATCATAAGGTTTCAATTTAAGCATATCATATATTCTTTTGGGCATAACAGAGGTACTAGCTCCAACATCACATAATGCATAGCAAGAGAAGTCATTCAACTTAATTTTTATCATAGGATCCCAACCATCTTCTAGCTTTCTAGGTATGGAGGCTTCTACTCTAAGTTTCTCCTCCCTAGCTTTGATGAGAGCATTAGTGATATGCTCCGTGAAGGCAAGGTTAAGCGTGCTAGTGCGGGGATCTCTAGACATCTTGTGAAGGAAATCAATAACTTCGGTAAGAGTGCAATTATCAAAATCAAGGTCACGAGCATCAAGTAAAGTGGTAGTGGTGTCCTTTAGGTTCACTTGTTTGGTAGTTTCTATAGTCATAGCATCACCATTAATAGGTCCAATGGGACCAGGAGTACATTGGGTGCTAAGAGTGTGAACATCCTCAACAACTTGGATAGTAGCAACAGTGTGGTGGGTAGGAAGGCTCTTAATTCTATCCTCTTCCTCCCTTAGGGATGCAACCACTTCGGGTTTAGCTGCCATTTGGTTTATCAAAGTGGCTTGTGTGTGGGACATATTGGAAACTTGGGTCTCAGTGATAGTGAGTCTAGTCTGGAGGTTAGAAATCTCAATATTTATGTTCTCTAATCGTCTACTAATGTCTTGCAAGATAGCAGTATGCTCATTTAATTGCCTCGAGAAGGTTTTGTTTTGTTCATATTGGGTGTGCATGTAATTCTTAGTGGCCTTCTCTATTTCTAGCAGTTTCTCATAGCCAGGCAAATCTCTATCTTTTTGGATGGAGTTCTTGGTGCTAGGATAAGCATTGTTGTTCCCATAGGAATTAGAGGGGAACGGTCTAGGATTACTACCAAAGTTACTCCTATAAGCATTGTTGTTAAAATTGTTTCTAGAGATAAAGTTCACATCTACTTGTTCTTGAGCAATCAAAGAATTTAAAGGAACATCGCGAGGATCAACAGAAGATTGCTTCGAAAGTAGAGACATGATCAAGTCAACTTTTTCATTTAAGGAGGAAATCTCCTCGACAGAGTTTACCTTCCTACCTGTTGGAGCGCGTTCGGTGTGCCATTGGGAATAGTTGGTCATCATCTCATCGAGAAGCTTTGTGGCAGCACCAAGTGTAGTTGACATAAAAGTTCCTCCCGCGGCCGAATCTAACAGGTTCCGCGAGGTAAAGTTCAAGCCTGCATAAAAAGTTTGGATAACCATCCAAGTAGTCAAACCATGAGTAGGGCAGTTCTTGATAAGAGATTTCATACGTTCCCAAGCTTGGGCAACGTGTTCATTATCCAATTGTTTAAAATTAATTATGTTACTTCTCAGTTGGATAATTTTAGCAGGTGGATAGTATTTTCCGATAAAAGCGTCTTTGCACTTGTCCCATGAATCTATGCTATTTCTAGGCAAAGACTGAAACCAAATTTTAGCTCCTCCTCTCAAGGAGAAAGGAAAAAGCTTAAGCTTAACAATATTACCATCTATTTCTTGGTACTTTTGCATATCACAAAGTTCAACAAAGTTGTTTAAGTGTAAAGCAGCATCATCTCCAGCACCGGAGAATTGATCTTAGATGACTAAGTTCAGTAAAGCAGGTTTAATTTCATATGAAGGTGTTGAAGTGGCAGGTGTAGTGATAGGTGTGCTGATAAAGTCATCGTTGTTGTGACTAGTGAAGTCACACAACTTGGTGTTCTCGGTGGAACCCATAGTAGCAAGCAAGCAAGATAACTATTTTTGTGATTTTCGATAAAAGGTACTAAAGCAAAAACTGAAAGGTAAACTAACAAGACTAAAAAGCAAAGGTAAAAGATAGCATGCAACTCCCCTATCCTGAAGAGTGGAGTCCCCGGCAACGGCGCCAGAAAAAACTCCTTGATGGACCTCTAACCCCTCGTTGGTTACCCCAAGTGGAAGGTGTGAGATGCAGTGTTGTGGAAGTTTTTTCCTTAGCAAAGATGCCAAGGATCGAATCCCCAGAGACTCCTAGGTTCAACAAGCAGGTGTCAACTGCTAACGGCGCCAGATATTAGCAATCAACGTGCACTTGCACACAGATACAACTAAACAAAAGCTCTTTGAAAAGATAAGCATGAATACTAAGAGCTGAACATGATAGTAGCTATTAAAAGACAAAGAACACACACAGCAAAGATAGACATGAAAATTCTATGTTATGTTCTAGGTAGAAGTGGAGCATGTTTCTCTCCCACATAAAGAACGCTGAGTTCCGACTCGTTATGAAAAACTAAAAAGAAAACTAAAAGCAAGACGCTCCAAGCAGAGCACTTAACACATGAAGTGATAAAAATATAGCGGAACGAAAGACGAACTGATAATGTTGATGGAGAAGGGGATGCACGGGGGCATCCCCAAGCTTAGACGCTTGAGTCTCCTTGAATATTTCTTGGGGGTGCACGGGGGCATCCCCAAGTTTGAGCGCTTGACACTCCAGAATCTTTTTATCATCTTCCCTCGCACACTTGAAAACTCCCTTCATACATAACTCATCATAATCTGATTAGCGAGGTTAGTACCCTTAATAAAATAATTGTTCCTTGCTGGAAATAAAGATATTCTTGAAGGTCTACTGTTTCTCAAGATTGCCAAAAGGTTTTTGCAAAGAAAAAGCAAGCTCTTGGTTTGCAAAATGAAGGAAAGGCAAAACAGGACAGAATCTGTGAAAAACAGAACAGCAGGTAGTAATTGATTTGTTCGGGGTACTTATGCAACTCAAATCAAAAAACTCAGAACAGACGCACGAAAGACAATTATATAGAGAACGCTGTCGAAAACATTCAGACCAAAAAGATGATCTGGTGATTTTATACGAATTTTTCTATCCAAGGACAGAATCTGTTTCCTGGACAGCACCTCACAACTTTTGAACTTTCTAGCAATCAGAGGCTATACTTGGCACAAATATGAAAAGCAAAGATACAATGATGATGCTACTGTAGTAAACAACATCAAGAGACAACAAAAGCAAAATATAAAAATTTATTCATGTGGGCTGCCTCCCAAAAGCGCTTTCTTTTATGCCTTTAAGCTAGGCATAATGCATATAGATCAAGTTTTATCAAGAGTAAAAGAATAGCTAGCCCGTACAACGGACTCAAAAGGTAACTTGATCTTCTTTCGAGGGAAGTGTTCCATCCCTTTCTTGAGAGGAAACTGAAATTTTATATTACCCTCTTTCATGTCAATGATAGCACCAACGGTGCGTAAAAAGGGACGTCCCAAAATAATTGGACATGAAGGATCACATTCAATATCCATAATAGTAAAATCAACGGGAACATAATTATCATTAACAACGATAAGAACATCGTCGATCCTCCCCAAAGGTTTCTTTATGGAAGAATCAACGAGACGAACTCCAAAAGAACAAGAATCATAAGGTTTCAAATTAAGCATATCATATAGTCTTTTGGGCATAACAGAGGTACTAGCTACAATATCACATAAAGCATAGCATGAGAAGTTGTTTATCTTAATTTTAATCATAGGATCCCAACCATCCTCTAACTTCCTATGTATGGAGGCTTCTACTCTAAGTTTCTCCTCTCTAGCTTTGATGAGAGCATTAGTGATATGCTCTGTGAAGGCAAGATTAAGCGTGCTAGTGTGGGGATCTTTGGCCATTCCTTGTAGAAAGGTGACAACTTCTGAAATACTACAATTATCAAAATCAATTTTATCATTATTAGGCAGAATTGTAGTGTCATCCTCTTTGTTTGAATCGCTCTCTATTATAAGAGTTTGAACATCTTCCCAAGTTTGGGGAAGCTTAGGAGCAATTTTAAACTGAGGCTCATACTCTTTTCCTGGAAGACCATGCCATGGGCATAACCCTCCGTCAAGACTAATATAATCACAAGGTTTATTACTTTTGTAGATCCCGACAGTGGTAATTGGGGTAATGGAAGAAGGGGTGTACTCCTCCCATTTAGTGTTTTTGGTAGAACCCACAGTAGCAAGCAAACAAGATAACTATTTTTGTGATTTTCAATAAAAAGGTACTAAAGCAAAAACTGAAAGGTAAACTAACAAGACTAAAAAGCAAAGGTAAAAGATAGCATGCAACTCCCCTATCCTGAAGAGTGGAGTCCCCGGCAACGGCGCCAGAAAAACTCCTTGATGGGCCTCTAACCCCTCGTTGGTTACCCCAAGTGGAAGGTGTGAGATGCAGTGTTGTGGAAGTTTTTCCCTTAGCAAAGATGCCAAGGATCGAATCCCCAGAGACTCCTAGGTTCAACAAGTAGGTGTCAACTGCTAACGGCGCCAGATATTAGCAATCAACGTGGACCTGCACATAGATACAAATAACTTTGCTCCCAACGAGTACAGAGAGGTTGTCAATCCCTCCGGCCTTGTAGTTCACAAAGGATTAAACGCAAATGATAGTAGTGATAGATAATGTTTGCAATAGTAAGTAAAAGCAAAAAGTAAATAGCGGATGTGATCAATGATGGTAATATGGACCGGAGTCTCATGATGTTCACTAGTGATGTCTCTCTCCCAAAAGACGATAAAACAACTATGTGAGGTAAACGAATTACAGCTGGGCAATTGACAGGACCACGAACGCAAACCAATGCTGACTACATTGCAAGAAAGGTTGAGGTTCAAACCATGGGCGGTACGCCAAAGTAAGTAGACCGAAATCCATCAATATCTACTACTAATCATCCACCTTGAGATATCTATCCAGAACATCTCGCTGGTATTAAGTTGCGAGCCCCACCCATAGTGTAAACTCAAAGCAACGGACAACTGCATTAAAAGAACTTTGCGTAAAGTAAACAATCCTTGCACCCGCGGGCACAAGCACCGTTGTTTTCCCCCTTGTGGCAACAGCACATCCCCTAGACTCATGTTTCTGTCACTCAAGCTAGTCATCGAGGGGCATGAACCCACAATCAAGCATAACGTTCCCTCTTGGAGTCACTACGTATTACTTGGCCAAAGCAATAAATAACAATGGAGAACATGCAAGAATTACTTACGAACATAAATATAAAAGAGGTAGATCAAATATATTACTCAATCACAATCTGAACATAATCTCATAATCCATCAGATCCCAGCAAACTCATCATAGCAACAGCATAAGGATTACATATGTGCCTCGATCATGTAGGGCAGCTCACGAGGACTAATTAGTGAAGCACAAGAACGGGAGGAGAACATCACATAGCTACTGGTCATGGACTCATGGTCCAAGGAAGACTACTCACAACTCATCCGGGAGGCGTCCATGGTGGTGGAGAGGCTCCCGATGGTGATCCTCCCCTCCGGCAGGGTGCCGGGAAGAGTTCTCCTGGTGCTCCCGATCTTGGAAGCGGCGGCGGCGGTGGAACAAAGATGAGATCGCGAAAAAGAGTTCCCGTCCCGAGGGTTTCGAAGGACGCTCTAAATATATGCCAAAGGGGGGCACCAGACGGGGCTCGGGGGGCCCAGGCGCCCCCCCGGCGTGGCCCAGGGGGGGCGCGCCGCCAGGGCGCCTGGGGCCCTGGTGGCCCCCCCGGCTGTACTTCGGGCGCAAGGTAGGTTCTGGAACGCTGATTTTTTATATAATTTTTCTGGATTTTTCCTGACAGTTCTCGTAATGTGAAAACCTGAAAAACAAAAACAGCCGAAAACAGAAACTGGCACTGGGGTGCACTGGATTAGTAGGTTAGTCCAAATATGATCAAAAGTGTATGGAAGTGTATGAATATCATAGCAATATCACCCAACAGTGGCATGGAGCAAGCAGAAATTATAGATACGTTTTGGACGTATCAATCCCTCCAAAGATTAGTGATCCATTTAGTAGCTAAAGTTCTCAACTATTTTGTAGGTTTTCGAAAATAAACACGGATTTCCCAAAATACGACATCTATCACTAATAGGCTAAAGCTCTTGACACCAAAAGTTCAGACATTACTCATGGCAATACCTCGAAACTATTGCAAGTTACTACTAAAATGAAATAGCAACCTCAATTACCTACTTTAAGTTAAGACACACAACTCAGTGCAACAGGCAAACTCTCTAAACAAGATAAACATGAAAACTCAAGAGAGTTCAAAAACCGACTAAACAAAAGCTCTTTAAAAAGAAAAGCATGAAAACTAAGAGCTAAACATGACAGTAGCTATGGAAAGACAAAGAACACACACAGCAAAGATAAGCATGAAAATCCTATGTTGTGTTCTATGTTGAAGTGGAGCGTGTTTCTCTCCCACACAAAGAAAGCTGGGTTCTAACTTGTTATGAACAGTAAGCAAAGCTAAAGAAAACTAAAAAGGAAACTAAGAGCAAGACGCTCCAAGCATAGATTCCAACTCCGAGATGCTTGCACCAGTCCATAGATGGATCGCTGGAGCTTGCACCTTTTGTTAGCACCTTTAGGATTGACAAAACCTTCGGGTTGCATCATATACAATTTTCTTTAATAAATCTATTAAAGAATGCAGTTTTCTTATCCATTTGCCAGATTTCATAAAATGCGCCAATTGCTAACATGATTCGGACAGACTTAAGCATCGCTACGGGTGAGAAAGTCTCATCGTAGTCAACTCCTTGAACTTGTCGAAAACCTTTCACAACAAGTCGAGCTTTGTAAACAGTAACATTACCGTTAGCGTCGGTCTTCCTCTTGAAGATCCATTTATTTTCGATGGCCTGCCGATCATCGGGCAAGTCAACCAAAGTCCACACTTTGTTCTCATACATGGATCCCATCTCAGATTTCATGGCCTCAAGCCATTTTGCGGAATCTGGGCTCATCATCGCTTCCTCATAGCTCGTAGGTTCATCATGGTCTAGTAACATGACTTCCAGAACTGGGTTGCCGTACCACTCTGGTGCGGAACGTACTCTGTTTGATCTACGACGTTCAGCAGAAACTTGATCTGAAGTTTCATGATCATCATCATTAGCTTCCTCACTGATTGGTGTAGGAATCACTGGAACAATTTTCTGTGATGTACTACTTTCCAATTCAGGAGAAGGTACAATTACCTCATCAAGTTCTACTTTCCTCCCACTCACTTCTTTCGAGAGAAACTCCTTCTCTAGAAAGGATCCACTCTTAGCAACGAATATCTTGCCTTCGGATCTGTGATAGAAGGTGTACCCAACAGTTTCTTTTGGGTATCCTATGAAGACACATTTCTCCGACTTGGGTTCGAGCTTATCAGGTTGAAGCTTTTTCACATAAGCATCGCAGCCCCAAACTTTAAGAAACGACAACTTTGGTTTCTTGCTAAACCATAGTTCATAAGGTGTCGTATCAACGGATTTAGATGATGCCCTATTTAACGTGAATGCAGCTGTCTCTAAAGCATAACCCCAAAACGATAGTGGTAAATCGGTAAGAGACATCATAGATCGTACCATATCTAATAAAGTACGGTTACGACGTTCAGACACACCATTACGCTGTGGTGTTCCGGGTGGCGTGAGTTGTGAAACTATTCCACATTGTTTCAAATGAAGACCAAACTCGTAACTCAAATATTCTCCTCCACGATCAGATCGTAGAAACTTTATTTTCTTGTTACGATGATTCTCTACTTCACTCTGAAATTCTTTGAACTTTTCAAATATTTCAGACTTGTGCTTCATTAAGTAGATATACCCATATCTGCTCAAATCATCAGTGAAGGTCAGAAAATAACGATACCCGCCGCGAGCTTCAACACTCATTGGCCCACATACATCAGTATGTATGATTTCCAACAAATCTGTTGCTCGCTCCATAGTTCCGGAGAACGGAGTTTTAGTCATCTTGCCCATGAGGCATGGTTCGCAAGCACCAAGTGATTCATAATCAAGTGATTCCAAAAAGTCCATCACTATGGAGTTTCTTCATGCGCTTTACACCAATATGACCTAAACGGCAGTGCCACAAATAAGTTGCACTATCATTATTAACCTTGCATCTTTTGGCTTCAATATTATGAATATGTGTATCACCACGATCGAGATCCAACAAACTATTTTCATTGGGTGTATGACCATCGAAGGTTTTATTCATGTAAATAGAATAACAATTATTCTATGACTTTAAATGAATAACCGTATTGCAACAAATATGATCAAATCATATTCATGCTCAACGCAAATGCCAAATAACATTTATTTAGGTTTTACACTAATCCTGAAAGTATAGGGAGTGTGCGATGATGATCATATCAATCTTGGAACCACTTCCAACACACATCGTCACTTCACCTTTAACTAGTCTCTGTTCATTCTGCAATTCTCGTTTCGAGTTACTAATTTTAGCAACTGAACCGGTATCAAATACCCAGGGGTTGCTATGAACACTAGTAAAGTACACATCAATAATCTGTATATCAAAATATATCTTTGTTCACTTTGCCATCCTTCTTATCCGCCAAGTATCTAGGGCAGTTCCACTTCCAGTGACCATTTCCTTTGCAGTAGAAGCACTTAGTTTCAGGCTTGAGTTTTAGCTTTGGGTTTCTTCACGGGAGTGACAACTTGCTTGTCATTCTTCTTGAAGTTCCCCTTCTATCCCTTTGCCCTTTACTTGAAACAAGTGGTCTTGTTAACCATCAACACTTGATGCTCTTTCTTGATTTCTACCTTCGCCGATTTCAGCATCGCGAAGAGTTCGGGAATTACTTTCGTCATCCCTTGCATATTATAGTTCATCACGAAGTTCTACTAACTTGGTGATAGTGACTAGAGAACTTTGTCAATTACTATCTTATCTGGAAGATTAACTCCCACTTGATTCAAGCAATTGCAGTACCCAGACAATCTGAGCACATGCTCTCTCCTCCATCTTGTAGGCAAAGTACTGTCAGAGGTCTTATACCTCTCGACACGGGCATGAGTATGAAATACTAATTTCAACTCTTGGAACATCTTATATGCTCCGTGGTGTTCAAAACGTTTTTGAAGTCCCGGTTCTAAGCCGTAAAGCATGGTGCACTTAAACTATCTAGTAGTCATCATACCGAGCTTTTGTCAAAACGTTCATAACGTCTATATCTGCTCCTGCAATAGGTCTGTCACCTAGTGGTGCATCAAGGACATAATTCTCTGTGCAGCAATGAGGATAGTCCTCAGATCACGGAACAATTCCGCATCATTGCTACTAACATCTTTCAACTTGGTTTTCTCTAGGAACATATAAAAAATAAACGTGGAGCAACATCGCGAGCTATTGATCTACAACATAGATATGCTAATACTACCAGGACTAAGTTCATGATAAATTAAAGTTTAAATTAATCATATTACTTAAGAACTCCCACTTAGATAGACATCCCTTCGGTCATCTAAATGATCACGTGATCCAAATTAACTAAACCATGTCCGATCATCACGTGAGATGGAGTAGTTTCAGTGGTGAACATCTTATGTTGATCATATCTACTATATGATTCACGCTCGACCTTTCGGTCTCCAATGTTCCGAGGCCATATCTGCATATGCTAGGCTCGTCAAGTTTAACCCGAGTATTCTGCGTGTGCAAAATTGGCTTACACCCGTTGTATTTGAACGTAGAGCTTATCACACCCGATCATCACGTGGTGTCTCGGCACGACGAACTTTCGCAATGGTGCATACTCAGGGAGAACACTTATACCTTGAAATTTAGTAAGGGATCATCTTATAATGCTACCGTCGTTCTAAGCAAAATAAGAAGCATAACAAGATAAACATCACATGCAATCAAAATATGTGACATGATATGGCCATCATCATCTTGTGCTTTTGATCTCCATCTCCAAAGCACCGTCATGATCACCTTCCTCACCGGCGCGACACCTTGATCTCCATCGTAGCATCGTTGTCGTCTCGCCAACTATTGCTTCTACGACTATCGCTACCGCTTAGTGATAAAGTAAAGCAATTACATGGCGATTGCATTTCATACAATAAAGCGACAACCATATGGCTCCTGCCAGTTGCCGATAACTTTACAAAACATGATCATCTCATACAAAACCGTATAACTCATCATGTCTTGACCATATCACATCACAACATGCCCTGCAAAAACAAGTTAGACGTCCTCTACTTTGTTGTTGCAAGTTTTACGTGGCTGCTACGGGCTTAGCAAGAACCGTTCTTACCTACGCATACAAAACCACAACGATGTTTCGTCAAGTATGTGTTGTTTTAACCTTCACAAGGACCGGGCGTAGCCACACTTGATTCAGCTAAAGTGAGAGAGACAGACACCCGCCAGTCACCTTTAAGCAACGAGTGCTCGTAACGGTGAAACCAGTCTCGCGTAAGCGTACGCGTAATGTCGGTCCGGGACGCTTCATCTCACAATACCGCCGAAGCAAAGTATGACATGCTGGTAAGCAGTATGACTAGTATCGCCCACAACTCATTGTGTTCTACTCGTGCATATCATCTACGCATAGACCTGGCTCATGATGCCACTGTTGGGGAACGTAGTATTTTAAAATTTTCCTACGATCACGCAAGATCTATCTACTAGATGCATAGCAACGAGAGGGGAGAGTGTGTCTACGTACCCTCGTAGACCGGGAGCGGAAGCGTCAAGTGACGCGGTTGATGTTGTCGAACTTCTTCGCGATCCAACCGATCAAGCACCGAACGTACGGCACCTCCGCGTTCAGCACACGTTCAGCTTGATGACGTCCCACGAGCTCTTGATCCAGTTGAGCTTCACGGGAGAGTTTCTTCAGCACGACGGCGTGGTGACGGATATGATGTATTCACCGGCGCAGGGCTTCGCCTAAGCACCGCGACGGTATGACCGAGGTGTGTTTCTGTGGAGGAGGGCACCGCACACGGCTGGAACAATTCAACTTGTGTGTCTTTGGGTGCCCCCCTGCCCCCGTATATAAAGGAGCAAGGGGGAGGCCGGCCGGCCCTTGTTTGGTGCGGCTAGGGTGCAATCCTACTAGGAATAGGATTGCAATCCTATTCCTAGTAGGAACCACCAAAGAAGGAAGAGAGGGAATAGGAAAAGAAGAAGAGGTGGCGCCCCCCAACTCCTAGTCCAACTAGGAACCCTAGGTGGGGCGCCGGCCAGCCCTATGGGCTGCCTCTCTCTTTTCCATAAGGCCCACTATGGACCATCCCCCTTCGTAGGGGGTTCCGGTAACCCCCTCTGGCAATCCCGTTAAATCCGAAACTTTTCCGGTATACTTCCGGTGTCCGAATATAGTCGTCCAATATATCAATCTTTATGTCTCGGACATTCCGAGACTCCTCGTCATGTCTGTGATCTCCTCCGGGACTCCGAACTACCTTCGGTACATCAAAACTCATAAACTCATAATACCGATCGTCATCAAACGGTAAGCGTGCGGACCCTACGGGTTCGAGAACTATGTAGACATGACCGAGACTCATCTCCGGTCAATAACCAATAGCGGAACCTGGATGTTCATATTGGCTCCTACATATTCTACGAAGATCTTTTATCGGTCAGAACCGCATAACAACATACGTTGTTCCTTTTGTCAACGGTATGTTACTTGCCCGAGATTCGATCGTCGGTATCTCTATACCTAGTTCAATCTCGTTACCGGCAAGTCTCTTTACTCGTTCCGTAACACATCATCTCGTGACTAACTCATTAGTCTTTTGCTTGCAAGGCTTATTGTGATGTGTGTTACCGAGAGGGCCCAGAGATACCTCTCCGACACTCGGAGTGACAAATCCTAATCTTGATCTATGCCAACACCACGAATACTTTCGGAGACACCTGTAGAGCATCTTTATGATCACCCAGTTACGCTGTGACGTTTGATAGCACACAAGGTGTTCCTACGGTATTCGGGAGTTGCATAATCTCATAGTCATAGGAACATGTATAAGTCATGAAGAAAGCAATAGCAGAAAAACTAAACGATCATAGTGCTATGCTAACGGATGGGTCTTGTCCATCACATCATTCTCCTAATGATGTGATCCCGTTGATCAAATGACAACTCATGTCTATGGCTAGGAAACATAACCATCTTTGATCAATGAGCTAGTCTAGTAGAGGCATACTAGGGACACTCTGTTTTGTCTATGTATTCACACATGTACTAAGTTTCCGGTTAATACAATTCTAGCATGAATAAAAGACATTTATCATGATATAAGGAAATACAAATAACATCTTTATTATTGCCTCTAGGGCATATTTCCTTCAGTCTCCCACTTGCACTAGAGTCAATAATCTAGCTCACATCGCCATGTGACCAACACCCAAAGGGTTTACTAGAGTCAATAATCTAGTTCACATCGCTATGTGATTAATACCCAAGAGTGATAAGGTGTGATCATGTTTTGCTTGTGAGAGAAGTTTAGTCAACGGGTCTGTCACATTCAGATCCGTATGTATTTCGCAAATTTCTATGTCTACAATGCTCTGCATAGAGCTACTCTAGCTAATTGCTCCCACTTTCAATACGCATCCAGATTGATACTTAGAGTCATCTGGATTTTAGTGTCAAAGCTTGCATCGGCGTAACCCTTTACGACGAACTCTTTATCACCTCCATAATCGAGAAACATTTCCTTAGTCATCCAGTTACTAAGGATAATTTTGACCGCTGTACAGTGATCTACTCCTGGATCACTATTGTACCCCCTTGACAAACTCATGGCAAGGTACACAACATGTTTGGTACACAGCATGGCATACTTTATAGAACCTATGGCTGAGGCATAGGGAATGACTTTCATTCTCTCTATATATATTTTTCTGCCGTGGTCTGGCTTTGAGTCTTACTCAACTTCACACCTTACAAGTCAGGCAAGAACTCCTTCTTTGACTGATCTATTTTGAACTACTTCAAAATCTTATCAAGGTATGTACTCATCAAAAGTCTTATCAAGCGTCTTGATCTATCTCTATAGATCTTGATGCCCAATATGTAAGCAGCTTCACCAAGGTCTTTCTTTGAAAAACTCCTTTCAAACACTCCTTTATGCTTTCCAGAAAATTCTACATCATTTCCGATCGACAATATGTCATTCACATATACTTATCAGAAAGGTTGTAGTGCTCCCACTCACTTCTTGTAAATACAGGCTTCACCGTAAGTCTGTATAAATCTATATGCTTTGATCAACTTATCAAAGCGTATATTCCAACTCCGAGATGCTTGCACCAGTCCATAGATGGATCGCTGGAGCTTGCACCTTTTGTTAGCACCTTTAGGATTGACAAAACCTTCGGGTTGCATCATATACAATTTTCTTTAATAAATCTATTAAAGAATGTAGTTTTGTTATCCATTTGCCAGATTTCATAAAATGCGGCAATTGCTAACATGATTCGGACAGACTTAAGCATCACTACGGGTGAGAAAGTCTCATCGTAGTCAACTCCTTGAACTTGTCGAAAACCTTTCGCAACAAGTCGAGCTTTGTAAATAGTAACATTACCGTTAGCGTCGGTCTTCCTCTTGAAGATCCATTTATTTTCGATGGCCTGCCGATCATCGGGCAAGTCAACCAAAGTCCACACTTTGTTCTCATACATGGATCCCATCTCAGATTTCATGGCCTCAAGCCATTTTGCGGAATCTGGGCTCATCATCGCTTCCTCATAGCTCGTAGGTTCATCATGGTCTAGTAACATGACTTCCAGAACTGGGTTGCCGTACCACTCTGGTGCGGAACGTACTCTGTTTGATCTACGACGTTCAGCAGAAACTTGATCTGAAGTTTCATGATCATCATCATTAGCTTCCTCACTGATTGGTGTAGGAATCACTGGAACAATTTTCTGTGATGTACTACTTTCCAATTCAGGAGAAGGTACAATTACCTCATCAAGTTCTACTTTCCTCCCACTCACTTCTTTCGAGAGAAACTCCTTCTCTAGAAAGGATCCACTCTTAGCAACGAATATCTTGCCTTCGGATCTGTGATAGAAGGTGTACCCAACAGTTTCTTTTGGGTATCCTATGAAGACACATTTCTCCGACTTGGGTTCGAGCTTATCAGGTTGAAGCTTTTTCACATAAGCATCGCAGCCCCAAACTTTAAGAAACGACAACTTTGGTTTCTTGCTAAACCATAGTTCATAAGGTGTCGTATCAACGGATTTAGATGATGCCCTATTTAACGTGAATGCAGCTGTCTCTAAAGCATAACCCCAAAACGATAGTGGTAAATCGGTAAGAGACATCATAGATCGTACCATATCTAATAAAGTACGGTTACGACGTTCAGACACACCATTACGCTGTGGTGTTCCGGGTGGCGTGAGTTGTGAAACTATTCCACATTGTTTCAAATGAAGACCAAACTCGTAACTCAAATATTCTCCTCCACGATCAGATCGTAGAAACTTTATTTTCTTGTTACGATGATTCTCTACTTCACTCTGAAATTCTTTGAACTTTTCAAATGTTTCAGACTTGTGCTTCATCAAGTAGATATACCCATATCTGCTCAAATCATCAGTGAAGGTCAGAAAATAACGATACCCGCCGCGTGCTTCAACACTCATTGGTCCACATACATCAGTATGTATGATTTCCAACAAATCTGTTGCTCGCTCCATAGTTCCGGAGAACGGAGTTTTAGTCATCTTGCCCATGAGGCATGGTTCGCAAGCACCAAGTGATTCATAATCAAGTGATTCCAAAAGTCCATCACTATGGAGTTTCTTCATGCGCTTTACACCAATATGACCTAAACGGCAGTGCCACAAATAAGTTGCACTATCATTATTAACCTTGCATCTTTTGGTTTCAATATTATGAATATGTGTATCACACGATCGAGATCCAACAAACCATTTTCATTGGGTGTATGACCATAGAAGGTTTTATTCATGTAAACAGAACAACAATTATTCTCTAACTTACATGAATAACCGTATTGCAATAAACATGATCAAATCATATTCATGTTCAACACAAACACCAAATAACACTTATTTAGGTTCAACACTAATCCCGAAAGTATAGAGAGTGTGCGATGATGATCATATCAATCTTGGAACTACTTCCAATATGCATCGTCACTTCATCTTTTAACTAGTTTCTGTTCATTATGCAACTCCCATTTCGAGTTACTACTCTTTAGCAACTAAATCAGTATCAAATACCGAGGGGTTGCTATGAACACTAGTAAAATACACATCAATAATCTGTATATCAAATATACCTTTGTTCACTTTGCCATCCTTCTTATCCGCCAAGTATCTAGGGCAGTTCCACTTCCAGTGACCATTTCCTTTGCAGTAGAAGCACTTAGTTTCAGGCTTGAGTTTTAGCTTTGGGTTTCTTCACGGGAGTGACAACTTGCTTGTCATTCTTCTTGAAGTTCCCCTTCTATCCCTTTGCCCTTTACTTGAAACAAGTGGTCTTGTGAACCATCAACACTTGATGCTCTTTCTTGATTTCTACCTTCGCCGATTTCAGCATCGCGAAGAGTTCGGGAATTACTTTCGTCATCCCTTGCATATTATAGTTCATCACGAAGTTCTACTAACTTGGTGATAGTGACTAGAGAACTTTGTCAATTACTATCTTATCTGGAAGATTAACTCCCACTTGATTCAAGCAATTGCAGTACCCAGACAATCTGAGCACATGCTCTCTCCTCCATCTTGTAGGCAAAGTACTGTCAGAGGTCTTATACCTCTCGACACGGGCATGAGTATGAAATACTAATTTCAACTCTTGGAACATCTTATATGCTCCGTGGTGTTCAAAACGTTTTTGAAGTCCCGGTTCTAAGCCGTAAAGCATGGTGCACTTAAACTATCTAGTAGTCATCATACCGAGCTTTTGTCAAAACGTTCATAACGTCTATATCTGCTCCTGCAATAGGTCTGTCACCTAGTGGTGCATCAAGGACATAATTCTCTGTGCAGCAATGAGGATAGTCCTCAGATCACGGAACAATTCTGCATCATTGCTACTAACATCTTTCAACTTGGTTTTCTCTAGGAACATATAAAAAATAAACGTGGAGCTACATCGCGAGCTATTGATCTACAACATAGATATGCTAATACTACCAGGACTAAGTTCATGATAAATTAAAGTTTAAATTAATCATATTACTTAAGAACTCCCACTTAGATAGACATCCCTCCGGTCATCTAAATGATCACGTGATCCAAATTAACTAAACCATGTCCGATCATCACGTGAGATGGAGTAGTTTCAGTGGTGAACATCTTATGTTGATCATATCTACTATATGATTCACGCTCGACCTTTCGGTCTCCAGTGTTCCGAGGCCATATCTGCATATGCTAGGCTCGTCAAGTTTAACCCGAGTATTCTGCGTGTGCAAAACTGGCTTACACCCGTTGTATTTGAACGTAGAGCTTATCACACCCGATCATCGCGTGGTGTCTCGGCACGACGAACTTTCGCAACGGTGCATACTCAGGGAGAACACTTATACCTTGAAATTTAGTAAGGGATCATCTTATAATGCTACCGTCGTTCTAAGCAAAATAAGAAGCATAACAAGATAAACATCACATGCAATCAAAATATGTGACATGATATGGCCATCATCATCTTGTGCTTTTGATCTCCATCTCCAAAGCACCGTCATGATCACCTTCCTCACCGGCGCGACACCTTGATCTCCATCGTAGCATCGTTGTCGTCTCGCCAACTATTGCTTCTACGACTATCGCTACCGCTTAGTGATAAAGTAAAGCAATTACATGGCGATTGCATTTCATACAATAAAGCGACAACCATATGGCTCCTGCCAGTTGCCGATAACTTTACAAAACATGATCATCTCATACAAAACCGTATAACTCATCATGTCTTGACCATATCACATCACAACATGCCCTGCAAAAACAAGTTAGACGTCCTCTACTTTGTTGTTGCAAGTTTTACGTGGCTGCTACGGGCTTAGCAAGAACCGTTCTTACCTACGCATACAAAACCACAACGATGTTTCGTCAAGTATGTGTTGTTTTAACCTTCACAAGGACCGGGCGTAGCCACACTTGATTCAGCTAAAGTGAGAGAGACAGACACCCGCCAGTCACCTTTAAGCAACGAGTGCTCGTAACGGTGAAACCAGTCTCGCGTAAGCGTACGCGTAATGTCGGTCCGGGACGCTTCATCTCACAATACCGCCGAAGCAAAGTATGACATGCTGGTAAGCAGTATGACTAGTATCGCCCACAACTCATTGTGTTCTACTCGTGCATATCATCTACGCATAGACCTGGCTCATGATGCCACTGTTGGGGAACGTAGTATTTTAAAATTTTCCTACGATCACGCAAGATCTATCTACTAGATGCATAGCAACGAGAGGGGAGAGTGTGTCTACGTACCCTCGTAGACCGGGAGCGGAAGCGTCAAGTGACGCGGTTGATGTTGTCGAACTTCTTCGCGATCCAACCGATCAAGCACCGAACGTACGGCACCTCCGCGTTCAGCACACGTTCAGCTTGATGACGTCCCACGAGCTCTTGATCCAGTTGAGCTTCACGGGAGAGTTTCTTCAGCACGACGGCGTGGTGACGGATATGATGTATTCACCGGCGCAGGGCTTCGCCTAAGCACCGCGACGGTATGACCGAGGTGTGTTTCTGTGGAGGGGGGCACCGCACACGGCTGGAACAATTCAACTTGTGTGTCTTTGGGTGCCCCCCTGCCCCCGTATATAAAGGAGCAAGGGGGAGGCCGGCCGGCCCTTGTTTGGTGCGGCTAGGGTGCAATCCTACTAGGAATAGGATTGCAATCCTATTCCTAGTAGGAACCACCAAAGAAGGAAGAGAGGGAATAGGAAAAGAAGAAGAGGTGGCGCCCCCCAACTCCTAGTCCAACTAGGAACCCTAGGTGGGGCGCCGGCCAGCCCTATGGGCTGCCTCTCTCTTTTCCATAAGGCCCACTATGGACCATCCCCCTTCGTAGGGGGTTCCGGTAACCCCCTCGGCAATCCCGTTAAATCCGAAACTTTTCCGGTATACTTCCGGTGTCCGAATATAGTCGTCCAATATATCAATCTTTATGTCTCGGACATTCCGAGACTCCTCGTCATGTCCGTGATCTCATCCGGGACTCCGAACTACCTTCGGTACATCAAAATTCATAAACTCATAATACCGATCGTCATCAAACGTTAAGCGTGCGGACCCTACGGGTTCGAGAACTATGTAGACATGACCGAGACTCATCTCCGGTCAATAACCAATAGCGGAACCTGGATGTTCATATTGGCTCCTACATATTCTACGAAGATCTTTTATCGGTCAGAACCGCATAACAACATACGTTGTTCCTTTTGTCAACGGTATGTTACTTGCCCGAGATTCGATCGTCGGTATCTCTATACCTAGTTCAATCTCGTTACCGGCAAGTCTCTTTACTCGTTTCGTAACACATCATCTCGTGACTAACTCATTAGTCTTTTGCTTGCAAGGCTTATTGTGATGTGTGTTACCGAGAGGGCCCAGAGATACCTCTCCGACACTCGGAGTGACAAATCCTAATCTTGATCTGTGCCAACACCACGAATACTTTTGGAGACACCTGTAGAGCATCTTTATGATCACCCAGTTACGTTGTGACGTTTGATAGCACACAAGGTGTTCCTACGGTATTCGGGAGTTGCATAATCTCATAGTCATAGGAACATGTATAAGTCATGAAGAAAGCAATAGCAGAAAAACTAAACGATCATAGTGCTATGCTAACGGATGGGTCTTGTCCATCACATCATTCTCCTAATGATGTGATCCCGTTGATCAAATGACAACTCATGTCTATGGCTAGGAAACATAACCATCTTTGATCAATGAGCTAGTCTAGTAGAGGCATACTAGGGACACTCTGTTTTGTCTATGTATTCACACATGTACTAAGTTTCCGGTTAATACAATTCTAGCATGAATAAAAGACATTTATCATGATATAAGGAAATACAAATAACATCTTTATTATTGCCTCTAGGGCATATTTCCTTCAATGTTTTCATTAATTTGCACTTGAATAGCATTCATAGGAGTGGTCTTCCTCTCCTCAAGAGGAGAAGTTCTAATTTTAAGCAACTCTACCTCATGGGCTAAATTGTCTACCTTCGAAGAGAGATTATCTAGTTTGGCTAGTTTTTCTTCTACACTCTTATTGAAGGCTTTTTGGGTAGTGATGAAGTCTTTAAGCATAATCTCTAGTTCAGAAGTGGAGTTCTTGGTGCTGGGATAAGCATTGTTGTTCCCATAGGAATTAGAGAGGAACGGTCTAGGGTTGCTACCAAAATTACTCCTATAAGCATTGTTATTGAAGTTGTTTCTAGAGATAAAGTTCACATCTACTTGATCTTGAGCAATCAAAGAATTTAAAGGAACATCATGAGGATCAATAGAAGATTGCTTGGAAAGTAGAGACATGATCAAGTCAACTTTTTCATTTAGGGAGGAAATCTCCTCGACAGAGTTTACCTTCCTACCTGTTGGAGCGCGTTCGGTGTGCCATTGGGAATAATTGGTCATCATCTCATCGAGAAGTTTCGTGGCTGCACCAAGTGTAGTTGACATAAAGGTTCCTCCCGCGGCCGAATCTAACAAGTTCCACGAGGTAAAGTTCAAGCCTGCATAAAAAGTTTGGATAACCATCCAAGTAGTCAAACCATGAGTAGGGCAGTTCTTGACAAGAGATTTCATGCGTTCCCAAGCTTGGGCAACGTGTTCATTATCCAATTGTTTAAAATTCATTATGTTACTCCTTAGTTGGATAATTTTAGCAGGGGGATAATACTTCCCAATAAAGGCATCCTTGCACTTGTCCCAAGAATCTATACTATTCCTAGGCAAGGATTGAAACCAAATTTTAGCTCCTCCTCTCAAGGAGAAAGGAAAAAGCTTAAGCTTAACAATATCACCATCTATTTCTTGGTACTTATGCATATCACAGAGTTCAACAAAATTATTTAAGTGCAAAGCAGCATCATCTCCAGCATCGGAGAATTGATCTTTCATAACTAGGTTCGGCAAAGTGGGTTTAATTTCATAAGAAGGTGCTGAAGTGGCAGGTGTAGCAATAGGCGTGCAGATAAAGTCATTGTTGTTATGACTAGTGAAGTCACACAACTTGGTGTTCTCCGTGGAACCCATAGCAGCAGCAAGCAAGATAACTATTTTTGTGATTTTTGGTAAGGGACACTAAAGCAAAAACTGAAAGGTAAACTAACAAGACTAAAAAGCAAAGATAAAAGATAGCGTGCAATTCCCCTATCTTAAAGAGTGGAGTCCCTGGCAACGGCGCCAGAAACTTTGCTTGATGGCTTCTCGCCCCTCGTTGGTTACCCCAAGTGGAAGGTTTGAGATGTAGCGTAACGGCAAGTTTCCCTTGGCAAGATACCAAGGATCGAATCCCGTGAGACTCCGAGGGTCGACAAGAAGGTGTCAACGGCTAACGGCGCCAGATACTTAGCGGTTGACAGGACCTGCACACAGATACAAATAACTTTGCTCCCAACGAGTACAGAGAGGTTGTCAATCCCTCCGGCCTTGTCGTTTACAAAGGATCAAACATAAGAGATAATAGTGATAGGTATGACTGCAACTAGGAAATAGAAACAGGAAGTAAATATAGGGTGTGATCAGTGATGGTGATGGGCCTCTAACCCCTCGTTGGTTACCCCAAGTGGAAGGTGTGAGATGCAGTGTTGTGGAAGTTTTTCCCTTAGCAAAGATGCCAAGGATCGAATCCCCAGAGACTCCTAGGTTCAACAAGTAGGTGTCAACTGCTAACGGCGCCAGATATTAGCAATCAACGTGGACTTGCACACAGATACAAATAACTTTGCTCCCAACGAGTACAGAGAGGTTGTCAATCCCTCCGGCCTTGTAGTTCACAAAGGATTAAACGCAAATGATAGTAGTGATAGATAATGTTTGCAATAGTAAGTAAAAGCGAAAAGTAAATAGCGGATGTGATCAATGATGGTAATATGGACCGGAGTCTCATGATGTTCACTAGTGATGTCTCTCTCCCAAAAGACGATAAAACAGCTATGTGAGGTAAACGAATTACAGCTGGGCAATTGACAGGACCATGTGCGCAAACCAATGCTGACTACATTGCAAGAAAGGTTGAGGTTCAAAGCATGGGCGGTACGCCAAAGTAAGTAGACCGAAATCCATCAGTATCTACTACTAATCATCCACCTTGAGATATCTATCCAGAACATCTCGCTGGTATTAAGTTGCGAGCCCCACCCATAGTGTAAACTCAAAGCAACAGACAACTGCATTAAAAGAACTTTGCGTAAAGTAAACAATCCTTGCACCCGCGGGCACAAGCACCGTTGTTTTCCCCCTTGTGGCAACAGCACATCCCCTAGACTCATGTTTCTATCACTCAAACTAGTCATCGAGGGGCATGAACCCACAATCAAGCATAACGTTCCCTCTTGGAGTCACTACCTACTACTTGGCCAAAGCAATAAATAACAACGGAGAACATGCAAGAATTACTTACGAACATAAATATAAAAGAGGTAGATCAAATATATTACTCAAGCACAATCTGAACATAATCTCATAATCCATCGGATCCCAGCAAACTCATCATAGCAACAGCATAAGGATTACATATGTGCCTCGATCATGTAGGGCAGCTCACGAGGACTAATTAGTGAAGCACAAGAACGGGAGGAGAACATCACATAGCTACTGGTCATGGACTCATGGTCCAAGGGAGACTACTCACAACTCATCCGGGAGGCGTCCATGGTGGTGGAGAGGCTCCCGGTGGTGATCCTCCCCTCCGGCAGGGTGCCAGGAAGAGTTCTCCTGGTGCTACCGATCTTGGAAGCGGCGGCGGTGATGGGCCTCTAACCCCTCGTTGGTTACCCCAAGTGGAAGGTGTGAGATGCAGTGTTGTGGAAGTTTTTCCCTTAGCAAAGATGCCAAGGATCGAATCCCCAGAGACTCCTAGGTTCAACAAGTAGGTGTCAACTGCTAACGGCGCCAGATATTAGCAATCAACGTGGACCTGCACACAGATACAAATAACTTTGCTCCCAACGAGTACAGAGAGGTTGTCAATCCCTCCAGCCTTGTAGTTCATAAAGGATTAAACGCAAATGATAGTAGTGATAGATAATGTTTGCAATAGTAAATAATAGCGAAAAGTAAATAGCGGATGTGATCAATGATGGTAATATGGACCGGAGTCTCATGATGTTCACTAGTGATGTCTCTCTCCCAAAAGACGATAAAACAGCTATGTGAGGTAAACGAATTACAGCTGGGCAATTGACAGGACCACGAACGCAAACCAATGCTGACTACATTGCAAGAAAGGTTGAGGTTCAAAGCATGGGCGGTACGCCAAAGTAAGTAGACCGAAATCCATCAATATCTACTACTAATCATCCACCTTGAGATATCTATCCAGAACATCTCGCTGGTATTAAGTTGCGAGCCCCACCCATAGTGTAAACTCAAAGCAACGGACAACTGCATTAAAAGAACTTTGCGTAAAGTAAACAATCCTTGCACCCGCGGGCACAAGCACCGTTGTTTTCCCCCTTGTGGCAACAGCACATCCCCTAGACTCATGTTTCTGTCACTCAAGCTAGTCATCGAGGGGCATGAACCCACAATCAAGCATAACGTTCCCTCTTGGAGTCACTACGTATTACTTGGCCAAAGCAATAAATAACAATGGACAACATGCAAGAATTACTTACGAACATAAATATAAAAGAGGTAGATCAAATATATTACTCAATCACAATCTGAACATAATCTCATAATCCATCGGATCCCAGCAAACTCATCATAGCAACAGCATAAGGATTACATATGTGCCTCGATCATGTAGGGCAGCTCACGAGGACTAATTAGTGAAGCACAAGAACGGGAGGAGAACATCACATAGCTACTGGTCATGGACTCATGGTCCAAGGAAGACTACTCACAACTCATCCGGGAGGCGTCCATGGTGGTGGAGAGGCTCCCGATGGTGATCCTCCCCTCCGGCAGGGTGCCGGGAAAAGTTCTCCTGGTGCTCCCGATCTTGGAAGCGGCGGCGGCGGCGGAACAGAGATGAGATCACGAAAAAGAGTTCCCGTCCCGAGGGTTTCGAAGGATGCTCTAAATATATGCCAAAGGGGGGCACCAGACGGGGCTCGGGGGGCCCAGGCGCCCCCCCCGGCGCGGCCCAGGGGGGGTGCGCCGCCAGGGCGCCTGGGGCCCTGGTGGCCCCCCGGCTGTACTTCGGGCGCAAGGTAGGTTCTGAAACGCTGATTTTTTATATAATTTTTCTGAATTTTTCCTGACAGTTCTCGTAATGTGAAAACCTGAAATACAAAAACAGCCGAAAACAGAAACTGGCACTGGGGTGCACTGGATTAGTAGGTTAGTCCAAATATGATCAAAAGTGTATGGAAGTGTATGAATATCATAGTAATATCACCCAAAAGTGGCATGGAGCAAGCAGAAATTATAGATACGTTTTGGACGTATCAACATCCCCAAACTTAATTCCTGCTCGTCCTCGAGTAGGTAAATGATAACAAGAATAATTTCTGTGGTGACATGCTATTAACCATATAGGACTTTTTCATAGTCATATGACAAAAGCTTACTGAGACAATGATTCTATAGTAATTAAGTTGCCTCATGAGAAAATAATAATATTTTGACAAAAGCTTGCTGTATATTAGTACTAACCACTCACAACAATATTTGCGTACTTTATAGAAAAAGAAAAACAGTAAAAGGTGAGGAAACAAAAATAATAAGAGGGAAAGTAAGAAAGAAGGAAAACAAAAGAGTAAAAATAATAATCTATGTTGATGTAAGCTGGATGAAATGTCTTCTTTGTTTAAGTGAAGGACTTGCGCAAGCCACTTTGTCAGTTGAAATATCAACTTAAACAAGCCCCTTCCATTTGCTTAAGCAACTAAGTTTAGTGAAATCATTATTTGTCCATTGCTGAAAATAGCTTCTTTGTTTGCACTTGCACCAATAAGTGAAGGACTTGTTGCGACCCATTCATGTATCATTGACAATTTGACATTGAGATTGATGGAGAGGGTCAAAATAAAATATCGGGACATCGATGTCTCGACTTAGTAATGAAGAGTATATATAGCCACTGAACGGAAGTTCGTATTACCACGTTATGTTTCTTTTTCAGTATATTTGTTTTCACGATCAGCAAGGAGATCAACAGAAGTAAACGTCCCCGAGCGGATCTAATCAGGTGTATAATTGCCGGCCAAGCCCAAGCATCCGTTGACGCTGAATTACTTCCAATTAACTAGCCTACTACTAGTTGGATTGGGTGTATGCAGTATGCTATAAAGTTGGTTATTAGGCTCAAAGCCAGCAGCTAAAACACCGACCACTTGCTAATTAAACTGCGCGCCATGGAGATTTTCTTAAGTTTGTGCTTAGTTACCGTAGCCACGGTGCTAGTCCTTTGGTTTCTTAGCTCTTCCGACGACAAAGCCAAGACCAAGAAGCGGTTGCCCCCCGGGCCATGGACCCTTCCGATCATCGGCAGCCTCCACCACCTCGTCGGCCAGCTCCCGCACCGAGCCCTGGCGGAGCTGTCTCGCCGGCACGGCCCGCTCATGTACCTCAAGTTCGGCGAGGTCCCCACCGTGGTGGTCTCCAGCGCCGAGGCGGCGGCGCTGGTCATGAAGACCAACGACCCTACCTTCGCGGACCGGGGAAGCAGCGTGGCGCTGGACATCGCCGGCTGCGGCGGGAAGGGGATCATGCTGGCCCCCTACAGCGACCGTTGGCGGCAGATGCGGAAGGTCTGCATCGTGGAGCTTCTCAGCGCGGCCCAGGTGAGGCGCATGGCGTCCATCAGGGCGGAGGAGGTGGCCGGCCTCGTCCGCTCCCTGGCCGCCTCGCCTGCGGGCAGCACCGTCAACCTCAGCGAGAAGTTGCCGGTGCTGGCGAACGACATCGTCGCGAGGGCCGCGTTCGGCGGGAAGTGCGCGCAGCAGGGTGAGTATCTCCGCGAGCTCGACGAGGTGATGACGCTGATGGGGGGTTTCATCCTCGCCGACCTCTTCCCGTCCTCAAAGCTGGTGCGGTGGCTGGGCACCGGCGAGCGCCGGCTGAGGAGGAGCTGCGGCCGGATCCAGCGCATCATCGGCAACATCATCCACGACCGCAGGGCCAGGCGCGCAGCCGACGGTCCCCGCAGCAAGGATGACGAGGACCTGCTAGACGTGCTTCTCAGGTTGCAGGAGGAGGACTCGTTGACATTCCCTTTAACCGCCGAAATAATTGGCGTGGTCATCTTTGTGAGTACTCTTATTCAATTCCTCATTTCTTAATTTCTTATGCATAATAGTTTTTTTTTTGAAACTTTCAATCTATTCATTTTCAATCATGGTAGTACAACGAACATTACAAATAATAAAAATTATATCCAGATCCGTAGACCACCTAGCGACGACTACAAGCACTGAAACGAGCCGAAGGCATGCCGCTGTCATCGCCCCTCCCTCGCTGGAGCCGGGCAAACGTTGTTGTAGTAGACAGTCGGGAAGTCGTCGTGCTAAGGCCCCATAGAACCAACGCATCAGAACAACAACCGCCGCAGATGAAGAGTGTAGATCAAAAGTATCCAACCCGAAGACACACGAACAGAGACCAACGACGAACAGATCTGAGCAAATCCACCAAAGACACACCTCCACACGCCCACCGATGATGCTAGACGCATCACCGGAACGGGGCTAGGCGGGGAGACCTTTATTCCATCTTCAGGAAGCCGCCGCCGTCTCGCCTTCCTGAGCAGGACACAAACCCTAACAAAGCTCAAAAAAATATCTAAAAACGGAGCCCTCCCGCCGGCAAGGGCCGAGATCCACTCCGCCTCCATGGACCTATGGCCACCGGAGACGGAACGGACCGGCACCAGCGCCGGCGGGAGGCAGAAAATATTAGTGTTTTGAAGACGGCGGCAGGCAGGCTCTCTTCTGCATAATAGTTATATGCCAGTCGCCTAAATTTGGATTTGGGTATGTCTCAGGGCACATCTAGATGTTTAAAATTTGGGTCAGTCGATGTGCCTTAATTATTGCACGTCCAAGTGGCACAATCAAGCTAGAAAAAAAAACAAAATAAAAACATTCGCATGAGTGTCCGTGTAAAATCAATGACATATGACTTATTTGTGCAATACTTAGGACCCATCTAGATATGCTTTAACAAAATCGTATGAAATTTGGGTCAGTCAATTTTCAAATGAAGGAAAAAAAACTACCATTATTTATCATAGGGTGGCAGGGTCCCCATTGTCTAGCTTCGGGTGGCAAGGTCCCCCGTTGTCTATTTTAGGGGTGTCAGGTTAGATAGAGGGATGTTCCGAGGGGGGGGGGCGACGTGGCTAGCACGGGAGCGCCGTCGTCCGCGGGCGGTTAGGCCAGCGGTGGCATGGCGGTTCGAAGAAAGAATGAGATGGCTGGAGGTGGAAGACGATCATCTGGACGTTGGTTTTCCATCGGACGGCCTCGACTGACCCAAATTGCATTTTCAGTCGACTGATTTCTAGCCAGTCCCTTTCTCTGTCCTATACTCATATGCCATGAAACCATGAATAATAACCGTGGCTACCTAACCAACGCTATTGTTTGTTTATATTCTATATGCAGGACATGTTTGCAGCTGCTAGTGAGACCACAGGAACGACATTGGAGTGGGCAATGTCAGAGCTATTGAACAACCCCAAAGTCATGGCAAAGGCACAACTAGAGGTGCAAGAAGTGCTAGGTCCAGAACGAGCAGCCATCACAAACTCCGACCTTGGTGGACTCCACTACCTTCGGATGGTCATCATGGAGACCCTGAGGTTGCACCCTGCCGGTGTTATCATCCTCCGAGGGGCCAGAGAGGATTGTGAAATATTAGGTTACGACATTCCTAAAGGCACCAAGGTGCACATTAATGTCTTCGCAATATCAAGGGATTCTAGATACTGGAAAGACCCTGAAGCTTTTAAGCCAGAGAGGTTTGAGAACAACGATGTAGATTATAAGGGCACACACTTTGACTTCATCCCCTTTGGGGCCGGGAGACGGCAGTGCCCAGGAATTCTGTTTGGTATGTCAACCCTGGAGCTAGCACTGGCGAACCTTCTCTACCACTTTGACTGGATGCTCCCTGATGCGCCGATCACAAAGTCGGTGGACATGTCCGAAAAGTTTGGACTCACTGTATCTAGGAGGTCTGACCTGCTGCTTAGGCCTATTCCGCGTGTATGCTCCAAAGATTCGTAGATTTGGACCTTGTTAAGTGTGTCAACATATCTGAACCTCTCTTTTATACCGACATCATCTTCTGTATACAAATAAGCTTAATAAAAATATGTTTTTTTATCTTTGCTCATAGAGTACTCTTGTTCACATATGCTCCAAAGCTGCGTCGATTTGGATTGTGTTTAGTGCGTCAACATATCTACGCTTCCCTTTTACATACACCGACGCCATCTTTTGTATACATATAAGCTTAACAAAAAGAAATAAGGTTTCAAAATGTTCAACATGTATTTGAAAAATAAATTCATGACATTTAGAAAAAAATATTCGCATGCTTGTGATATTTTTGAAAATGTTCAATGAAGGTTTAAAATATATTCGATGTGTATACAAAAAATATGTTCATGATATTTAGAAAAATATTAACATGGTCGTGATATTTTTGAAAAATATTCAATTGTGTGTTTAAAAAAATGTTCAACTTCCATTAGAGCGTTGACATTCGGTATCTGCTATCTGATGCCTAATTGCATCATAACGTCGACATTTTGTTTTGGGAGCAAAATCAAAATGTCTAACATAACACACAGAGCGTTGCTCCTGGGCCAGCCAACTTCAAGTTCGCTCGAACGTTCCCCTTGACAGTCATTTTTCCATCTTTACTGTTGTTTAGTTTTCTACTTAGTATTCTTCAGTTTCTCAAATACAAAGTTGGTAGTCTTAAAAAAATCAGCTTCCGAAATTATTTTGATACATGGAAAAAAATATTCAACTTGAAAAATTGTTCAAAAAATAGAAATAATGTTCCTGAACTTTAAAAAATCACAAACCATAAAGCTATTTTTTTAATTAAAATACGAGAAGTATACAATTCCAAATTCCTTTACTAAGAATAAATATGTTTTCATACATATTTGAAATAAAAACAGTTCTCAAATTCAAAAAAATGTTTCAATTTTATAAAAATGTTCTATATTTCAAAAAGGAAATATGGAATTCAAATAATGTTCTCGACTTCAAGAAAATATTAAACTCAAAAACACGAAAACAATTAAACATACTGTTAATTATTATTTTTTAAACAAAACATTTTCGGAGATAGTCAAATAGTTTTGGAAATTGCAAATATGGTTTAAAAACACGGACATTGTTTAAAAGCATGATCATTATTTTGGTAAAAAAGGAACACTCTTTGAAAAATGTGAGGACTTTAAGAAAAACAAACAAATTTTGGAAAAAGAAATAAAATTTACATGTGAAGAGTTTTTGAACTTTCCGGTTTTTAAAAAAGTTATGAAATTTCTTCGAAATTTAAATTCTGCACATTTTTTGGAATATGAACAAAAATTTGAATTTATTGGAAAATGGATCATATTTTGAGAAATATGAAGACTTTTTTAATTTGATTGTTTTGAAAAAAAGAAAATTAAAAAAGGGAAACAAAAAACAAGAATAAAAAAAGAAAAGTAAAACTTAAACCAAAAATACATATAATATATAAAATAAACAGAAAAACTGGGTATAAACCCGATTCACAAAACCTTCTGGTTCCCCAAACCGGGAAAGCCAGAAGGAACGTGTTAGAGGGTTACCAAAATTGAAACGAATGAGAAGAGCTAAATGGGCTAGCCCAGTGCACTCAGAGCCTATTTGGTCGACAGTACGACACAACAAGCGCCTAATAGAGATTTGCGAAAGTGGGGGCAGGCTACCTTTGGGTTAGTCCGGTCAGAACTCAGGAATCTACGCCGAAAGTTAGAGGACTTGTGAGCGGAACCACAACGAGTTGGACCGAGCAAGGAAGAGAAGGAAGTTGAAGCCAGGATGGTCGAACTTTGTTTCCGAGAGGAGATCATGTGGCGGCAAAGGGCCCGTATCCAATGGCTGGCTGAAGGTGATAGCAATACTAATTTTTTTCCATAAAAAAGCAAGTGCACGCAGGGCCAAGAACAATATCGTGGAGCTCCAGAAAAGCGATGGCTCTATGACGACGGATTTGGATGAAATGGCGTCCATGGCGACGAGCTTCTATAAGAATATGTATGCTTCGAAAAACACCATTTGGATGGAAGAGGTCCTCTCCCACATCCCGGTGAAAGTTGATCATCAAATGAACTATAGGCTGGACACACCGTACACAATGGAAGAGGTTAAGTATGCACTCTTCCAAATGTTTCCTACGAAGGCCCCCGGGCCAGATGGTTTCATGCTCACTTTTTTCAGAGGCACTGGGACTTGTGTAGTGATGAGGTAACAGAGATGGTGCCGGGTGTTCTGAGTGGTGATGATTCAACGGAGGAGATAAACAAAACTTTCATCGTTCTTATTCCCAAGATTGCTAGTCCAAAAAATTTATCATAGTTTCGACCGATCAGTCTCTGCAATGTGATCTTTAAGCTCGCATCAAAGATATTGGCTAACCGGCTCAAACTCATTCTTCCCGAGATCATTTCTGAGGAACAATCTGCATTCGTACCTGGCCGCTTGATCACTGATAATTTTATCTCTGCTTATGAGTGTTTACATTACATGAAAACCAAGAAGGTGAAGGGTATCCGGTTCTGTGCACTAAAGCTAGACATGATGAAGGCCTACGACAGGCTCGAATGGCCATATTTGAAGGCGGTGATGCTGAAGCTGGGCATCAGCCCTCGTTTTACTGATGCTATTATGAGGTGTGTAACCTCGGTGTCCTTTTCTGTCATGTTTAACGGAGGAAAGCTTGAGGAGTTTAAACCAACTCGAGGGTTAAGGCAGGGTGACCCTATATCACCTTACCTTTTTCTTGTTGGCGGCGGAAGGCCTTTCTTTGTTGCTTAAAGCTACTACCCCAGGAGAGAGTATTCATCGGATCCAGGTTGCACCAGGAGCACCTTGTGTTAATCACCTTCTCTTTGCAGATGATAGCTTGCTCTTTTTTGATGCTACACCTGAAATGGCGAAGCGAGTAAATGTGTTGCTCCAGAAATATTGTGAAGCATCTGGACAACGAGTTAACAAGGAGAAGTCTTCAATTTTCTTTAGTAAGGGATGTTCGGATGTCTTGAGAAAGAGTGTCATGCAAGTCCTCGATGTTCAAAATGAAAAGTTGTCGGATAAATATCTAGGTCTCCCATCAGATGTAGGGAGAGCTAAGGAGGGCTCTTTTAAATACCTGAAAGATAGGATTTGGAAGCAGGTTCAAGGGTGGATGGAAGAGGCACTCTCAGTCGAAGGCAAAGAGGTGCTTATTAAGTCAGTGGCACAAGAAATACCTACATACTCTATGACGTGTTTCAAGCTTCCGCGGGGTTTGTGCCAACACATCAATGGCCTGCTCCGAAAGTTTTGGTGGGGCTCCAAGAAGGGGGAGAGGAAGACTGCGTGGGTCTCATGGGAGGTGATGACTCAGCCCAAGTTTATAGGAGGTATGGGGTTCCGCGACATCGAGCTGTTCAATTTAGCCTTACTGGCTCGTCAAGCATGGCGACTGCTGCAAGAACCTGACTCCCTCGGCGCACGTATACTCAAGGCAGTGTACTACCCTGATTGCAACATTCTGGAAGCCGAGCTGGGGAGTAAACCATCCCAGGTCTGGCGCTCTATACATGAAGGTCGTGACTCTCTCAAATTGGGCATCATCAAGAGGATTGGGACAGGAAGTGAAACTAACATCTGGCATGACAATTGGATACCTCGGGATCACAAATTGAGGCCGGTGTGTCCAAAGACTCCAGACCCTCCGCAGCTAGTATCGGATTTGATTGGCCATAGCAATGCTTGTTGGAATGTTGCGGTTCCGGATGAACACTTTTATGCAATGGACAGGGAGGCGATTCTGAACATTCCGTTGAGTACTCGAGCTCAAGATAACTTCTGGGCCTGGCACTACGATAGGAGGGGTGTTTTTTCAGTTCGGTCTGCTTAACGACTTCTGGCCTCGACAAAACAGCAGAGAATGGATTGGTTGGAGCATAATCCGGGCCACTCCCTTGGTGAGGCAGACAAGAAATCTTGGGGAAAACTGTGGAACCGGAGCATCCCGTCCAAGATTAAGGTGTTTGCTTGGCGGTTAGCCAAGACTTCGCTCCCAACTGGAGATGTCCGGAGTCACAGAAAAATGACAGATATGCCGGCGTGCTCCATTTGCAACGCGGCTACTGATTCCTGGAGACACTCTTTATTTGATTGCCATATGTCTCGATGTGTGTGGGCTTTAGTCGAGGAGGAACTGACTGAGGTTGCCATCTCAAACTGAACTGAAGATGCAAGATTATGGGTCTTTTGGCTGCTTGATACTTTACCAGAGGAGGAGGTAGTTCAAGTCTTGGTTACGATGTGGGCCATATGGTGGGCGAGACGACGTGCTGTCCATGACGATCAATACCAAAGCCCCCTAAGCACCTTGATTTTTGTCACAAAGTTCCTGGAAGATCTTGATTTGGTGGCGGAAAGCAAGCGGCGCCCGTCCAAGGACCGGCTTGCGGTGCATAGGGACTTGCATGTAACAGCTGATAATGCAAGGGCCAGAGTCACCAGATCGACATGGATTCCCCCAACCGACTTCGAGGTGAAAATTAATGCTGATGGTGGTGTGTCAAGATGTGGTAGAAGAGGTGCTGCGGCGGTTGTTTGCCGAGACAAGGCGGGAACTTTCTTGGGAGCTTCAGCGGGAGTTTTTGAAGGTCTTACGGACCCATCCTCGCTAGAGGCGCAAGCATGCAATGAAGCCCTTTCACTGGCCGAGGACCTCAACTTGAATGATGTTTGTGTGGCATCGGACTGTGCTGAAGTGATCTCCAAGATCGGGACAGAAGCTCCTTGCCACTATACAGCGATACTCCAGGAGATTAGACATCGCTCTGCTCCTTTTCATAATATTCGCTTTGTTCATGAAAATAGGAAGTTTAATTTTGAAGCACATTCGCTTGCGAAAGCTGATGTATCTTTGTCTAGCGGGCGCCATGTGTGGTTTGTTTCTACGCCCGATATAATCTGTATCCCTATGAATATCCAACTATAATAAAGGTTACAGATGCTCAAAAAAAAGAGATTTCCCCTGCTACAAACACACTCGCGGGTGGCCTCGAGGAGCATTGTAAGGGGCTGGTCACAGCATAGCCCATTAGTGTGTATATTTTGTCTTCAATAAAAGAGGTAATCCGAAACCATTTAAAAGCATAGAGTATCAGTTTAAATCATGTATATAATTTATACATAAAGATGTAAATATCATGTATCTGAGAACAATTATGCTTATATTTGGAAGCAAATCTAACCCTCTAGTATTTAGAAAACATTGGTTGCTGTGTTAGAATATATGTTCGTGCAATTTTGAAAATCATTTAAACGAAAAATATAAATGGAAACCAAAAAATTACCGAAGACAAAAGAAATAGACACACATAAAAACACAAAAAGGCACGGGGAAGAAAAGGAGAAAAACAATAAAAAAGTTACACCGACTTGCCGACTTATCGGTGGAGCGGTTCAGGTGCGCCATATAGGATTTTCCCACTCGGTCCACCCCGGCTAGCCAAGGTTAAAAAACCTACTTTCAAACCCGCGAGCAAGGAACCTCTCCAATCCCTACTACCTCAATTTTTATACCAAGTTTTCATCTTACGTCAAATGTTTCTTCCCAACCTCTTAATCTTTCTCCTTCTTCCACACTCTTTCATGTTCCACCTTCCTCCCATGTATGTTTTCATTCCCATACCGATGACCCTCCCACCTTCGTTTTTTTGCCTAGATTTCCAGTACACCTGCCTCCCTCTCTTCCAAACTCCTCTCCTAACCCTAACCCTAGCACCAGATGCGCTCGAGCGTCGCCCTCCATCGCAACTGCAACTTTTATTCTCCCATGGACATCAAGACAACCCGCCGCGTCACAACCTCCCTTGCTCCGATTTCCAAGTTGCCAATGCCACCTGCACTAGAGCCCACACAACTACCTACAACTACCACCAATACGGATGCCATGACCATCACTGTGTAGACAACCTCCAAAACGGCACCATCCTACACCGATCCCAGTGGTTAGGCGCTACACACGAATACCTCGGTGGTAACCACAACACCATCAGCCACCAACATTAGGATTGACCCTTCCACCCCACAAACACTCGTATGCAATATGTTTGTTGCAGCTTAGGTACTATGTTAGTTGCACACAACTTCAATAGCGGCAAATGTGCAACTCATATTTTTGATTCCTTTTAATAAACCACCTTTCCTTTCCAAGTGTCTATTTTGTGGGATATATTGCATATTCTTAAGATTTATCTGCATAGTTTTGTTCGTCCTTTTATTCTATGTTTTTATTGGTGTTTCTTGCAATTGTTGTGGTTCATATGGGCTTTTGGTAAGGATCCCCAAAATGGTTTATGTGGCATCAGAACTTCCATTTTTTATTCGCATTAGAATTTCCATTTTTAATGTTATACATGTTCCGAAGACAATGATTGCATAAATAATACTATATGCTTAGTTGGCATATACGACTATGGTAAGGTACATATTTCTTAAGATTACGATTGCTCGTAATATTAAGTGTTTCTTGTTTATTCATGCTTCCTTTTTATCTTTTGGTGTTGTTAGGGCATCTCCAATGGCAACCCGTAAATTGCCTTCCGCATCCATCCATGGACAAGGAGGGACCAGTCCGCGGACATGGATACGAGAGGACGCCATCCAACCATAGCCGCATACACCCGGTTTGCCATTTTTTTCCTAGTCCGCACGATCAAGTAGTTGCATGTAAAGTGTACAAACGTCCAAATAGCCGCATGCATCACTAGTTCAAATTAAAAAAAGTTCAAATATTACATCCGAACATTGTTTTCCCCTTTCACCGCCTACTGATGCTCAATCAGATCTTTCTTCAGCTGCTCGTGAGTTGGTTGATGCAGAATTTGTTGATGCATTTGAATAAACTCCTCAAATGTGGCCCGATTATGGTCTGGAAGTTGGATAGGATCACCCATGTTCTCTAATTCTAGAGCTGTGGCAGCATCGTCACCCTCATCGTTGATGATCATGTTGTGCATGATCACACAACATGTCATCACCTCCCACAAGGTTTCCGAATCCCATTGCTTAGCAAGTCCACGAACAACTGCAAAACGGGCATGCATAACTCCAAATGCCCTCTCGACATCCTTTCTAGATCCTTCTTGTCTTTGGGCAAAGTGAGCCTTTTTTGGCCAACTTGGTTTGAGATGGTGCTGACAAAGGTAGCCAATGGAAGATAGATACCGTCAACTAGATAGTAGCAAATGTTGTACTCGTATCCATTGACCGTATAGTAGCAAGAAAGAGCTTTTCCTTCAGCCAGCCTCACAAACAACAACGATCATTGCTGCACATTGATGTAATTGTGAGACCCAGTATGTCAAAGAAAGTGTGCCAAATCTAAAGATCCTATGATGCAACTGCTTCAAGAATGATGGTGGCCTGGTGGGCTTCTTAACATGACCCTGATATTACTCTTGTAAAGCCTTTGGACAATTCTTCTATTTCCAATGCTTGCAGTCAAGAGATCCAAGCAAACCTGGTCACCCTCTTGCTTCTGAGATTGACAGGAGCCTCTCGGTGTGTGCCACAGCTGGTTCTCTCAGGTAATGAGGTCCGAACACCTGGACCACGGCAGTTCCAAACCTGACCATGGCCTCTCTGCATGTGCTCTCGGACATCCATAGGCACTCGTCCCAAGAATCAGCGACCGTGCCGTATACAAGTATCCGGAGTGCGGCCGTGCACTTCTGATAACCAGAGAAGCCAATCGTTCCCACGACTTCCTTCTTCAGGATGAAGTAGTCATCATAGGGCCGGACGCCATGGTACAAACGATCAAAGACACACTTGCACATCGAAAAACACTGACGAAAATGGTCAGTGAATAGTGCATCAGGGGCGAAGTAGTCGGCCATTAGTGTCAAATGCTCGCGTGCCCCTGTTGTGGTTGAGCACTCGACGACCCTTGACCGAGCCGTTGAAATTGAGAACATGCTCATTGATAACCCACAAGTGTAGGGGATCACAACAGTTTTCGAGGATAAAGTATTCAACCCAAATTTGTTGATTCGACACAAGGGGAGCCAAAGAATACTCTTCAGTATTAGCAGCTGACTTGTCAATTCAACCACACTTGGAAACTTAGTATCTGCAGCAAGATAGTTTAGTAGCAAAGTAATATGATAGTGGCGGTAGCAGCAATAAAAGTAACGATAGTGTTTTTGTAGTTTTTGTGATAGTAGCAGCGGAAAAGTAAATAAGCAACATGCCATATAGGTAAAGCTCGTAGGCGTTGGATCAATGATGGCAAATTATGTCGGATGCAATTCATCATGTAGAAGTTATAACCTAGGGTGACACAGAACTAGCTCCAGTTCATCAATGCAATGTAGGCATGTATTCCAAATATAGTCATACGTGCTTATGGAAAAGAACTTGCATGACATCTTTTGTCCTACCCTCCCGTGGCAGCGGGGTCCTATTGGAAACTAAGGGATATTAAGGCCTCCTTTTAATAGAGTACCAGACCAAAGAATTAACACATAGTGAATACATGAACTCCTCAAACTATGGTCATCACCGGGAGTGGTCCCGATTATTGTCACTTCGGGGTTGCCGGATCATAACACATAGTAGGTGACTATAGACTTGCAAGATAGGATCAAGAACACACATATATTCATGGAAACATAATAGGTTCAGATCTGAAATCATGGCACTCGGGCCCTAGTGACAAGCATTAAGCATAGCAAAGTCATAGCAACATCAATATCAGAACATAGTGGATACTAGGGATCAAACCCTAACAAAACTTACTCGATTACATGATAGATCCCATCCAACCCATCACCGTCCAGCAAGCCTACGATGGAATTACTCACACACGACGGTGATCATCATGGAATTGGTGATGGAGGAAGGTTCATGATGACGATGGCGACGATCTCCACTCTCCGGAGCCCCGAACGGACTCCAGATCAGCCCTCCCGAGAGAGATTAGGGCTTGGCGGCGGCTCCGTCTCGTGAAACGCGATAATTCCTTCTCCCTCGACCCCCCCCCCTAAAGTGAAGATATAGGGTATGGGGGTACGTCGGTAAGGCACCGGGGGCCCATGAGGCAGGGGGCGCGCCCCCACCCTCGTGGACAGGCCGTGGGGCTCCTGGTGTGGATCTTCTTGCAGATATTTTTTATATTTTCTGAAATAATTCTCCGTGGATTTTCAGGCGATTCCGAGAACTTTTATTTCTGCACAAAAACAACACTATGGCAGTTCTGCTGAAAACAGGGTCAGTCCGGGTTAGTTCCATTCAAATCATACAAGTTAGAGTCCAAAACAAGGGCAAAAGGGTTTGGAAAAGTAGATACGTTGGAGACGTACCAACTCCCCCAAGCTTAAACATTTGCTTGTCCTCAAGCAATTCAGTTGATAAACTGAAAGTGAAAAAGAAAAACTTTGACAAACTCTGTTTGCTCTTGTTGTTGTAAATATGTAAGCTACCATTCAGATTTTAAACAAGATCATGAACTAACCACATTCACAATAACTTTCAGGTCTCAAGACTACTCACATCAATGGCATAATCAACTAGCGAGCAATAATAATAAACCTCGAATGACAACACTTTCTCAAAACAATCATGATATGATATAACAAGATGGTATCTCGCTAGCCCTTTCTGAGACCACAAAACATAAATGCAGAGCACCTTTAAATATCAAAGACTGACTAGACATTGTAATTCATGGTAAAAGAGATCCAGTCATGATTATACTCAATGCAAATTAATAGTAATACATGCAATGACAGAGGTTCTCTCCTACTGGTGCTCTTTGATAAGAGGATGATGACTCTACATAAAAGTAAATAGATAGGCCCTTCGCAGAGGGAAGCAGGGATTTGTAGAGGTGCCAGAGCTCGATTTTTAAATAGAGATTGAATAACATTTTGAGCGGTATACTTTCATTGTCAACATAACAACCAAGAATTTCGATATCTCCCATGCTACGCACATTATAGGTGGTTCCCAAACAGAATGGTAAAGTTTATACTCCCCCAACCATCAACAAACACACTCCACGGCTAGCCCGAAACAACGGGTACCGTCCAAACCAGCAACAACCCTGGGGGAGTTTTGTTTAATTATTATGATTTGAGCATGGGACTGGGCATCCCGATTACCAGCCATTTTCTCATGAATGATGAGCGGAGTCCACTCATCGTGAGAATAACCCACCTAGCATGGAAGATATAGACAGCCCTAGTTGATACATGAGCTGTTCGAGCATACAAAACATAATTTCATTTGAAGGTTTAGAGTTTGGCACATACAAATTTACTTGGAACGGCAGGTAAATACCGCATATAGGAAGGTATAGTGGACTCATGCGGAATAATTTTGGGGTTTATGGAAGTGGATGCACAAGCAGTATTCCCGCTTAGTACAGGTGAAGGCTAGAAAGAGACTGGGAAGCGACCAGCTAGAGAGCAACAACGGTCATGAACATGCATTAAAATTAATCAACAATGAATGCAAGCATGAGTAGGATATAAATCACCATGAACATAAATATCGTGAAGTCTATGTTGATTTGTTTCAACTACATGCGTGAACATGTGCCAAGTCAGATCACTTAAATCGTTCAAAGGAGGATACCACCCCATCATACCACATCACAACCATTTTAATATCATGTTGGCATACAAGATAGACCATTATAAACTCTCAGCTAATTAAGCATGGCATAAGCAGCTATGATCTCTAATTGTCATTGCAAGCATGTTTCATTCATAACAAGCTGAATCAAGAACGATGAGCCATCACATTTACAAAAACAAGAGAGGTCGAGTTCATACCAGCTTTTCTCATCTCAATTAGTTCATCACATATCATCCTTATTGCCTTTCACTCGCACGACCGGATGGTGTGGATAATAATAATAGTGCACGTGCATTGGACTAAGCTGGAATCTGCAAACATTTAATACAAGAGAAGACAAGGTAATATGGCTCAAGGTTAAATCAACAACAAAGCATATGAGAGCCACTAAGCAATTTTCAATCATGGTCTTCTACTCTTAACCCCCAAAGAAAATAAAAGAAACTATTTACACGGGAAATCTCCCAACAAGCAAAAGAAGAACGGGAAATCTTTTTGGGTTTTCAATTTTAACTACTACCACCAGCAAAGAAAGTAAACTAGCTAGAAGCTACAACTAATATTTTGTTGTTGTTTTTCTGGGTTTTTCTAGCACACAAGAAAAAAGACTAAGAAAAATAAATTGAAACTATGCATGGATGGTACAGTGAAAGAGCGTGATCATCGACAACTGGAATAAGTGTGAACATGAATGTAAAGTCGGTGAGAAACACGTACTCCCCCAAGCTTAGGCTTTTGGCCTAAGTTGGTCTATGGCCAGTATTGGCCTGACGGATATCCAAAGTTGTAGTTGGGGTCGTACTGAGATGCAGCAGATACTGCATGCTGAGCTACAGCTTGGAGGAGGGCTGCCTCCGTCATGTTATAATAAGCATTTTCCTCCTCCATAGTTATAGTGTATCTCCCTTTTGCCTGAAAGTTAAACAAAGTGGGGGCAGGAAGAACAATAGGGATGGCATGCTGCTTGTTAAAGATTAGTCGACATTTGAGGGTTTGATCATCCCACTCTATAAACCGGTGACTAGTCATAGCATGGCAATCTAAATGAGAACGAGGTAAAGGTTCATCATTCACGTGCACAGGTACACCAAGACGGCAGGCTATGCGAGTGGCATAAATCCCGCCAAACAAATCTCCATGCAAACCATTAAGATGTAGCCTGCGTGCAACAATGGCTCCCAAGTTATATTGTCTATAACCTAAAACAACACTCTTGAGAACGCTAAGATCAGGGACACTCATGTGGGAAGCCTCATCCTTACTGTTTATGCATCTACCGATAAAGAGAGCAAAGTAACGAATAGCAGGAAAATGAATGCTCCCTATGGTAGCCTGTGTGATTTCCCTGGATTCCCCCACTGTAATACTAGCAAGGAAATCTTTAAATTCAGATTTGCGAGGATCACCCATACTGCCCCACTGTCGGAGCTTACAAGCATCATTAAAATCCTCTAAGTCCATGGTATAAGATTTATCATATAGGTCAAACAGGACAGTGTGAGAATTACGTGAAGAAGAAAATTTAAACCTTCTCACAAAGCTATTAGTTAAACCACGGCATTGAGGGCACTTATCTTGTATGAAGCCCTCGAGGTCAGCGTTGCGCACGAATGCATAAAATTCATCCTTGATGCGAGCCTGCTCCATGAAGTCATATGACGGCCATTCACAAGGCCTTACGTCAGCATCCATCGGTGGTTCATCGTCCTACTCACGGAACGCGAGCCTCGGTTCTTGCTTCCTTGAAGAACCACCTTGGAAGTTTCTCCTGTGCATTTTTCTGAAAGTTTCTGGAATTTTTAGTAACTCAAGATAAAAGTTAACCAAACTCAACAAGAATGATAGCAACAACTCCTATAAGTGCCTAGAGACTATATCATGCATTAGAACTACTTGGGACCAAGAAAATTTGACATGCAAGCTAAAGAACAAGGTCACCACAACAGCAAAAAATTGCAATAAAAAAAGCACTAGAACAAAAACTAATTGGACCAATGGAGGAGTCACATACCAAGGAACAATCTCCCCAAACAGTTTGGTGAATGGTGCTTTGAGCAAGGAGATCGAAAATGGCAGCAAAATGAGCTAGAACTCAGGTTTGAGCTGGTTGGTGATTTTTTTGGGAGGAAGAAGAAGAGCATGGGTGCAGGAATAAGTGAAGGGGGGCCACCTGGGGCCCACGAGGCAGGGGGGCGCACCCTGGACCCTCGTGGCCAGGTGCTGGCTCCCCTCGCTGTGTGTTCTGTGCCATATTTTCTCAAATATTCTAAAAAAAATCATATTTCATTTTCATGGCATTTGGAGAACTTTTATTTTCGGGATATTTTTTATTGCACGGATAAGTCTGGAAACATACAGAAAATGCTATTTTTCTTTTATTTATCCTAATTAATAGAAAGTAATAGGAGGGTACAGAAGATTGTGCTATCTAGATTCACCTATCCCATGCTCATCAAAAGGAATCCATTAACAAGGTTGATCAGGTCTTGTTAATAAACTCTTTCCGAGGAACATGAAACCGGAGAATTTTCGAATGACACTAGGTTACCTCAATGGGGATATGTATGTCCCCAACAATAAGGATGTCATATGTCTTCTTGATAGTAGGAAGAGGAAACTCAAAACCTCCAATAGTGATAGTTGAATTTTTTCCAATATAATTGATATTGTGGACCTGAGGTTGTTTCCTCGGAAAGTGTACCGTATGCTCATTACCATTGACATGAAAAGTGACATTGCCTTTGTTGCAATCAATAACAGCCCCTGCAGTATTCAAAAAGGGTCTTCCAAGAATAATAGACATACTATCGTCCTCGGGAATATCAAGTATAACAAAGTCCGTTAGAATAGTAACATTTGCAACTACAACAGGCACATCCTCACAAATACCGACAGGTATAGCAGTTGATTTATCAGCCATTTGCAAAGATATATCAGTAGGTGTCAACTTACTCAAGTCAAGTCTACGATATAAAGAGAGAGGCATAACACTAACACCGGCTCCAAGATCACACAAAGCAGTTCTAACATAGTTTTTCTTAATGGAGCAAGGTATAGTAGGTACCCCTGGATCTCCTAATTCCTTAGGCATTCCACCTTCAAAAGTGTAATTGGCAAGCATGGTGGAAATTTCTACTTCAGGTATCTTTCTTTTGTTGGTAATAATATCTTTCATATACTTAGCATAAGGATTTGTTTTAAGCACACCAGTCAAACGCATACCCAAAAAGATAGGTCTAATCATTTCAGCGAAGCGCTAAAAATCCTCATCATCCTTTTTCTTGGATGGTTTCGGAGGAAAAGGCATGGGTTTCTGAACCCATGGTTCTCTTTCCCTACCGTGCTTCCTAGCAACAAAGTCTATCTTATCATAACGTTGATTCTTTGATTGTGGGTTATCAAGATCAACATCAGGTTCAATCTCTACATCATTATCATTGCTAGGTTGAGCATTATCATGAACATCATCATTAACATTATCACTAGGTTCAAGTTCATTACCAGATTGTGTCTCAGCATCAGAAACAAATATATCATTGGGATTCTCAGGTGTGTCAGCTACAGGTTCACTAGAAGCATGCAAGGTCCTATAATTTTTCTTTTTCTTCTTCTTAGAAGAACTAGGTGCATCTAAATTAGCTCTCTGAGAATCTTGCTCAATTCGCTTAGGGTGGCCTTCAGGATACAGAGGTTCCTGAGTCATTTTACCACCTCTAGTTGCAACTCTAACAACATAGTCATTATTCCTACTATTTAATTCATTGAGCAAATCATTCTGAGCCTTAAGTACTTGTTCTACTTGAGTGGTGACCATAGAAGCATGTATACTAATGAGTTTCAGTTCACCTTTAGCTTTAGACATATAATCACTCAAGCGTTCAATCATAAGCATGGTGTTGTAATTATCTACCAACATAAGCATTGAAGTTTTCTTGTTTCACGATGAAATTGTCAAACTCATCTAAGCATTGGCTAGCAGACTTATAACGAGGAATATCACCTTCATCAAATCTATTAATTGAATTTACCTTTACTACATGTGTCGGGTTATCAAGACCATGTATTTCTTCAATAGGTGGTAAATTCTTAACGTCTTCAGCTTTAATACCTTTTCCTTTCATAGATTTCTTTGCCTCTTGCATATCTTCAGGACTGAGAAATAGAACACCTCTTTTCTTCGGAGTTGGCTTAGGGGCTGGTTCAGGAAGTGTCCAATTATTTTCATTGGCCAGCATATTATTCAATAGAAATTCAGCTTGTTCAACTTTTCTTTCCCTGAAAACACAACCAACACAACTATCCAGGTGGTCTATGGAAGCATCGGTTAGTCCATTATAAAAGACATCAAGTATATCATGCATCTCAAGAGGATGATCAGGCAAAGCATTAAGCAATTGGAGAAGCCTCCCCCAAGCTTGTGGGAGACTGTCTTCTTCAATTTGCACAAAGTTATATATTTCCCGTAAGGCAGCTTGTTTCTTATGAGCGGGAAAGTATTTAGCGGAGAAGTAATACATCATATCTTGGGGACGACGCACACAACCAGGATCAAGAGAATTAAACCAAGTCTTAGCATCACCCTTTAAAGAGAAAGGAAATATCTTAAGGATATAGTAGTAACAAATCTTTTCATCGTTGGTAAACATGGTGGCTATATGATTCAACTTAGTAAGATGTGCCACAACAGTTTCAGACTCATAGCCATGGAAAGGATCAGATTCAACCAAAGTAATTAACGCAGGATCAACAGAGAATTCATAATCCTTATCAGTAACACAGATATGTGAAGTAGCAAAAGCAGGGTCATGCTTCATTCGCATTCAAGGACTTTTCTTTCAGCTTAGCTAATAATTTCTTAAGATCATATCTATCATTGCAAGCAAGAAAGTCTATAGCAGTTTCTTCATCTATAACATAACCCTCAGGAACAACAGGCAATTCATATCTATTGGGAGTAGCCTCATCATCACTTTCATAAATATCATCAGTTTCAATATTTGCGCTCTCCCTAACCTTAGCAATTTGTTCATCTAGAAATTCACCTAGTGGCATAGTATCAGGCATAGAAGTAGTTTCATCATACATAGCAGAAGTAGCATCATCAAGAACATACAACATATCAGATTCAATAGCAGGAGTAGGTGTCGCAAGTTTACTCATAACAGAAGGAGAATCAAGTGCAGAGCTAGATGGCAGTTCCTTACCTCCCCTCGTAGTTGAGGGTAAGATCTTGGTTTTTGAGTCCTTCAAATTCTTCATAGTGATCAATAGATATAAATCCCAAGTGACTTAAAGAATAGAGCTATGCTCCCCGGCAATGGCGCCAGAAAATAGTCTTGATAACCCATAAGTGCAGGGGGTCGCAACAATTTTTGAGGGTAAAGTATTCAACCCAAATTTATTGATTCGACACAAGGGAAGCCAAAGAATACTCTTAAGTATTAGCAGTTGAGTTGTCAATTCAACCACACCTGGAAACTTAGTATCTGCAGCAAGATAGTTTAGTAGCAAAGTAATATGATAGTGGCGGTAGCAGCAATAAAAGTAATGATAGTGTTTTTGTAGTTTTTGCAATAGTAGCAGCGGAAAAGTAAATAAGCAACAAGCAATATAGGTAAAGCTCGTAGGCATTGGATCGGGGATGGGAAATTATGTCGGATGCAATTCATCATGTAGAAGTTATAACCTAGGGTGACACAGAACTAGCTCCAGTTCATTAATGCAATGTAGGCATGTATTCTGAATATAGTCATACGTGCTTATGGAAAAGAACTTGCATGACATCTTTTGCCCTACCCTCCCGTGGCAGCGGGGTCCTATTGGAAACTAAGGTATATTAAAGCCTCCTTTTAATAGAGTACCGGACAAAAGCATTAACACATAGTGAATACATGAACTCCTCAAACTATGGTCATCACCGGGAGTGGTCCCGATTATTGTCACTTCGGGGTTGCCGGATCATAACACATAGTAGGTGACTATAGACTTGCAAGATAGGATCAAGAACACACATATATTCATGGAAACATAATAGGTTCAGATCTGAAATCATGGCACTCGGGCCCTAGTGACAAGCATTAAGCATAGAAAAGTCATAGCAACATCAATCTCAGAACATAGTGGATACTAGGGATCAAACCCTAACCAAACTAACTCGATTACATGATAGATCCCATCCAACCCATCACCGTCCAGCCAGCCTACGATGCAATTACTCACACACGGCAGTGAGCATCATGGAATTGGAGGAAGGTTGATGATGACGATGGCGACGATCTCCACTCTCCGGAGCCCCGAACGGACTCCAGATCAGCCCTCCCGAGAGAGACTAGGGCTTGCCGGCGGCTCCGTCTCGTGAAACGCGATAATTCCTTCTCGCTCGATTTTTTTCTCCCTGAAAGTGAAGATATAGGGTCTCGGGGTACGTCGGTAAGGCACCAGGGGGCCCACGAGGCAGGGGGCGCGCCCCCACCATCGTGGACAGGCCGTGGGCCCCATGGTGTGGATCTTCTTGCAGATATTTTTTATATTTTCTGAAATAATTCTCCGTGGATTTTCAGGCGATTCCGAGAACTTTTATTTCTGCACAAAAACAACACCATGGCAGTTCTGCTAAAAATAGCATCAGTCCGGGTTAGTTCCATTGAAATCATGCAAGTTAGAGTCCAAAACAAGGGCAAAAGGGTTTGGAAAAGTAGATACGTTGGAGACGCATCACTCATATGCAAGCTCTGCGTCTTCAAGGACTGCATGCATCTTCGTCGTCTCATCGGAATACTCCTCCTCGTCCGACGAGCCGTCAGATGACTCAACATACTATTGGAAATGTTGGAAATATGCCCTAGAGGCAATAATAAAATGGTTATTATTATATTTCCTTGTTCATGATAATTGTCTATTGTTCATGCTTTAATTGTATTATCCGGAAACAGTAATACATGTGTGAATACATAGACCACAGTGTGTCCCTAGTAAGCCTCTAGGTGACTAGCTCGTTGATCAATAGATGGTTATGGTTTCCTGACCATGGACATTAGATGTCATTGATAACGGGATCACATCATTAGGATAATGATGTGATGGACAAGACCCAATCCGAAGCCTGCCACAAGATCGTGTAGTTCGTATGCTAAAGCTTTTCCAATGTCAAGTATCCTTTCCTTAGACCATGAGATTGTGCAACTCCCGGATACCGTAGGAGTACTTTGGGTGTGCCAAACGTCACAACGTAACTAGGTGGCTATAAAGGTACACTGCGGGTATCCCCGAAAGTATCTGTTGGGTTGGCACGAATCGAGACTGGGATTTGTCACTCCGTATGACGGAGAGGTATCTCTGGGCCCACTCAGTAAGACATCATCGTAATGAGCCCAATGTGACTAAGGGGCTGGTCACGGGATGATGTGTTACGGAGCGAGTAAAGAGACTTGCCATAACGAGATTGAACAAGGTATCGGTATACCGACGATCGAATCTTGGGAAAGTGAGATACCGCTAGACAAAGGGAATCGTATACGGGATTGATTGAATCCTTGACATCGTGGTTCATCCAATGAGATCATCGTGGAACATGTGGGAGCCAACATGGATCCCGCTGTTGGTTATTGGCCGGAGATATGTCTCGGTCATAACTACATGGTTCCCGAACCCGTAGGGTCTACACACTTAAGGTTCGATGACGCTAGGGTTATAGGGAATGTAGTATGTGGTTACCGAATGTTGTTCGGAGTCCCGGATGAGATCCCGTACATCACGAGGAGTTCCGGAGGTAAATATTTATATATGGGAAGGCCCTTTTTGGTCACCGGAAGTGTTCTAGGCGTTACCGGGACCACCAGAAGGGTTCCGGGGGTCCACCGGGAGGGGCCACCGGCCCAAGAGGCTTGCGTGGGCCAAGTGTGGGAAGGGACCAGCCCTAGGTGGGCTGGTGCGCCCCCCACCAAGGCCCAAGGCGCAGAGAGAAGGGGAAGGGGGAAACCCTAGGCTCAGATGGGCCTAAGGCCCACCTAGGGTGCGCCCCCCTCTCTCCCCCTCTGGCCGCCCCCTAGATGCAATCTAGGGCTGGACGCCACCCCTAGGGGTGGAACCCTAGATGGGGGCGCAGCCCCTCCCCTACCCTATATATATGTGGGGTTTCGGGGCTGCCAGATGCACGAGTTCCTCTCTCTCTTGGCGCAGCCCTACCCCTCCTCCTCCTCGTCTCTTGCAGTGCTTGGCGAAGCACTGCTGGAGCACGCTCCTCCACCACCACCACGTCGTCGTGCTGCTACTGGACGGAGTCTTCCCCAACCTCTCCCTCTCCCCTTGCTGGATCAAGGCGCAGGAGAAGTCACCGGGTTGCACGTGTGTTGAACGCGGAGGCGCTTAGATCGGATTCGACCGCATTCTTGCAACGCTTAGATCGGATTCGACCGCGATCTGAATCGCTTCGAGTACGACTCCACCGACCACGTTCTTGCAACGCTTCCGCATCGTGATCTTAAAAGGTATGAAGATGCACTCCCCTCTCGTCGCTAGTAGACTCCATAGATGGATCTTGGTGATACGTAGGAATTTTTTTATTTTCTGCCACGATCCCCAACAGTGGCATCATGAGCTAGGTCTATGCGTAGTTACTATGCACGAGTAGAACACAAGATTGTTGTGGGCGTAGATCATGTCAATTTACTTGCCGCTACTAGTCTTATCTTGATTTGGCGGCATCGTGGGATGAAGCGGCTCGGACCGACCTTACACGTACGCTTACGTGAGACAGGTTCCACCGACTGACATGCACTAGTTGCATAAGGTGGCTAGCGGGTGTCTGTCTCTCCCACTTTAGTCGGATTGGATTCGATGAAAAGGGTCCTTATGAAGGGTAAATAGTAATTGGCATATCACGTTGTGGTTTTGGCGTAGGTAAGAAACGTTCTTACTAGAAACCTATAGCAGCCACGTAAAAACTTGCAACAACAATTAGAGGACGTCTAACTTGTTCTTGCAGCATGTGCCGTGTGATGTGATATGGCCAAAAGGATGTGATGAATGATATATATGTGATGTATGCGATTGACCATGTTCTTGTAATAGGAATCACGACTTGCATGTCGATGAGTATGACAACCGACAGGAGCCATAGGAGTTGTCTTATTTTATTGTATGACCTGCATGTCATTGAAAACGCCATGTAATTACTTTACTTTATTGCTAATCGTTAGCCATGGTAGTAGAAGTAATGGTTGGCGAGACAACTTCATGAAGACACGATGATGGAGATCACGATGATGGAGATCAAGGTGTCATGCCGGTGACAATGATGATCATGGAGCCCTAAAGATGAAGATCAAAAGGAGCAAAATGGTATTGGCCATATCATGTCACTATTTGATTGCATGTGATGTTTATCATGTTTTACATCTTATTTGCTTAGAACGACGGTAGTAAATAAGATGATATCTCACTAAAATTTCAAGAGTTGTGTTCCCCCTAACTGTGCACCGTTGCTAAGGTTCGTTGTTCCGAAGCACCATGTGATGATCGGGTGTGATAGGTCCTAACATTCGCATACAACGGGTGTAAGCCAGATTTACACACGCAATACACTTAGGGTTGACTTGACGAGCCTAGCATGTACAGACATGGCCTCGGAACACGGAAGACCAAAAGTTCGAACATGAGTCGTATAGAAGATACGATCAACATGAAGATGTTCACCGTTGATGACTAGTCCGTCTCACTTGATCATCGGACACGGCCTAGTCAATTCGGATCGTGTATCACTTAGATGACTAGATAGATGTCTATCTGAGTGGGAGTTCATTAAATTTGTTTAGATGAACTTAATTGTCATGAACATAGTCTAAAATCTTTACAATATGTCTTGTAGATCCAATGGCCCACGCTAATGTTGCCCTCAACTTCAACGCGTTCCTAGGGAAAACCAAGCTGAAAGACGATGGTAGCAACTATACAGATTGGGTCCGTAACTTGAGGATTGATGGCTTCTCGCCCCTCGTTGGTTACCCCAAGTGGAAGGTTTGAGATGCAGTGTAGCGGTAGTTTTCCCTTGGCAAAGATACCAAGGATCGAATTCCCCTGAGACTCCAAGGTTCAACAAGAAGGTGTCAACTGCTAACGGCGCCAGATATTAGCAATCAACTGGACCTGCACACAGATACAAATAACTTTGCTCCCAACGAGTACAGAGAGGTTGTCAATCCCTCCGGCCTTGTCGTTTACAAAGGATCAAACGCAAGAGATAATAGTGATAGGTATAATTGCAACTAGTAAGTAAAAGCAGAAAGTAAATAGCGGATGTGATCAGTGATGGTAATATGGACCGGGGTCCCATGATGTTCACTAGTGATGTCTCTCTCCCAAAAGACGATAAAACAGCTATGTGAGGTAAACGAATTACAGCTGGGCAATTGACAGAATTATGTGCGCAAACCAATGCTAACTATGTTGCAAGAAAGGTAGAGGTTCAAAGCATGGGCGGTACGCCAAGGTAAGTAGACCGAAATCCATCTGCATCTACTACTAATCATCCACCTTGAGATATCTATCCAGAACATCTCGCTGGTATTAAGTTGCGAGTCCCACCCATAGTGTAAACTCAAAGCAACAGACAACTGCATTAAAAGAACTTTGCGTAAAGTAAACAATCCTTGCACCCGCGAGTACAAGCACCGTTGTTTTCCCCCTTGTGGCAACAACACATCCCCTAGACTCATGTTTCTGTCACTCAAACTAGTCATGAGGGGCATGAACCCACAATCAAGCATAACGTTCCCTCTTGGAGTTACTACCTACTACTCGGCCAAAGCAATAAATAGCAACGGAGAACATGCAAGAATTACTTAAGAACATAAATATAAAAGAGGTAAATCAAATATATTACTCAAACACAATCTGGACATAATCTCACAATCCATCGGATCCCAGCAAACTCATCATAGCAACAACATAAGGATTACATATGTGCCTCGATCATGTAGGGCAGCTCACGAGGTCTAATTAGTGAAGCACAAGAAGGGGAGGAGAACATCACATAGCTACTGGTCATGGACCCATGGTCCAAGGAAGACTACTCACAACTCATCCGGGAGGCGTCCATGGTGGTGGAGAGGCTCCCGGTGGTGATCCTCCCCTCCGGCAGGGTGCCGGGAAGAGTTCTCCTGGTGCTCCCGATCTTGGATGCGCGGCGGCAGCGGAACAGAGATGAGATCGCGAAAAAGGGTTCCGTCCTCGAGGGTTTCGGGACGCGTGTTAAATATATGCCAAAGGGGAGCATCAGCGGAGACCTTGGGGGCCCAGGCGCCCCCCGGCGCGGCCAGGAGGGGGGCCGCGCCACCAGGGCACCTGGAGCCCTGGTGGCCCCCCTCCGGCCCTACTTTGGCCGCAAGGAAGCTTTCGGAACGCTGATTTTTTATATAATTTTTCCGGGATTTTTCAGACAGTTTACGTGATGGGAAAACCTGAAATACAAAAACAGCAGAAAACAGAAACTGGCACTGGGGTGCACTGAGTTAATAGGTTAGTCTAAATATGATCAAAAGTGTATGGAAGTGTATAAATATCATAGCAATATCACACAAAAGAGGCATGGAGCAAGCAGAAATTATAGATACGTTTTGGACGTATCAACATCCCCAAGCTTAATTCCTGCTCGTCCTCGAGTAGGTAAATGATAACAAGCATAATTTCTGTGGTGACATGCTATTAACCATATAAGGACTTTTCATAGTCACATGACAAAAGCTTACTGAGACAATGAATCTGTAGTAATTAAGTTGCCTCATGAGAAAATCACAAAGAACTGAAAGTTTTACAATATGATACTGAAACATCAAATAGATTTGTAATGAGCATGGTGTGCAAATATGATAAAGTGGTACCTCGCTTGCCCCCTTTAGTGAAGCAAAACATAAATGCAGGGGCACCTGCAAGGTTTAAGTGATGACTAGATACAATGATTTCAGAATAAACGATATCATAATCATGCAAAAGACAATGCTACTTTGGGACAATGCACATTACACTCAGAATGATAATCATGCTCTCAGTAGTTGGTGCTTAAAGAAGGTGGAGACTCTCGAACCGTGGCTTTTGTTGGCAAGGTTGAAAACCCGTGGTCGGAAACAAAGACAAAGCATGTACTAAAGCTCTTGGTTTTAAAGACAGAAGTAAAAAAAAATTGGATACGCATGTTTCGTCAACGAATGCTAGCAGATAACTCAATTACTTCTCGAGCTGGACAAGTTTCGAGGAACGGCTCCCGAATGAGGACGATCACATCCCCTTAATCTCTTTTGTTTATCACTGCCAAAGTTTTCTGATTTCTCATGAACAAAGCGTGAAGGAGGGTTTGTTTGTTTATATTATTTTTTAATGAGCCGGGCGCACTCTATGCCAGTTCCTTCTCGTATTATGGGTTTGCACATTAGACATGCAATCCCGGGGTGAAGCTTGTCCAACTTAAAAAGATCATGAATTAACTACTACTTCCTCATGAACTAAAACAGAGGCACAAAAGAGAAATGCTTTTTTGAATAATTTCGAGATGGTACATGAAAGTCTTCGTTAGGAATGGCAGGTAAATACCATGTATAGGAAGGTATGGTGGACTCATATGGCATAACTGGTTTAAAGGATTTTGGATGCACAAGCAGTCAGTCCGCTTAGTACAGGTGGAGGTTAGCAAAAGACTGGGAGCGACCAACTAAAAGAGCAATGACGGTCATAATCATGCATAGCGACAAAGCAACATTGAATCAGGCATGGAAGTTATATCGCTACTCAGAAATTAAAGATCATCAAGGCTTGACAGACTTTCTTTACAGTCTTAAATATGCGCGAGCATACGCCAAGTCAATCAAAATAAATTCTTGAAGGAAGATATCACTAAACCATACCACATCATAGGCAAACAAATCATGTTGGTACTCCAATAACACATTGGGAACCCCCCAGCTATTTGAGACTAACCATAAGAAAACATGAACTACTAAGCACCATTATGCACGTAGCATTTTTATCATAGACATATCGACCAATGCAACAGAAGCCAACTCTCTTAATAAGATAAGCATTATAACTAAAGAGAGTTACAGCGACCAACTAAACAAAAGCTCTTTAAAAAGATAAGCATGAAAACTAAGAGCTGAACATGATAGTAGCTATTGAAAGACAAAGAACACACACAGCAAGGATAGACATGAAAATTCTATGTTATGTTCTAAGTTGAAGTGGAGCGTGTTTCTCTCCCACACAAAGAAAGCTGAGTTCCAACTCGTTATGAAAAGCAAGAAAATCTAAAGAAAACTAAAAAGGAAAACTAAAAGCAAGACGCTCCAAGCATAGCACATAACACATGAAGTGATAAAAATATAGTGGAACGAAAGACGAACTGATAATTGTTGATGGAGAAGGGGATGTACGGGGGCATCCCCAAGCTCAGACGCTTGAGTCTTCTTGAATATTTCTTGGGGGTGCATGGGGGCATCCCCAAGCTTGAGCGTTTGACACTCCTGAATCTTTTTATCATCTTCCCTCGCACACTTGAAAACTCCCTTCATACATAACTCATCATAATCTGATTAGCGAGGTTAGTACCCATAATAAAATAATTGTTCCTTGCTGGAAATAAGTATATTCTTGAAGGTCTACTGTTTCTCAAGATTGCCAAAAGGTTTTTGCAAAGAAAAAGCAAGCTCAAGGTTTGCAAAATGAAGGAAAGGCAAAACAGGACAGAATCTGTGAAAAACAGACCAGTAGGTAGTAAATGATTTATTCGTGGTACTTCTGCAACTCTAATCAAAAAACTCAGAACAGACGCCCGAAAGACAATTGTATAGAGCACGCTGTCGAAAAAATTCAGACCAAAAAGATGATCTGGTGATTTTATACGAATTTTTCTGTCCAAGGACAGAATCTGTTTCCTGGACAGCACGTCACAACTTTTGAACTTTCTTGCAATCAGAGGCTACGCTTGGCACAAAGTTGAAAAGTAAAGATACAATGATGATGCTACTGTAGTAACAACATCAAGACACAACAAAAGCAAAATAAAATTTTATTCATTGTGGGCTGCCTCCCAAAAGCGCTTTCTTTTATGCCTTTAAGCTAGGCATAATGCAAAAAATCAAGTTTTATCAAGAGTAAAAGAATAGCTAGCCCGTATAACGGACTCAAAAGGTAACTTAATCCTCTTTCTAGGGAAGTGTTCCATCCCTTTCTTGAGAGTAAATTGGAATTTTATATTCCCCTCTTTCATGTCAATGATGGCACCAACGGTGCGAAGAGAAGGACGTCCCAAAATAATTGGACAAGAAGGTTCACATTCAATATCCATAATAGTAAAATCAACGGGAACGTAGTTGTCATTGACAATGATAAGAACATCGTCGATCCTCCCCAAAGGTTTCTTTATGGAAGAATCAACAAGACGAACACCAAAAGAACAAGAATCAAAAGGTTTCAATTTAAGCATATCATATATTCTTTTGGGCATAATGGAGGTACTAGCTCCAACATCACATAAAGCATAGCAAGAGAAGTTATTCAACTTAATTTTAATCATAGGATCCCAACCATCTTCTAGCTTTCTAGGAATGGAGGCTTCTACTCTAAGTTTCTCCTCCCTAGCTTTGATGAGAGCATTAGTGATATGCTCTGTGAAGGCAAGATTAAGCGTGCTAGTGCGGGGATCTCTAGACATCTTGTGAAGGAAATCAATAACTTCGGTAAGAGTGCAATTATCAAAATCAAGGTCACTACTATCAAGTAAAGTGGTAGTGGTGTCCTTTAGGCTCACTTGTTTGGTAGTTTCTATAGTCATAGCATCACCATTAATAGGTCCAACGGGACCAGGAGTGCATTGGGTGCTAAGAGTTTGGATATCCTCAACAACTTGGATAGTAGTAACAGTGTGGTGGATAGGAAGGTTCTTAATTCTATCTTCTTCCTCCCTTTCTCTAGCCCATCTCTCTTTAAGTTTAGCCAACATCCTAATGTTTTCATTAATTTGCACTTGAATAGCATTCATAGGAGTGACCTTCCTCTCCTCAAGAGGAGAAGTTCTAATTTTAAGCAATTCTACCTCATGGGCTAAATTGTCTACCTTCGAAGAGAGATTATCTAGTTTGTTTAGTTTTTCTTCTACACTCTCATTGAAGGCTTTTTGGGTAGTAATGAAATCTTTAAGCATAATCTCTAGTTCAGTAGTGGAGTTCTTGGTGCTAGGATAAGCATTGTTGTTCCCATAGGAATTAGAGGGGAACGGTCTAGGATTGCTACCAAAATTACTCCTATAAGCATTGTTATTAAAATTGTTTCTAGAGATAAAGTTCACATCTACTTGTTCTTGAGCAATCAAAGAATTTAAAGGAACATCACGAGGATCAACAGAAGATTGCTTCGAAAGTAGAGACATGATCAAGTCAACTTTTTCATTTAGGGAGGAAATCTCCTCGACAGAGTTTACCTTCCTACCTGTTGGAGCGCGTTCGGTGTGCCATTGGGAATAGTTGGTCATCATCTCATCGAGAAGCTTTGTGGCAGCACCAAGTGTAGTTGACATAAAGGTTCCTCCCGCGGCCGAATCTAAGAAGTTCCGCGAGGTAAAGTTCAAGCCTGCATAAAAAGTTTGGATAACCATCCAAGTAGTCAAACCATGAGTAGGGCAGTTCTTGACAAGAGATTTCATATGTTCCCAAGCTTGGGCAACGTGTTCATTATCCAATTGTTTAAAATTCATTATGTTACTCCTTAGTTGGATAATTTTAGCAGGTGGATAGTATTTTCCAATAAAAGCATCTTTGCACTTGTCCCATGAATCTATGCTATTTCTAGGCAAAGATTGAAACCAAATTTTAGCTCCTCCTCTCAAGGAGAAAGAAAAAAGCTTAAGCTTAACAATATTACCATCTATTTCTTGGTACTTTTGCATATCACAGAGTTCAACAAAATTTTTTAAGTGTAAAGCAGCATCATCTCTAGCACCGAAGAATTGATCTTTCATAACTAGGTTCAGTAAAGCAGGTTTAATTTCATACGAAGGTGCTGAAGTGGTAGGTGTAGTGATAGGCGTGCAGATAAAGTCATCGTTGTTATGACTAGTGAAGTCACACAACTTGGTGTTCTCGGTGGAACCCATAGCAGCAAGCAAGCAAGATAACTATTTTTGTGATTTTTGATAAAAGACACTAAAGCAAAAACTGAAAGGTAAACTAACAAGACTAAAAAGCAAAGGTAAAAGATAGCGTGCAACTCCCCTATCTTGAAGAGTGGAGTCCCCGGCAACGGCGCCAGAAAACTTTGCTTGATGGCTTCTCGGCCCTCGTTGGTTACCCCAAGTGGAAGGTTTGAGATGCAGTGTAGCGGTAGTTCTCCCTTGGCAAAGATACCAAGGATCGAATTCCCCTGAGACTCCAAGGTTCAACAAGAAGGTGTCAACTGCTAACGGCGCCAGATATTAGCAATCAACTGGACCTGCACACAGATACAAATAACTTTGCTCCCAACGAGTACAGAGAGGTTGTCAATCCCTCCGGCCTTGTCGTTTACAAAGGATCAAACGCAAGAGATAATAGTGATAGGTATAATTGCAACTAGTAAGTAAAAGCAGAAAGTAAATAGCGGATGTGATCAGTGATGGTAATATGGACCGGGGTCCCATGATGTTCACTAGTGATGTCTCTCTCCCAAAAGACGATAAAACAGCTATGTGACGTAAACGAATTACAGCTGGGCAATTGACAGAATTATGTGCGCAAACCAATGCTAACTATGTTGCAAGAAAGGTAGAGGTTCAAAGCATGGGCGGTACGCCAAGGTAAGTAGACCGAAATCCATCTGCATCTACTACTAATCATCCACCTTGAGATATCTATCCAGAACATCTCGCTGGTATTAAGTTGCGAGTCCCACCCATAGTGTAAACTCAAAGCAACAGACAACTGCATTAAAAGAACTTTGCGTAAAGTAAACAATCCTTGCACCCGCGAGTACAAGCACCGTTGTTTTCCCCCTTGTGGCAACAACACATCCCCTAGACTCATGTTTCTGTCACTCAAACTAGTCATCGAGGGGCATGAACCCACAATCAAGCATAACGTTCCCTCTTGGAGTTACTACCTACTACTCGGCCAAAGCAATAAATAGCAACGAAGAACATGCAAGAATTACTTAAGAACATAAATATAAAAGAGGTAATTCAAATATATTACTCAAACACAATCTGAACATAATCTCACAATCCATCGGATCCCAGCAAACTCATCATAGCAACAGCATAAGGATTACATATGTGCCTCGATCATGTAGGGGAGCTCACGAGGTCTAATTAGTGAAGCACAAGAAGGGGAGGAGAACATCATATAGCTACTGGTAATGGACCCATGGTCCAAGGAAGACTACTCACAACTCATCCGGGAGGCGTCCATGGTGGTGGAGAGGCTCCTGGTGGTGATCCTCCCCTCCGGCAGGGTGCCGGGAAGAGTTCTCCTGGTGCTCCCGATCTTGGAAGCGCGGCGGCGGCGGAACAGAGATGTGATCGCGAAAAAGGGTTCCGTCCTCGAGGGTTTCGGGACGCGTGTTAAATATATGCCAAAGGGGGGCATCAACGGAGACCTGGGGGGCCCAGGCGCCCCCCCCC
>LR738713.1:791163130-791191287 GCA_902687465.1 Secale cereale | reverse complement strand
CCCCCCCCCCCCCCCCCGGCGCGGCCAGGAGGGGGGCCGCGCCACCAGGGCGCCTGGAGCCCTGGTGGCCCCCCTCCGGCCCTACTTTGGCCGCAAGGAAGCTTCCGGAACGCTGATTTTTTTATATAATTTTTCCGGGATTTTTCTGGCAGTTTACGTGATGGGAAAACCTGAAATACAAAAACAGCAGAAAACAGAAACTGGCACTGGGGTGCACTAAGTTAATAGGTTAGTCCAAATATGATCAAAAATGTATGGAAATGTATAAATATCATAGCAATATCACACAAAAGAGGCATGGAGCAAGCAGAAATTATAGATACGTTTTGGACATATCAAGGATCATCCTCATAGCTGCCAAGAAAGCATATGTCCTTGAAGCACTGCTAGGAGATGCACCCGTTTTCATAGCAACTCAAGACGTTATGAACGCCTGGCAGTCGCGTAGTGATGATTACTCCCTGGTTCAGTGCGGCATGCTTTACAGCTTAGAATCGGGGCTCCAAAATCGTTTTAAGCAGCGCTGAGCATATGAGATGTTTCCAAGAGCTGAAAATGGTTTTCCAAGCTCATGCCCGAGTCGAGAGATATGAAGTCTCCGACAAGTTCTACAGTTGCAAGATGGAGGAGAATAGTTCTGTCAGCGAACATATACTCAAAATGTCTGGATTGCACAACCGCTTGTCTCAGCTGGGAATTAATCTCCCAGATGACGCGGTCGTTGACAGAATCCTTCAGTCGCTCCCACCTAGCTACAAGAGCTTTGTGATGAACTTCAATATGCAAGGGATGGAGAAGTCCATTCCCGAGGTGTATTCGATGCTAAAATCAGCGGAGGTGGAGATCAAGAAAGAACATCAAGTATTGATGGTGAATAAAACCACTAAGTTCAAGAAAGGCAAGGGTAAGAAGAACTTCAAGAAGGACGACAAAGGAGTTGTCGCGCCCGGTAAGCCAGTTGCCGGGAAGAAGCCAAAGAATGGACCCAAGCCTGAGACTGAGTGCTTTTATTCTAAGGGAACGGGTCACTGGAAGCGGAACTGTCCCAAATACTTGGCGGATAAGAAGGCCGGAAACGTAAAAGGTATATGTGATATACATGTTATTGATGTGTACCTTACCAGCACTCATAGTAGCTCCTGGATATTTGATACCGGTGCAGTTACTCACATTTGTAACTCAAAGCAGGAGCTGCGGAATAAGCGTAGACTGGCGAAGGACGAGGTGACGATGCGCGTCAGGAATGGTTCCAAGGTCGATGTGATCACCGTCGGCACGCTACCTCTGCATCTACCTTCGGGATTAGTGTTAAACCTCAATAATTGTTATTTGGTACCAGCTTTGAGCATGAACATTGTATCTGGATCTCGTTTAATGCGAGATGGCTACTCATTTAAATCTGAGAATAATGGTTGTTCTATTTATATGAGAGAAATGTTTAATGGTCATGCCCCGCTGGTCAATGGTTTATTCTTAATGAATCTCGAACGTGATGTTACACATATTCATAGTGTGGATGCCAAAAGATGTAAGGTTGATAATGATAGTCTCACATACTTGTGGCACTGCCGCCTTGGTCATATTGGTGTCAAACGTATGAAGAAGCTCCATGCAGATGGACTTTTGGAGTCTCTTTATTATGAATCATTTGACACGTGCGAACCATGCCTCTTGGGCAAGATGACCAAGACTCCGTTCTCCGGAACAATGGAGCGAGCAACCAACTTGTTAGAAATCATACATACTGATGTGTGCGGTCCAATGAGTGTTGAAGCTCACAGTGGCAATCGTTATGTTCTCACCTTCACTGATGACTTAAGTAGATATGGGTATGTCTACTTGATGAAACACAAGTCTGAGACCTTTGAAAAGTTCAAGGAATTTCAGAATGAGGTTGTGAATCAACGTGACAGAAAAATAAAGTTCTTACGATCAGATCGTGGAGGAGAATATTTAAGTCACGGATTTGGCACACACCTAAGGAAATGCGGAATTGTTTCACAATTAACGCTGCCTAGAACACCTCAACGTAATGGTGTATCCAAACGTCGTAATCGTACTCTGTTGGACATGGTGCGATCTATGATGTCTCTTACCGACTTACCGCTATCATTCTCAGGTTATGCTTTAGAGACTGCCGCATTCACTTTAAATAGGGCACCGTCTAAATCTGTTGAGACGACACCGTATGAACTATGGTTTGGGAAGAAACCTAAGTTGGCGTTTCTAAAAGTTTGGGGATGCGATGCTTATGTCAAGAAACTTCAACCTGAAAAGCTCGAACCCAAATCGGAAAAGTGCGTCTTCATAGGATATCCTAAGGAAACTATTGGGTATACCTTCTACCTCAGATCCGAAGGCAAGGTCTTTGTTGCCAAGAATGGATCCTTTCTGGAGAAAGAGTTTATCTCGAAAGAAGTAAGTGGGAGGAAAGTAGAACTTGATGAGGTGATTGTCACCCCTTCCGAACCGGAAAGTAGCGCAGTGCAGGAAGATGTTTCTGTGGTGCCTGCACCGACTAGAGAGGAAGTTAATGATAATGATCATAAAGCTTCAGATCAAGTTACTGCTGAACTTTGTAGGTCCACAAGGACACGTTCCGCACCAGATTGGTACAGCAACCCTATCCTGGTAATCATGTTGTTAGACAACAGTGAACCTTCAAACTATGAAGAAGCGATGGTGGGCCCGGATTCCAACAAATGGCTTGAAGCTATGAAATCCGAGATAGGATCCATGTATGATAACAAAGTGTGGACTTTGATTGACTTGCTCGATGATCGGCAAGCCATAGAAAATAAATGGATCTTTAAGAAGAAGACTGGCGCGGATGGTAATGTGACCATCTATAAGGCTGGGCTTGTCGCTAAAGGTCATCGACAAGTTCAAGGAATTGACTATAATGAGACTTTCTCTCCCGTAGCGATGCCGAAGTCCGTCCGAATCATGTTAGCAATTTCCGCGTTCTATGATTATGAGATATGGCAAATGGACGTCAAAACGGCATTCCTTAATGGCTTCCTAAAGGAAGAATTGTATATGATGCAGTCGGAAGGTTTTGTCGATCCTAAGAATGCTAACAAAGTGTGCAAGCTCCAGCACTCTATCTATGGGCTAGTGCAAGCATCTCAGAGTTGGAACATTCGCTTTAATGAGGTGATCAAAGTGTTTGGGTTTATACGTACTTGGGGAGAAGCCTGTATTTACAAGAAAGTGAGTGGGAGCTCTGTAGCATTTCTCATATTATATGTGGATGACATATTGTTGATAGGAAATGATGTAGAATTCTTGGAAAGCATAAAGGCCTACTTGAATAAAAGTTTTTCAATGAAGGACCTTGGAGAAGCTGCTTACATATTAGGCATCAAGATCTATAGAGATAGATCAAGACGCCTCATTGGTCTTTCACAAAGCACATACCTTGACAAGATATTGAAGAAGTTCAATATGGATCAGTCAAGGTTGTTAGAATCGCGATTTTGAATCGGATCAGAGCCCTGATGGTAGGATCGTAATTCATGGAATCTTCACTATCAGGATCGTAGAAACGTAGATTCTATGAACTAAAGTCGTAGAATCAGAGGGGTTAGTTTGGATCGTAAAGTCGTAGAATCGTACAACAGAATCGCGATTCTGACAACCTATCAGTCCAAGAAAGGGTTCTTGCCTGTATTGCAAGGTATGAGATTGAGCACAGCTTAATGCCCGACCTCGGCAGAAGATAGAGAAAAGATGAGTGTCATCCCCTATGCCTCGGCCATAGGTTCTATTATGTATGACATGCTGTGTACCAGACCTGATGTGAACCTTGCCATAAGTTTGGTGGGGAGGTACCAAAGTGATCCCGGTATGGAACACTGGACAGCGGTCAAGAACATCCTGAAGTACCTGAAAAGGACCAATGATATGTTTCTCGTTTATGGTTTATGGAGGTGATGAAGAGCTCGTCATAAGGGGTTACCTCGATGCTAGCTTCGACACAGATCTGGATGACTCTAAGTCACAAACCGGATACGTGTATATTTTGAATGGTGGGGCAGTCAGCTAGTGCAGTTGCAAGCAAAGCGTCGTGGCGGCATCTACATGTGAAGCGGAGTACATATCTGCTTCCGAAGCAGCGCAGGAAGGAGTCTGGATGAAGGAGTTCATCACCAAACTAGGAGTTATTCCAAGCGCGTCGGGCCCGATGACTCTCTTTTGTGACAACACTGGAGCTATTGCCATTGCCAAGGAGCCCAGGTTTCACAAGAAGACCAAGCACATCAAGTGCCGTTTCAACTCCATCCAAAATTATATTCAAGATGGAGACATAGATATTTGTAAAGTGCATACGGATCTGAATGTCGCATATCCATTGACTAAACCTCTTCCACGAGCAAAACATGATCAACACCAGAACTCTATGGGTGTTCGATTCATCACAATGTAACTAGATTATTGACTCTAGTGCAAGTGGGAGACTGTTGGAAATATTCTCTAGAGGCAATAATAAAATGGTTATTATTATATTTCCTTGTTCATGATAATTGTCTATTGTTCATGCTTTAATTGTATTATCCGGAAACAGTAATACATGTGTAATACATAGACCATAGTGTGTCCCTAGTAAGCCTCTAGTTGACTAGCTCGTTGATCAATAAATGGTTACGGTTTCCTGACCATGGACATTGGATGTCATTGATAACGGGATCACATCATTAGGAGAATGATGTGATGGACAAGACCCAATCCTAAGCCTGGCACAAGATCGTGTAGTTCGTATGCTAAAGCTTTTCCAATGTTAAGTATCCTTTCCTTAGACCATGAGATTGTGCAACTCCCGGATACCGTAGGAGTACTTTGGGTGTGCCAAACGTCACAACGTAACTGGGTGGCTATAAAGGTACACTACGGGTATCCCCGAAAGTATCTGTTGGGTTGGCACGAATCGAGACTGGGATTTGTCACTCCGTACGACGGAGAGGTATCTCTGGGCCCACTCGGTAAGACATCATCGTAATGCGCTCAATGTGACTAAGGGGTTGGTCACAGGATGATGTGTTACGGAACGAGTAAAGAGACTTGCCATAACGAGATTGAACAATGTATCGGTATACCGACGATCGAATCTCGGGCAAGTGCTATACCGCTAGACAAAGGGAATTGTATACGGGATTGATTGAATCCTTGACATCGGGGTTCATCCGATGAGATCATCGTGGAACATGTGGGAGCCAACATGGGTATCCAGATCCCGTTGTTGGTTATTGGCCGGAGATATGTCTCGGTCATGATTGCATGGGTCCCGAACCCGTAGGGTCTACACACTTAAGGTTCGATGACGCTAGGGTTATAGGGAATGTAGTATGTGGTTACCTAATGTTGTTTGTAGTCCCGGATGAAATCCCGGACGTCACGAGGAGTTCCGGAATGGTCCGGAGGTAAAGATTTATGTATGAGAAGTCCCGTTTTGGTCACCGGAAGTGTTCTGGGCGTTACCGGGACCACCGGAAGGGTTCCGGGGGTCCACCGGGAGGGGCCACCGGCCCTAGAGGCTTGCGTGGGCCAAGTGTGGGAAGGGACCAGCCCTAGGTGGGCAGGTGCGCCCCCCCCCCCCCCCACCAAGGCCCAAGGCGCAGAGAGAAGGGGAAGGGGGAAACCCTAGGCTCAGATGGGCCTAAGGCCCACCTAGGGTGCGCCCCCCTCTCTCCCCCTCTGGACGCCCCTAGATGCAATCTAGGGCTGGCCGCCACACCTAGGGGTGGAACCCTAGATGGGGGCGCAGCCCCTCCCCTCCCCCTATATATATGTGGGGTTTTGGGGCTGCCAGATGCACGAGTTCCTCTCTCTCTTGGCGAAGCCCTAGCCCTCCTCCTCCTCGTCTCTTGCAGTGCTTGGCGAAGCCCTGCTGGAGGGCCACGCTCCTCCACCACCACCACGCCATTGTGCTGCTGCTGGACGGAGTCTTCCCCAACCTCTCCCTCTCCCCTTGCTGGATCAAGGCGCGGGAGACGTCACCGGGCTGCACGTGTGTTGAACGCGGAGGCGCCGTTGTTCGGCGCTTAGATCGGATTCGACCGCGATCTGAATCGCTTCGAGTACAACTCCACCAACCGCATTCTTGCAACGCTTCCGCATCGCGATCTTCAAAGGTATGAAGATGCACTCCCCTCTCGTTGCTAATAGACTCCATAGATGGATCTTAGTGATACGTAGGAATTTTTTTTATTTTCTGCCACGATCCCCAACAGGAAATATGCCCTAAAGGCAATAATAAAATGGTTATTATTATATTTCCTTGTTCATGATAATCGTCTATTGTTCATGCTATAATTGTGTTAACCGGAAACCGTAATACATGTGTGAATACATAGACCATAATATGTCCCTAGTGAGCCTCTAGTTGGCTAGCTCGTTGATCAATAGATGGTCACGGTTTCATGACCATGGACATTGGATGTCGTTGATAACGGGATCACATCATTAGGAGAATGATGTGATGGACAAGACCCAATCCTAAGCATAGCACAAGATCATGTAGTTCGTCTGCTAAAGCTTTTCCAATGTCAAGTATCATTTCCTTAGACCATGAGATTGTGCAACTCCCGGATACCGTAGGAATGCTTTGGGTGTGCCAAACGTCACAACGTAACTGGGTGGCTATAAAGGTGCACTACGGGTATCCCCGAAAGTATCTGTTGGGTTGGTACGAATCGAGACTGGGATTTGTCACTCCGTGTGACGGAGAGGTATCTCTGGGCCCACTCAGTGAGACATCATCATAATGAGCTCAATGTGACTAAGTTGTTAGTCATGGGATGATGTATTACGGAACGAGTAAAAGAGACTTGCTGGTAACGAGATTGAACAAGGTATCGGGATACCAACGATCGAATCTCGGGCAAGTACTATACCGGTAGACAAAGGGAATTGTATATGGGATTGATTGAATCCTTGGCATCGTGGTTCATCCGTAAAATCATCGTGGAACATGTGGGAGCCAACATGAGTATCCAGATCCCGTTGTTGGTTATTGGTCGGAGAGATGTATCGGTCATGTCTGCATGGTTCCCGAACCCGTAGGGTCTACACACTTAAGGTTCGATGACACTAGGGTTATAGGGAATATATGTACGTGGTTACCGAATGTTGTTCAGAGTCCCGGTTGAGACCCCGGACGTCACAAGAGTTCCGGAATGGTACGGAGGTGAAGATTTATATATGGGAAGTCATTATACGGTCATCGGAAATGTTCGGGGGGTGTCGGTATTGTACCGGGACCATCGAAGGGGTTCCGGGGTTCCACCGGGAGGGTCCACCTGTCCCGGAGGGCCCTATGGGCTGTATATGGAAGGGAACCAACCCCTAAGTGGGATGGGCGCCTCCCCCCTAGGGCCCATGTGCCTAGGGTTTGGGGGGGAACCCTAAGGGGGCGCCCCCCTTGGCTTGGGGAGCAAGCCCTCCCTCCTGCTAATGGGTGTTCGATTCATCACAATGTAACTAGATTATTGACTCTAGTGCAAGTGGGAGATTGTTGGAAATATGCCCTAGAGGCAATAATAAAATGGTTATTATTATATTTCATTGTTCATGATAATTGTCTGTTGTTCATGCTATAATTGTGTTAACCGGAAACCGTAATACATGTGTGAATACATAGACCATAATATGTCCCTAGTGAGTCTCTAGTTGGCTAGCTCGTCGATCAATAGATGGTCACGATTTCATGACCATGGACATTGAATGTCGTTGATAACGGGATCACATCATTAGGAGAATGATGTGATGGACAAGACCCAATCCTGAGCATAGCACAAGATCGTGTAGTTCGTCTGCTAAGGCTTTTCCAATGTCAAGTATCATCCTTATACCATGAGATTGTGCAACTCCCGGATATTGTAGGAATGCTCTGGGTGTGCCAAACGTCACAACGTAACTGGGTGGCTATAAAGGTGCACTACGGGTATCCCCGAAAGTATCTGTTGGGTTGGTACAAATCGAGACTGGGATTTGTCACTCAGTGTGACGGAGAGGTATCTCTGGGCCCACTCGGTAAGACATCATCATAATGAGCTCAATGTGACTAAGTAGCTAGTCACGGGATGATGTATTACCGAACGAGTAAAAGAGACTTGTCGGTAACGAGATTGAACAAGGTATCGGGATACTGACGGTCGAATCTCGGGCAAGTACTATACCGGTAGACAAAGGGAATTATATACGGGATTGATTGAATCCTTGACATCGTGGTTCATCCAATAAGATCATCGTGGAACATGTGGGAGCCAACATGAGTATCCAGATCCCGCTGTTGGTTATTGGCCGGAGAGATGCCTCGGTCATGTCTGCATGGTTCCCGAACCCGTAGGGTCTACACACTTAAGGTTCGACGTGTGACGCCCGAGACCGACGTCCCAGAAGATTCCAGAAGCTTCCCGAAGATTCCAGATGTTCCGGGTTGCCCGTGTGGTTCTTTGTGCTTGTGTTATTTATTTTTGCATTGCATCATGTCATCATGGCATCATGTTATTTTATTTTTGCATCTCAACCTAAATAAATCGTGTGGACCTTCGGTCCATTTAAATCGAGGGAAGATTGTCTTCTCTTTATAACATATAAAAGTCTCTCAATAGTTAGGGAGCTATATAAATAATATTCCATTGCTCCGGAATCACCATAACACACTTGCATAAATTCCCCATTGTTTATTTCACTTCAAGTTTGACTTCTATGCCTTGCCTATAATTCTTTCCGTTGTTTCGAGGCTCCTCCTTTTATCTAAACTCCTTTTATTGCAAGCTAATGTTTTAGTTTTGCACTTCCCTTTTTGTTGGAATTATTTTGTTGGGTTGGGTTTATCCCGTAAAGCCTTATAAAAATGTTCCATTTTTATTTTTTCTGTCCTGGCCTCTTTTCTTATTTTCTTTTGCTCTCTCTCTTTTATTTCTGTTTAAGAAATAAATAAGAGTGCAGCCTCCAGGCCTCTCCTCCTCCCTCCTTGGCCCAGGGCGCCTCGGCCCATCTCCCTCCTGGCCCTATAGGCCCAACCGTGCCCTCCAACCCTAGCACGTTGCAAACCCCCCTTCGCTCCTCCCTGTTTCCCTCAGCGCCGCCGCCGCTTTTTCCCTCATCCTTCGATCCTTCGCTCTGCCCCGAGCCCGTTTCCCTCTCGCGCGAGTCCCTCTCGTCCCCCATCCTCTCCCCGCACCTCACCCTCTCCCTCGCCCGCTCTGCTTCTCCGCCCAGCGAGCCGACGGGCCGGTCGGCAGCGCCCTCGTCCCGTCCCCAAGCGCCTCTCGGTGGCCTCACCCATCGCCCTGCATCGCCCGTGCGCCCCGCATCCCTCAGCCCTGCGCCGGGGCGCCCGTCGAGCGCACGCAGGCGGGTGCTTCTCCTCGAAGCCGCGAGCCTCCTCCCTCCGTTCCCAGCGCCGGGGTCGTCGTCCTCGCAGCCTCCGCGCCAAGACCGAAGCCCAGCTTCTCCCGTGCGCAGCGGCCGGCCTCCCGCGCCAGGACCGTTCCCTGGCCGAGCCCCGCACGCCCCGTCGACCTCCCTCCGGTCGGCCAGCAGCGCGGCGCCCGCCGCTTCTTCTGCCCGCGCAGGCCCTTCCTCCTCTGGCCTCGGTTGCGCGCCCCTCCAATCCCGCGGCCCCTTCGCCTCGCCCTCTGCCGTGGCTCCTCCGTCCAGTGCGCCCGGCCTCCTCCTCCCGTGGAAAGGAGCTGCTGCCGTGGCTTCGTCTCAGTGCTGTCCCTCTCGTGTTTGCTCCTGTTTTGCGTTTTGTTGTGCTGCCTTGTTCGGTTATTTTGACAGATGACCCGGAACGACTACTCGACGACGACCCCGTGAACATCTACGAACGAAAACGCCTCCGAGAACAAGTACCGCGACCGACTCGACAAGTACCACTACATGTACAAGTACCTCGACGACCGAACGGCTACGAGCTCGAGAACGACTACTCGGAGACCCAAGTACCACTACCGTCGCCCGAACGTCTACCGTCGCCCGAACGTCTACCGTCGACATGTACATCTACAAAACGACCTCGTGAACGCCTACCGTCGCCGAAGCCCGTGTACCACTACTTCCTCTCCGCCACGGAACGACTTCTTCCACTACGACTCGAACCGCCCCGAAACGCACGCTTCGAAGGTATAACCCCGAGACGTGACCCGTGAGATGCATGCTTGTTGTGGTTGTATGAAATGCTTCTCGTGTGTGCTTCGTGCCCGTTCCACCTTTTGTCATGTTCCTCGGTTGCCTCGTCACCGACTCGTGGGAACCCGGTAACGGGATCGTCCCACCTTTCATCTCGCTTGACTCGTTCACTCCACCTTTTGTTTTGCACCGGTCCCTCACCGAGTTACCGGTACCGATATGATGCCATTGCCTCATTTCGGATCGTTGCCGTGGCACCCCTTTTCTTTCCACCACGGTGACAAATGCTTCTTATCCTCTTAAGTCAACCTCTTAATAAAACTTGCATAAACTTGAGCTTCTCATCCGCATCATGTTAACAACCTTGAATGTTTAATTGTTGTTTGCTTATAATTATTAAACATGCTCATGGGGATTTTCCGGATATGTTGTTGTTATTCTCCGGCCCCATTTAAAATGCCTAAATAGTGTAGTTTCTTTATGCTTCACCTCTTGCCATGTTAAAAACATTTAACCTTGTTTTGTAAATAACGAGAGTCAACTAAATAATTAAATTGTGGTGTTTTGTCAATATGCAACTCGTTGCATATTGAGCTCCACTTAATTTGTAGTGTTGTTTGTGCACTTTGCCATGCCATGCATATTAAACCGGACATGCATCATGCTTGCTTGTGCATCGTATGCCTTGTTTATGATTTGTGTGTTTACCGTGTTGTTTGTTTCTTTCCGGTTTGCTTCTCTTGTTAGCTTCGGTTCCGTTCCGGAGTTGTGAGGATCCGCTCGACTGTTGCTCCGTCTGCTTCTTGGATCCGTTCTTCTCCTTGTGGAATCCCAGGCAAGATGACCGAACCCGGATACCATTACTATTTTGCCTCTTGCTAGAAGTCTCGATCTATAGTTTTGCCTCGATGCCCATGTCTTTCTTGTCAGCCTCCTACTTGTAACCATTGCCATGTTTAACCACCCTACCTACGCAAACCGTTGCTTGGCTAAGTACGCTTCGCTCACCCCTTCTTATAGCATTGTTAGTTGCAGGTGAAGATTGAAGATGCTTGCTTCATGCTGGAGTTTGGTTGGGTTATATCACACTATATAAATGCTTAAAAAATGAAATCATCTATATACTGGCAGGGTGGAAGGCTAAGCCTTTTGCTTGGTGTTTTGTTCCACTCATGCCGTTAGGAACCGTATAAACCGGTGTTATGTTCCTTGATTATGCGTTCCTAACACGGTTGGGGTGTATGGGACCCCCTTGATAAACCGCTAAGTGCTAAGTCTTTTCCAGCAAGTCCCAACATTTGGTACTATTTGCCTCATAATAACAACTTAATTAAATAATTAAATTTGCATAGAGGGTCGCTCCCTCGAGGATCCTTTATTTCTACATAGCAGGGGGGGCCAGTGCCGATGGTGTTGGTCCCAAACGGGGGTCCTGCGGGAACCACCACGGGGAAACTCGAGGTTTGGGTCCTGTAGCATCACCCATCCGGTCGTGGCCTGAGACGAGATACGCGCGGCTACTATCAGGGTGTCGGCACGCCGGGAGGATTTGCTGGATTAGCCTTACCTTAGTTCGGTTTAACTTGAGCACGGGATTCCGAGAATACTCGGGTCTTCCCAACTATGGAGTTGCGACTCCGCGGATCGTGGGCTTGTGATGGGCCAAGTTGGAACACCCCTGCAGGGTTTGAACTTTTGAAAGCCGTGCCCGCGGTTATGTGGCAGATGGGAGCTTGTTAATTCCGGTTGTAGATAACTTGACACAATGTTTCAATACACTACCAGCGTGTGTACCGTGACTGTCAATTTCCGAATAGGGATTCGGGAGTTGAACACGGTGGGGTTATGTTTGACCGGCTTTAGCTAGGATCACTTCGTGATCATCTTTCGACCGATGCTCTTCTCTTCTCGCTCTCTTTTGCGTAAGTTAGTGCTAGTTGCTGCTGCAGACTCTTGTTTGTTCCTTCACCTCTCGTTCTTTCTTCAGCCTTGTCCTCACCCAAGGCTTAAATAGTCTTGTTACCCGGGAACGGGATTGCTGAGTCCTCTGTGGCTCACAGTTACTTCACCACACCAGATGCAGGTTCAGCCGAGCTCGATGCAGGAGCTGGTTCAGTGCTTCACCAGGAGTTCGATGAAGAGTGTGGCCGTTTGCTTGTGACGTTTCGATGTTCAGTAGTGGTTTCTACTAGGATTCGATCCTGACCTGTGGCTTTTGTTGTTTTGGTATCTTTCTTTTGGTTCTTCACCCGTAGTCGGGTTGTGATGTTTTTGTATGATGATTTGTTTATTTATTGTATTGTGTGAAGTGGCGAGTGTAAGCCAACTATCTCCTTTTGCATTTTAATCCCTCTTTTACATGAGTTGTGCAAAGATACCAAACTTGAGATCATTCTAGGATGGACTTATGCCTTTAAGTCGTGCCTCGACACGTAGGAGGTATAACTCCATCCTGGGCATTACAAGTTGGTATCAGAGCCTTCTCCGACCTAGAAGCCCCCACTGATTGATCGAATCGTTGACGGTTGAGTCTAGGCACACACTGAAAACTTTTTGAGTCCTATATTATATCGGAGAGTAGGATTTCTTTGCTTCTCATCCCCTTTCTCTCTGGTGAGGACTCCTGACGATTACTCTTTTCTCTTCTACTTTCAAAATTGCACCAAATTTTTTTTTTAGGATCCCGCGAGTATTCTGGGATTGTTTCGATGTTCTTGTGACAAGGATATTGTTCTCGATGCCTCCTGTTACCGAGGAGTTGAGCTTCGGGGTATTGTTGTCACAAGCATATCGCGGCAGTACTAAATACTTAAGACGGCCGACATCGAAAATCTCTCCTATACGGCCAGTGGCAAGATAACCCCGACATCACCCAGTACTGGGGAGGTAGTTCGAGAGTATTGCCATAGCTTGTTATAGTGGATGCGTTTTCGAAGGTCCGAGGTAAACAGTTTCCGAGAAAGACTGGTTATGTGTTGAAGGATGGATACACCTGGATGTAGGTTTAGAGTTGATTGCGCGGTGCTTCCCGTGTATCCCCAACACCTGATTGCATAACTGGAAACTTTCGGAAATCTATAGGTGGGTTCATCTAGTAGTTCTAGGCATTCTTCCAACGAGTGCTCGATATGAAGTTTGGGGTTCTACATTGAGTGAAGTGGTTTTATGGACTTGTTCTGATCGGGAGTTGCATCTTAAAGGGTCCTTGGCTATGCTGATCCGGGGATTGCAAAACCCTTTTGTAACACGTTCCATGAGCTTTCAGCACGAAGATGTCAAACGAAACTTCTATCTTGTATTTGTTCTATCTGATCCTTGTTCCTTTTTATTTATCTTTTGTTCTCCAAGTGGCTTCTCGACCAGTCGATGTATCTACGAAATTCATTCGTTCAATATCTATCCTTTGTTTTTGTTTTGATTCTGGTATTCGAGTTGCTTCGATGTCAAATGTTGATTCCATACCTTTCCTAATCGGTGTTCTCATATTTCTATGAGAGTGCTAGTCCTTCTTGATCATCAAGATGGTCATGTTATTTCTTTTCAACCGGTGTCCTTTTTGTTCATCTCAAGTTGTCCTTGTTTTCCCCACCCTCCCACCCTTCTTCTTCTCGGAGCTAGAAATTCTCAGATGAAATATCCATTTTATTCATGTGATGTTTCTTCATTCTTTTCCTTCAATGTTCTTATCCGGTGATTATCGTGAAGATGCTCAAGAGCTTCAAGTTCATTATTCTTTTGTTCTCAGATTCTTCCGGTGGATGTAATTCAAGATTTCGGTGTTGATCGTATTTTTTCCTCATTTCATAATGCTTTCTTATTCCGGTGCACCAATTAATCATTCTCCTCTTGCTATTCATATCCGGAGTGCTGAAGATTCATAATTCCACTCTTAATCCGTTCAAATTATCTTGAGGTTTGTCATCTTACTCAAGCCATTTAATTCAACCGGTGCTATATCTCTTAAGCAATCTTTTCCAACGGTGATTTCTTTTGAGTGGGCCCTAACCCACAGGTCTTTTCCAGGATCTTACCTGACTCTTCTACTTGTTTTCTGGAGTTATACTCAATTTCTTTCCAAAGTGTGACATAAGAATGTTTTCCATCAGTCACATGCCTTCTCCAAGATTGCTTTCAATTCTTTTCATCATTGGTTCAACCTTTTAATTCTTCAATCCGGAGTGCTCATCAAGTCTTCATGGCATTTCTCGTCTTCATTCTCAACATTTGGAGACCGGAGAAGTGTTTCTCTTAAATCTTGGCATCCTCTTGAAGATTCGTGGTTCTAGCTTCTTGCCATCCTCATTATTGTTTCGATTGTGTGGAATTATTTTCATACCATCTGAAGCATTTCATGAATTCTTTTCTTTGTGTTCCTCCGAAGGCCATCATTTCAGAATATTTCTTCGTTCTCAGTTTTCAACTTCGTCCTTCAACTATTCTTCATTGATGTCTCTTCGTTCGTCTCCTAATTCTTACGGTGGTTCTTTCAAGTTTACTCTTCCTTGTTTTGGTTTTAATTCATTTGTTCTTCTCATAATCCTACCGGTGGTTCGTTGAAGATTTATCCGAGCTTGTGCTAGATCTCTCTTTAATTCTTTGCAACGAGTATAAGTACTATGCCAAATCCTTTGGTTGTCATCAATTTAAATTTGTGAAGGAGATGCATGACATAATTCTTATTCTTACTCCTTCAGGTGATTTAATTCTTTTGTCTGGAGCTTGTTCATCATATCATATTCTCGGTTCTAAGCTGTTCATCTTGTTTTTCTGGAGCTTCAAGTTATTTCAATTATATCATTTCAGCTCCATCTAATTCATCCAGGCCTTGAATCTTATTCTTTCATCTTTCACTTCTCATGCTTTCATTACCGGAGTTCTTCATGTTGGTTCATCATGTTTTATTCATCCTTGAATTCTTCATCAAGATTCTTGTTGGAGCTCAAGCATTCTTCATCATGCTTTCCAATTGCAATTCTTTCTACCTTATCTTTTCAGATGGTGTTATGTCATTCTTGACAATTCCTTCATGTTTTATGATTCACGAGTTTCAAGAATGAGATAATTAAAACCCATCATTTTCTTCTTCAGAAGATCTTTCCAACCATTCATTTTATCTGTTGGAGTTATCTTGGGTTATAATTCACTTAAAAGCTTTCCCTAATGATTGTTGTTATTATGGTGCTTATAAATGACCCAAGTTCTTCATTTTTCATTCCGGTGAGATAAATTTTTCATCTCCTTGTTGATCTCAATCCAATCAAATGTTCTCCTTAGTGGCCGGTTGTCACCTCTTAATCTTGAGATGTTTTCCATAAGCCCACATCAAGCTTATTCTTTTCGTTGTTGATTTTTCCAACAACTCTGTTCAAACCTTCTTCGTAAGGATGCTCTATCAATTCAATTTTGAGAGAAGTTGTTTTTTTTCTTCTCCGTTCAATTCTGTCTTTCTTTTTATGCTATTCTTCGTTCCGGAGGCATTGTGATGTTGCTCTCTTCAAACCATCATCTTGTTTTCTTTTCAAGATCATGTTCTTTTCTTTTCTAGTCCATTTAACCGGAGTGTTGTGTCCTCCATTCTAATTCTCTCGTCTTATCAAGTTTTGCCTCTCTTGTTAACCGGAGTGCTGTCTGAAATCCTTTTACCCCTTGTGCCATTCTTTAAATTGTTCCGGAGGCTATGTGTTGTTGTTTTCATCAAGTATCATTCCATCTCCTCAAGTTCTTGTTCAATTCCTTCCATTTTCAGACGGAGTGCTGTCCAAATTCTGTCATTCTTATTCCTTGGCTATACCATTGCAGTTTCATATCCTTTTGGTCCGTGAGCCTTGTTTCATGTCCTTCAACCTACAAGGTTCCCGTATGTTCCTTGTTCCTCCTTTTACCGGAGTGCTCCTAACTTCGTTCATCTCCGTTGCTTTCTTTCTTTCAACTTGTTCAACCTCTCAAGGTTCTTTGGTTTTCACTCGTTTGTCGAAGAAGCAACTTTGTTTTACCTCTTCCTCTTCCGTTTTTACCCGGTGATATCTCTAGGATCTCGGGTCGAGATCCTCTGTTAGTGTGGGAGAGTTGTGACGCCCGAGACCGACGTCCCAGAAGATTCCAGAAGCTTCCCGAAGATTCCAGATGTTCCGGGTTGCCCGTGTGGTTCTTTGTGCTTGTGTTATTTATTTTTGCATTGCATCATGTCATCATGGCATCATGTTATTTTATTTTTGCATCTCAACCTAAATAAATCGTGTGGACCTTCGGTCCATTTAAATCGAGGGAAGATTGTCTTCTCTTTATAACATATAAAAGTCTCTCAATAGTTAGGGAGCTATATAAATAATATTCCATTGCTCCGGAATCACCATAACACACTTGCATAAATTCCCCATTGTTTATTTCACTTCAAGTTTGACTTCTATGCCTTGCCTATAATTCTTTCCGTTGTTTCGAGGCTCCTCCTTTTATCTAAACTCCTTTTATTGCAAGCTAATGTTTTAGTTTTGCACTTCCCTTTTTGTTGGAATTATTTTGTTGGGTTGGGTTTATCCCGTAAAGCCTTATAAAAATGTTCCATTTTTATTTTTTCTGTCCTGGCCTCTTTTCTTATTTTCTTTTGCTCTCTCTCTTTTATTTCTGTTTAAGAAATAAATAAGAGTGCAGCCTCCAGGCCTCTCCTCCTCCCTCCTTGGCCCAGGGCGCCTCGGCCCATCTCCCTCCTGGCCCTATAGGCCCAACCGTGCCCTCCAACCCTAGCACGTTGCAAACCCCCCTTCGCTCCTCCCTGTTTCCCTCAGCGCCGCCGCCGCTTTTTCCCTCATCCTTCGATCCTTCGCTCTGCCCCGAGCCCGTTTCCCTCTCGCGCGAGTCCCTCTCGTCCCCCATCCTCTCCCCGCACCTCACCCTCTCCCTCGCCCGCTCTGCTTCTCCGCCCAGCGAGCCGACGGGCCGGTCGGCAGCGCCCTCGTCCCGTCCCCAAGCGCCTCTCGGTGGCCTCACCCATCGCCCTGCATCGCCCGTGCGCCCCGCATCCCTCAGCCCTGCGCCGGGGCGCCCGTCGAGCGCACGCAGGCGGGTGCTTCTCCTCGAAGCCGCGAGCCTCCTCCCTCCGTTCCCAGCGCCGGGGTCGTCGTCCTCGCAGCCTCCGCGCCAAGACCGAAGCCCAGCTTCTCCCGTGCGCAGCGGCCGGCCTCCCGCGCCAGGACCGTTCCCTGGCCGAGCCCCGCACGCCCCGTCGACCTCCCTCCGGTCGGCCAGCAGCGCGGCGCCCGCCGCTTCTTCTGCCCGCGCAGGCCCTTCCTCCTCTGGCCTCGGTTGCGCGCCCCTCCAATCCCGCGGCCCCTTCGCCTCGCCCTCTGCCGTGGCTCCTCCGTCCAGTGCGCCCGGCCTCCTCCTCCCGTGGAAAGGAGCTGCTGCCGTGGCTTCGTCTCAGTGCTGTCCCTCTCGTGTTTGCTCCTGTTTTGCGTTTTGTTGTGCTGCCTTGTTCGGTTATTTTGACAGATGACCCGGAACGACTACTCGACGACGACCCCGTGAACATCTACGAACGAAAACGCCTCCGAGAACAAGTACCGCGACCGACTCGACAAGTACCACTACATGTACAAGTACCTCGACGACCGAACGGCTACGAGCTCGAGAACGACTACTCGGAGACCCAAGTACCACTACCGTCGCCCGAACGTCTACCGTCGCCTGAACGTCTACCGTCGACATGTACATCTACAAAACGACCTCGTGAACGCCTACCGTCGCCGAAGCCCGTGTACCACTACTTCCTCTCCGCCACGGAACGACTTCTTCCACTACGACTCGAACCGCCCCGAAACGCACGCTTCGAAGGTATAACCCCGAGACGTGACCCGTGAGATGCATGCTTGTTGTGGTTGTATGAAATGCTTCTCGTGTGTGCTTCGTGCCCGTTCCACCTTTTGTCATGTTCCTCGGTTGCCTCGTCACCGACTCGTGGGAACCCGGTAACGGGATCGTCCCACCTTTCATCTCGCTTGACTCGTTCACTCCACCTTTTGTTTTGCACCGGTCCCTCACCGAGTTACCGGTACCGATATGATGCCATTGCCTCATTTCGGATCGTTGCCGTGGCACCCCTTTTCTTTCCACCACGGTGACAAATGCTTCTTATCCTCTTAAGTCAACCTCTTAATAAAACTTGCATAAACTTGAGCTTCTCATCCGCATCATGTTAACAACCTTGAATGTTTAATTGTTGTTTGCTTATAATTATTAAACATGCTCATGGGGATTTTCCGGATATGTTGTTGTTATTCTCCGGCCCCATTTAAAATGCCTAAATAGTGTAGTTTCTTTATGCTTCACCTCTTGCCATGTTAAAAACATTTAACCTTGTTTTGTAAATAACGAGAGTCAACTAAATAATTAAATTGTGGTGTTTTGTCAATATGCAACTCGTTGCATATTGAGCTCCACTTAATTTGTAGTGTTGTTTGTGCACTTTGCCATGCCATGCATATTAAACCGGACATGCATCATGCTTGCTTGTGCATCGTATGCCTTGTTTATGATTTGTGTGTTTACCGTGTTGTTTGTTTCTTTCCGGTTTGCTTCTCTTGTTAGCTTCGGTTCCGTTCCGGAGTTGTGAGGATCCGCTCGACTGTTGCTCCGTCTGCTTCTTGGATCCGTTCTTCTCCTTGTGGAATCCCAGGCAAGATGACCGAACCCGGATACCATTACTATTTTGCCTCTTGCTAGAAGTCTCGATCTATAGTTTTGCCTCGATGCCCATGTCTTTCTTGTCAGCCTCCTACTTGTAACCATTGCCATGTTTAACCACCCTACCTACGCAAACCGTTGCTTGGCTAAGTACGCTTCGCTCACCCCTTCTTATAGCATTGTTAGTTGCAGGTGAAGATTGAAGATGCTTGCTTCATGCTGGAGTTTGGTTGGGTTATATCACACTATATAAATGCTTAAAAAATGAAATCATCTATATACTGGCAGGGTGGAAGGCTAAGCCTTTTGCTTGGTGTTTTGTTCCACTCATGCTGTTAGGAACCGTATAAACCGGTGTTATGTTCCTTGATTATGCGTTCCTAACACGGTTGGGGTGTATGGGACCCCCTTGATAAACCGCTAAGTGCTAAGTCTTTTCCAGCAAGTCCCAACATTTGGTACTATTTGCCTCATAATAACAACTTAATTAAATAATTAAATTTGCATAGAGGGTCGCTCCCTCGAGGATCCTTTATTTCTACATAGCAGGGGGGGCCAGTGCCGATGGTGTTGGTCCCAAACGGGGGTCCTGCGGGAACCACCACGGGGAAACTCGAGGTTTGGGTCCTGTAGCATCACCCATCCGGTCGTGGCCTGAGACGAGATACGCGCGGCTACTATCAGGGTGTCGGCACGCCGGGAGGATTTGCTGGATTAGCCTTACCTTAGTTCGGTTTAACTTGAGCACGGGATTCCGAGAATACTCGGGTCTTCCCAACTATGGAGTTGCGACTCCGCGGATCGTGGGCTTGTGATGGGCCAAGTTGGAACACCCCTGCAGGGTTTGAACTTTCGAAAGCCGTGCCCGCGGTTATGTGGCAGATGGGAGCTTGTTAATTCCGGTTGTAGATAACTTGACACAATGTTTCAATACACTACCAGCGTGTGTACCGTGACTGTCAATTTCCGAATAGGGATTCGGGAGTTGAACACGGTGGGGTTATGTTTGATCGGCTTTAGTTAGGATCACTTCGTGATCACCTTTCGACCGATGCTCTTCTCTTCTCGCTCTCTTTTGCGTAAGTTAGTGCTAGTTGCTGCTGCAGACTCTTGTTTGTTCCTTCACCTCATATTTCTTTCTTCAGCCTTATCCTCACCCAAGGCTTAAATAGTCTTGTTACCCGGGAACGGGATTGCTGAGTCCTCTGTGGCTCACAGTTACTTCACCACACCAGATGCAGGTTCAGCCGAGTAAGAAGCAGGAGTTTGGATCAGTACTTCACCGGGAGCTTGGTGAAGAGTTTGACTGTTTGTTTGAGACGCTTCGTCGATCAGTAGTGGTTTCTACTAGGATTCGATCCTGACCTGTGGCTTTATATTGTTTTGGTATCTTTCTTTTGGATCTTCACCCGTAGTCGGGTTGTGATGTTTTTGTATGATGATTGCTTATGTAATGTATTGTGTGAAGTGGCGAGTGTAAGCCAACTATCTCCTTTTGCAATTTAATCCCTCTTTTACATGAGTTGTGCAAAGATACCAAACTTGAGATCATTCTAGGATGGACTTATGCCTTTAAGTCGTGCCTCGACACATAGGAGGTATAACTCCATCCTGGGCATTACACGACGACACTAGGGTTATAGGAAATATATGTACGTGGTTACCAAATGTCGTCCGTAGTCCCAGATGAGATCCCGAACATCACGAGGAGTTCTGGAATGGTCCGGAGGTGAAGCTTTATATATGGGAAGTCATTATACAGTCACCGGATATGTTCGGGGGGGGGGAGGGGGTTGCCGGTATTGTACCGGGACCACCGAAGGGGTTCCGGGGGTCCACCGGGAGGGTCCACCTGCCCCGGAGGGCCCTATGGGCTGTATATGGAAGGGAACCAACCCCTAAGTGGGCTGGGCGCCTCCCCCCTAGGGTCCATGCTCCTAGGGTTTGGGGGAACCCTAAGGGGGGCGCCCCCTTGGTTTGGGGGGCAAGCCCCCCTCCTAGCCGCCGCCCCCCTCTAGATCCCATCTAGAGGGGTCGGCCCCCTCTCCCCTTCCCCTATAAATAGTGGGGGTTTTGGGGATGCTCAACACATGAGCCTTTCTCCCTCTTGGCGCAACCCTGCTTCTCCTCCTCCTCGTCTCTCGTAGCGCTTGGCGAAGCCCTGTTGGAGAACCACGCTCCTCCACCACCACCACGCCGTCGTGCTGCTGCTCTACGGAGTCTTCCCCAACCTCTCCCTCTCTCCTTGCTGGATCAAGGCGTGGGAGACGTCACTGGGCTGTACGTGTGTTGAACGTGGAGGCGCCGTTGTTCGGTGCTTAGATCAGATTCGACCGCGATCTGAATCGCTTCGTGTATGACTCTACCAACCGCGTTCTTGCAACGCTTCCGCATCGCGATCTTCAAGGGTATGAAGATGCACTCCCCTCTCTCGTTGCTAGTCACTCCATAGATTGATCTTGGTGATGCGTAGAATTTTTTTTAATTTCTGCAACGATCCCCAACACATACTGCTCGTATATGTACAACAAATCAGAATCCATTGCTAAAAAGAAGGGACAATTGTTTTCAGCTCGAGCAATTCATCGAACAGTTGCTGGGCACGGTAGGGAAGCGGCAGGGAGCCCTGTTGTAGCGCGGGAGGAGACGGAGACGCAAATTTCCGGCAGGGGTGTGGCGTGGTGGCCGGGATGGTGGAGTGACAGTGATGGCAAGAGACAAAGTAGGAAGGAGGGAAAATGGGGAGGATGAAGTCGTGGGGTTCGGGAAGGGTTTGGGTGGCCTGGGGTGTCGGATTCCTATGTTTCGCGTGTCTGGACTCCCGCAAAGGTCCCTCACTTTTGTCTCCGTTTTACGATAGAAATCACGTCCGAACCGCTCTGTGGACCGATACAGACCCGCGTTGGATGGCTCCCGCAGTCCGGATGGATGCGGGCGGTTTACGGGTCCGCCTTGAAGATGCCCTTACTCCCATTGGTTGATGTAGATTCTTTTTTAAAGAATCCGAGCCATAAATTCAGATCTTCAATTTATGTAGGTAATGTTAGCAAAATGGAGAGTAAACTGGCTACACGGGAGCTTAACATCATCTCTGGTGCTTAAGAAATCGTCCTAGCATTTATGTACCCATCTATTTCCTAGTGCTGATACTGTTGAACTGTTCTCTTACATAAAATTTAGGTTGTGTATATATAAATATATAGCTAAAATTGATCAAGATAACATCATGTCCCCTGACCGGGCGTTTATACATAAAAAGATAGTTAAAATTGATCAAGATAACATCACGTCCCCTGGCCGGGCGTTTTCGGTTTTCATCACCCGGAAGCTTTGAGAATGCTTGCAAGATGTCCATTTTTGGTACAACAGAAATTAATCATTGAAGCATTCCACTCATTTCCAAGATCGCCACCAGTATTATTAATTGTATTATGTACATCAATGAAAGAATAGAAATAGATGAACAGTGATGTCGTCCAATGTTATATGGCCACCGTGTGAACTAGACGCGCACAAAACTGTACTAAACAAAAACAATGATGCAAGCGACCTGATGGATCGAGAGCTACGCGCTTGATCACGACGGAAGCAGCAGCGCAGCTACGGGATTGATCGATCTGCAACAAGACGGGCAAAGCGGGCAGATCATGAGCAAATCGAGCCGTGTGAAATTCTAGCTGGAAATGAAGCAACATACCAACAAAACAAGTACCAAAATCAAGGCCGGGGTACTACTATATGTAGTCAAAGGTAACGAGAGTTTTTGTGGGATTCGGTGCATTTTAGAAGAGAACAAGAACAAAATACAGCACGATCGAGAACCATAGAGGAGCAAGGACGAGTTCAGGGATGCTCACCTACCCGCGCGAAGGTAGACAGCGAGGAGCGTCAGATGCCGGCGGCGCGGAAGGATCCGACGAAGTCCCCTGTCCGGAGGGCGCGGGCGACGGCGGTGGCGCCGGTGAGGCAGGACGTGACCCACACCGCCAGGACCTCCCACACCATGTCGACGACGGACACGGTCAGCGCCCACGGCATTGACATCGCCTCCCCCCCTCTCTCTCTCTCTCTGCTCCTGCCCCCTGCCACGACCAAAGGTCGGAGGAGAGGAAGAAGAAGGTGGTTCAACGATCCAACAGCTTCCGTGCATGGACCAGCAAGCCAGGCGGTGACCAATTACAACTGAATCAAGCCCGTGATGAGCCCACGCGAGATATCCATGATCCGGGACACTGTGCGCACGTCACGGGCAGGAAGGCAGCTACGTACGTGCTGCTGCTGGGATAAGACGGAATTCAATGCAGAAAACCATCTAGTTAATGAATTCTCTCGCTGTCAGCTCACCGGCCGTCACGAGGGAGAGGGGAGAACACGTATGCATTGCCCATGACGACCGACCAGAAGCCGATTTAGCGCACCGTAATCCAGATTCGCACACAAAAGCGACATGGGTAGTTGAGTGCCACTGCGTGCTTCCTCGGCACGGTGGGACAATTCCACGGCTTTCTCCCTCCGTGACAGGCCGATTGGTCCATGGAGACAAAAATGACCAGCCAACGAGGGCCTGTTTATATGCTTAGCGTACTACTAGGTGACACCGAGAAAAAGGTCATCGATATTGTGCTATAGGGTCCCTGTCCAGGGTGGAAGAAGCATATGAACATATCGGTAGACGTTGACGGCTATCCATCGATCTGTCCTGCCTCCCATGCCATGCCTGCGTCCTTTTTTTTTTCGGAAATCTTTCGATCTATTCATCTTCAATCATGACAGTACAACGAATACCGAAAATAATAAAAATTACATCCAGATCCGTAAACCACCTAAAAGGTACAGGGCAAGGCATTGACAGTTTATGTGAATGAAAAATATGGTAAGTGGTACGTGAGGCTGCAAGAGGAGGAAAATCCTGAGGTGCAGGGCAAGGCATTGACAGTTTATGTGAATGAAAAATATGGTAAGGTGCAGAAGAAATGTATAAGAGACGGGGACTGCAGGGAACCGTCAGTGGACGGCGAACCAAAGGAAGGCAGGGTGGACATGGAGGCAACCAGCTCAGGGGCCGCTGGTGAACTGACGGGGCCAAGTGTGGCGCCCCGTCAGGAGCAATGAGTATCTTCAGTTGGAACTGTCGGGGAGTGGGAAACAAACCGACAGTTTGAGATCTGGTGGCTTTGTCAAAAGCTGCCGGTGCACAATTTATTTTCCTTTGTGAAACTAGACAGAAAGCTGAAAAAGTTCGTCGTCTTCGTGGTAGATTAGGCCTGAATGGTTTTGCTGGTTCTGATAGTGATGGTCTTAGTGGTGGTTTAGGCCTTTTCTGGAATGATCAAATGCATGTGGAAATAAAAGATGTGAATGAGAGATATATCGATGCATATGTGCGGGTCACTGCGAACGATCCATTATGGCGCCTAACCTGTGTTTATGGGGAACCAAGAGTAGAAAATCGCCATCACATGTGGACGCTGATGCAGACCTTAAAAGCACAATCAGATCTTCCATGGTGTGTCATCGGTGATTTTAATGAAGCACTATGGTCCTTTGAGCATTTCTCGGCCTCGCAACGAAGTGAAAGTCAGATGCTAGCATTCCGGGATACTCTTGAGGTTTGTGAGCTTGTTGACTTGGGTTTTCTGGGTGTGCCATTTACTTTTGATAATAAGCAGAGAGGAAGGCGCAATGTCCGAGTACGGCTCGATAGGGCAGTTGCGGATAACAAATGGAGAGATATCTTTGCTGAATACCGTGTGGTGCATAAAGTGTCGCCATGTTCGGACCATTGTCCCATCATCTTAAACTATGAACCGGAAGTGGTGCAACTCAATGTGCCGAGACAATGGAGATATGAGATTATGTGGGAACGTGATCCAAGCCTTCCCGAGCGGATACAGAGTGCATGGAAGGAAGCAGGGGCTAAAGTTGACCTGGGAGACATTCGCACGGGGCTGAGGTCACTAATGAGCGAGCTTCACATTTGGAGTAAGGCAAAGTTTGGCAGCGTTGTCAAACAACTTGAGCAATCCAGATCAAAACTGGAGGAACTGCTTAACATGAATGCAGACCGATCTGAAATTCGTCGTGTTACAGATGAGATGAATGAACTATTGTACCGCGAAGAACTAATGTGGCTGCAGCGCTCGCGGATTGACTGGCTTTGCGCGGGAGACCGGAACACAAAGTTCTTTCATAATAAATCTATTTGGCGAGCTAGAAAAAACAAGGTCAAGTATTTGATAGATGATGCAGGTGGGCGTCAGGATAAACAAGATGCAATGGCCTCAATGGTTACAAACTATTTCCAAACGCTGTTTACACGTGATGATGCCCTGCAGCCAGAACCGGTGCTCAATGTGGTTGAAGCTTGTGTAACAGCAGATATGAACGAGAGACTATGTGCACCTTTTTCCGACAAGGAAATTAGTGATAGCCTTTTCCAAATTGGTCCCCTAAAAGCTCCGGGGAAAGATGGCTTTCCGGCATGCTTTTTTCAACGGAATTGGTTGGTAATGAAAGATGAGATCATTGATGCAGTCAAAGTTTTCTTCCAGACCGGGGTCATGCCTCCTGAGGTAAATGATACGGTTATTGTCCTTATACCCAAGGTAAACGACCCAGCAAAATTAACTGATTTCTGCCCTATAAGCCTCTGCAACGTGATCTACAAAATTGTCGCGAAGTGTTTGGTCAACAGGTTACGCCCCATTCTTGATGATATTGTATCCCCGGCTCAAAGTGCGTTCGTGCCCGGAAGATTAATCATGGATAACGCCCTCGTCGCCTTTGAGTGTTTCCATTATATCAATCAACAAAAGAAACCTGACAATAATTTTTGTGCATACAAACTGGATTTGTCAAAGGCATATGATCGTGTGGATTGGAGGTTTTTGGAGCAATCGATGCAAAAGATGGGCTTCGCTCACCAGTGGGTACAGCGGATAATGACATGTGTGACCACAGTGAGATACCAAGTAAAATTCAATGGAGCTCTCTTGGATTCCTTTGCACCGTCGCATGGGCTATGGCAAGGTGACCCCCTATCCCCGTTCCTTTTTCTGTTTGTTGCTGATGGACTTTCTGCCTTACTGAGACAGGGTGTGGCCACCAATGCTTTTCAACCTGTCAGAGTGTGTCGAGGAGCACCGGGCATTTCACACCTTCTTTTTGCGGACGACACCCTCCTTTTTTTCAAAGCCGAGAAGTACCAAGCAGAAGCTATAAAGCAGATAATCAATGAATACGCTCATGGTACAGGGCAGCTTATAAACCCCCATAAATGCTCTATTTTATTTGGCCCTAGCTGCCCAGCCGAGGTACAGGAAGAAATTAGAGATGTTCTACAAGTCCCAAGTGCAGACTTTGAACCTAAGTACCTCGGGTTGCCCACTCCGGAGGGAAGGATGCATCGTGGACGTTTCCAGAACTTGCAACAAAGCTTAACTAAACGTATATTGACCTGGGGCGACACACTCTCGCAAGCAGCAAAAGAAGTGATGATCAAGGCTGTTGCGCAAGCACTCCCAACGTATGTTATGGGGGTCTTCAAGCTGCCGTTCTCGGTCTGCGATGATCTGACCAGGTTGGTGAGGAACTTCTGGTGGGGTTCGAAGGAAGGGCAAAGGAAAACTCACTGGACTGCTTGGGAGAAACTGATGGAACCAAAGCAGAGAGGAGGATTGGGCTTCCGTGACTTCAGACTATTTAACCAAGCGCTCTTGGCCAGGCAGGCTTGGAGGCTAATTGAGCGCCCAGATTCCCTTTGTGCGATGGTGTTAAAGGCAAGGTACTATCCTAACGGTTGTCTCATTGATACAGTCTTCTCGGGGAACGCTTCTTCGACGTGGCACGCCATCCAACATGGCCTCGAGCTGTTGCGGAAGGGCCTCATCTGGCGCGTGGGTAACGGTGAACTCATCCGAGTCTGGCGTGACCCATGGATACCACGACCAACGTCGTTCAGGCCAATCACCGAGCGCCGGAACTGCCGAATCAGGCGGGTGGCGGAGCTTCTAGATGAACATGGGCGGTGGAACCAGGAGCTGTTACGCCAACACTTCATGCCTATGGATGTGACGGCGATCTTGAGGATCAGACCTTCCCCAGCGCGCCTAGACGACGTCCTCGCCTGGGCCCCTGACCCGCGAGGAGTCTTTACTGTTCGCTCTGCATACCGGCTCGCTTTCGACGAGCAAGCTAGCACAAATATGTGCGCCACGAGCAGGGCACCGGACGGCCGGCGCGCCGTCTGGGAGGCCGTATGGGGGTGCCCTGCTCCCCCAAAGGTACGAGTGTTTGCCTGGAAACTCGCAACCAATGCATTGCCTACGATGGAGAATAAAGTCGCACGACATCTCGAAAAATCTGACACATGTCTTGTTTGTGGAATGGACCGAGAGGATACGTTCCATGCATTTTGCAGATGCCCTCGTGCTGTTGGGCTATGGCGCGCTTTGCGGGAAGAAATCCAGATGCCAAGCGTGGAAGAGGTACAAGACACGGGAACATACTGGCCACTCCAACTCCTAGAAAATTGTGGTGAGCAGGAGCGCCTCCCGCTCTTGATGACGATGTGGCGTATATGGCATGTACGGAATGAGATTACACACCACAAGTCGCCACCACCGACAAGTCGCCACCACCGACGGAAGCGTCTAAACGCTTCATATGCAGCTACATTGACTCTCTATTAACCATCCAGGAACTATGGGAGATATTGACAAAGGGGAGATGGTGATTACTCATGCTCATGCTGCTCGGAAAAAGGAGAAGCAAACTGCAATAGCAGTGACTGGACGACCACCTGACCACTGGGAAGCACCACCACCCGGCTGGAACAAATTAAATGTAGATGGAGCATTCATGGAAGAGACTGGTACGGGAGGTGCGGGCATGATCCTACGAGACGACCGTGGGGCTATTATCTTCTCCTTCTGTCGGTTCCTCCACACATGCGATCATGCACTAGAGGCGGAACTATTTGCATGCATGGAAGGCATTGGCCTTGCTCTTGAGTGGAGTGAAGCGCCCTTCATCTTGGAGTCGGACACCGAGACGGCAGTCAAGATGATCAACTGCCTGGAGACCAATAGATCGCCTAGTGCGGCCATTGTAGGTGAGATCAAACGGCTTCTGCAACAGGGGCGTCAACACCTCGTCTGTTCGGTACGCCGTGAATGTAATAATGTAGCTCACCGCCTAGCTCAGCTTGGACACCACACCATGCGCATGGCAGTGTGGTTGAGGTCAGGACCTCGTGAGATTGATTTGCTGTATCACAATGAGTGTATCCCCAATCACTAAGTAATGAGAATCTCTTTTACCCCGCAAAAAAAAAAAAAAAAAAA
>LR738713.1:791051016-791163102 GCA_902687465.1 Secale cereale | reverse complement strand
AAAAAAAGCGACATGGTTAGTTGAGTGCCACTGCGTGCCTCCTCGGCACGGTGGGACAATTCCACGGCTTTCTCCCTCCGTGACAGGCCGATTGGTCCATGGAGACAAAAATGACCAGCCAACGAGGGCCTGTTTATACGCATAGCGTACTACTACGTGACACCGAGAAAAAAGGTCATCGATATTGTGCTATAGGGTCCCTGTCCAGGGTGGAAGCATATGAACATATCGGTAGACGTTGACGGCTATCCATCGATCTGTCCTGCCTGGCATGCCTGCGTCCTTTTTTTTTTCGGAAATCTTTCGATCTATTCATCTTCAATTATGACAGTACAACGAATACCGAAAATAATAGAAATTACATCCAGATCCGTAAACCACCTAGCGACGACTACAAGCATTGAAGCGAGCCGAAGGCCCGCCGCCGTCATCGCCCCTCCATCCTCGGAGTCGGACACAACTTGTTGTAGTAGACAGTCGGGAAATCGTCGTGCTAAGGCCCCATGGGATCAGCGCACCAGAACAACAACCGCCGCAGATGAAGAACAACGTAGATCGGAAGGATCCAATCCGAACACACACGAACGGAGACGAACACCAACGAGATCTGAGCAAATCCACCAAAGATGGATCCGTCGGAGACACACCTCCACACGCCCACCAATGATGCTAGACGCACCACTGGAACGGGGGCTAGGCGGGAAGACATTTATTCCACCTTCAGAAAGCCGCCGCCGTTTCGTCTTCCTGAATAGAACACAAACCCTAACAAAATTGAAAGGAATAACTAAAAACGAAACCTTCCCGCCGGTCCTTGGCAGGATCCACCGCGCCTCCATGACCCTAGGGCCAACGGAGACGAGGCGAACCTGCTTCGGAACCGGCGAGAGGCAGAAACCCTAGATATTTTTTTTTAGGAGGAGTAAGAGGCGGCTGTGCCATGCCTGCGTCCTGACGGCGGTGATGGAGCCACGTACGTACTGAAGCATCGGGCACGTATAAGCCATCATCTCTGCCGTTCACCGCCCAAGTGTTGAACGAGACTTGAATCGCTAGCATACTCACGCATTACATTAATGACATTTTATATTATGAGACGGAGGGAGTATTCTTTTGAATAATCTCACGGGTCATGTGGTAAGCAATCGTAACTATATTTGCAAACATTGATCACCCTCACCGTCCTTGCAGCACAGTCTAGTACTCCCTCCGTTCTTAAATGTAAGGTGTATTAGTTTTTTAAAAAATCAACTGTTGTCTATGTTTGACCAACTTTGCAGAAAAATATATAAAGATTTGTAATACTAAATATACAAAATGTAAAAATATATTTCATGATGAATATAGTGATAATGATTTGGTATTCTAGATATTGATATTTTTATCTATAAACTTGGTCAAACTTAGAGAAGTTTGACTTTTTGGAAAAATAATACACCTTATATTGAGGAACGGAGGGAGTACATTACTACTATATAACATGCATCCACGGTTGTTGTATTTATTTTTTCGACAACCACATCTTTTTGGATGGTTAGGGCATCTACAACTGGACTGCGCAAATTTGGTCCCTCAAACATGTGCGGGCGCGTCCGTTCACTTTCCGGGCATGTCCATTTAAAATTTGTTCCCTTTCCTAGATTTCATGGGCCAACCCATACAGGCACATTTCTGAGAAGAGCTTCTCAAATTTTTTTAATTTTTTTTCTAGTTTTTTGGCCCAGCTTTTCTCCTTTTTATTTCTACTTTCTATTATCTCTTTATTTTTATTTATTTTCAAATGCATGATCTTTTCTTAAATTGGTGAAATTTTTCACATTTGCAAATTTTTTAAATTCTGATATGTTTTTAAATTCGTGATTTTTCTTAATTTTGCAAAACAAATGTGAGCTTATCTCAAATTGGTGAAGTTTTTCATTCTTGCAAACTTTTTAAGAAATTATGAATGTTTTTTAAATTCATGAACTTTTCCCAATTCATGTTTTTTGTTAAAAAATGTGAACTCTTTTCAAGTTTACAAATTTTCAAAAAGTGAATAGTATATGGTCAATGCTTGCTGTCTAAAAATCTGTGGTCAAATGGTCTCATGGGTCATATCCTAAATAACACACTGCATGAGCGCCCACAGTCTAACATGCGCCTTAAGAACGAATTAGGAGCTCTCTACATACATATGCCATCTGGGCCAGTACTGGGTATGGGATGATGGGTGACCCGCCTATGGGCGATTACTAGGCAAGTTAGACATCGATGGGTGCTTCCATTTCTTCACTTGATCACTTCGCGAGAGAGACATCTGGCTTACTAAATGGTTGTTTGGAGGGCATGCGGTGATGATAGATGAAGGAAGCTCTTGCCTACATGGATGTTCTATCTGGATTGGCCCACTAGCTCCGGATTTAGAAACCTTCTACTTGATGAAGCTTCTGTTTTTTTTTTTCAGTTTCCTTAATGGTTTCTCTATTTTTCTTTTTCCTTCATTCTTTCTTTTTTGTATGGTTTACAATTATTTTCGTTCATACTTTTATTTTTATTTTTTGATACATATATAGACCATTTTAATCAGTTCGGTATAATGCATGAATTGTTTTTACATTTAATGAATTGAGTGTTGTGAAGAAATTTCTTACATAGCACAAACATATTTATATATGCAATGGACATTTTTTTAAAGTTTCCCACTCAAATTTTAATATTTTCATGAACAATTTTTAAGTGTTGTGAACAAGTTGTTCTAAGTGACACAAGGAATTTTTTATATGTTACAGCATTTTGTAAAAAATACTCATTTACAATTTTACACGTCAATAAACAATTTTCTAAATGCCATCTTTTTTAAAAGTTTGCACAATTTGTATAAATGGGACAATTTTTTTTGATAAATACAACATTTAAAAAGAGTCTTGAGCATTTATAGAGTATACCAAAAAAAAAATCTTAGAACCGTACGGACAATTTATAATTTCATGAACATTGTTTTCCACATGCGTGAAATATTTTGAAAAGTTAAAGAACATTTTTTTAGCATAGGAACACTTTTTTAAGAGCAAGAATAATGTTTTGAAATTACATAAAATTTATCATATTTTACTAATAATACAATAATGTATATGAATACAGAAGATATTCAAATAAAAGCTAAAGGTTAAAAAACGAATGAAGGAAAAAAATGTGCGTGTGTTTACATTGTGCTGTACGATGAGCAGGCGAGAGCTAGGCACGTAAAAATATGGATTGTAGGTATAAACGCTCGGCACTTCCACGAAATCACTAATTAACGCTCGACACTTTCACGAAATCACTAATTAAGGAGTGCGCTTCGCAAAGATCACTCCCACATTCCCCGTCAAAAAAAAAAAATCACTCCCACATTCCAGTTTGTGAGAAGTGACGCATGCAGTGCGCCACATGCCCAAATCTGAGAGTTTTTTTATTTTTTCATATATTCATTTATTTGAAATATTTTATTTCTTAAATCATACGTTCAAATCTTGAATCATTTTCACCATTGAATTCCTCATGTCGAGATATTCAACACTAGATTTCATTTTGATAGGTTTGGATGATCTTTTTTGTTCACGAAAATATCGGATGGAAAAAAACTAACCAGGAGGATGTTTATTACCTTTTTAAGCAAATCCATACCTACACGAGAAGTAATCTGTGTCTCTTGCGGAAGGAATTTTCTTTTTCTTTTTCGAGAGGCACGGTTGTGCCTCTCGCGGAAGCAATTCCGTACGTCCAGGAGAACTAAATATGTGCCGCTCGTGAAAGGAAAAAAATAAAACTTATTTTTTCCCCTTTTCCTAGAGGCATGGTTGTGCCTCTTGCGAAAGTAAATCCGTGCCTCCACAAGAAGTAATCTGTGCATTGCGTCGAAAAAAAAGAACACATTTTCACCCTTTCGCGATGGAACTAAAACCATTCGTCCACGAGAACTAAATCCGTTCCTCTCGCGGAAAGGAAAAGAAAACATAGTTTTTCCTTTTCCGAGAGACACGACAATTCCTCTCACAGAAGCAAATCCATGCCTCTGTCGGAAGAAAAAAAAGTAAAAATAAAACATGTTTTTTCCCTTTACCGGAGGCATGATTGTGCCTCTATTGAAGCAAATACATGCCTGCACAAGAAGTAAATCCGTATCTCTCGTGGTAGAAAAAAAAACAAATTATTTCCCTTTTGCAAGAGCTACGATTGTGCCTCTTCCTTAAACAAATCCGTGCCTCCAAGAGAAGTAAATCCGTGCCTCTTGCGGAAGAAAAAAAACATGTTTTTCATAAAAATAATAATAATTGTTGGTCCAAAACCTAAAAAAACCAGGGGGAGCTGAAAAGCCGAAAAGGTGCATAAAAAAATCCAGAGGAAGCCCTCAGAGTGTGACACGTGGCAATGGCCGAGAGCACGCGAAGTGACGCGCATTCAGCTCACCCAAAGTGACCCTTAGAGCAAGTACAATAGGATGACGTGGGCGGGCTGTAAGCATTTAAATATTATATTTTGGATGAGTTGGAGGAAAGAGAGGAGGAGACAGAAGATAAGCGAGCTCTTGGTTAGTAGCCGGCTCTAGCACGAGACCCAAGACGCTTTGTGAGATTGTAAGGTGGGCCAACTACTAATGAAGTAGTACACATATAAAACTTACTATTGTACATGTCGGCTACAAGGTTGGCTATAGATGACATGGCAACTCCTTATAGCCGATTGTTGGCTGTATTATTAACCATGCTCTTAGAGGGCTCTCCAAGTACACGCTCATTAGTTGCTCTTACATTTACTATTTGACGCTTCATGCACCGTTACTTTGTACTCCCTCTGTTTCCAAATATAAGTCTTTCTAGAGATTCCACCAAATGACTATATACGGAGCAAAATAAGTGAATCTACACTATAAAATATGTCTACATGCATCCGTATGTTGTATTTCATTTGGAATGTCTAAAAAGACTTACATTTAGGAACGGAGGGAGTATTTTATAAATGAGTGGGCACCCTCCCACTCTTGGCCTGCCCATTCACTTTTTTTTCTATTTTGTAACAGAAAAATCTCCTAATTCACGCTTCAGGTGACTGTTATATTTATTTTACAAACGGGCGCACACCCCTCTCCCGCCCATTCACTCTTCTTTTCGGTTTCAAGATATAATATTTTTTGCGCTCATTCAAGATTTAGAAACGGTCGCACGCAACCCGATCTCATGTGCTAGATTTTTTTAATTCCTAATATACAACACAAGAAAACACAATGTTTCTTCTTTTTATGTTTTTTATTGTTTTCCTTTTTCCTTTCTTAGATGCATGGAATTCGTAAATTCATGCTTTATTTTTCAAAATTGACGAATTGTCACAAATTTGTAAAACAAATTCTTTAAAATAGTCGAATTATTTTCTAAAAAATGATCAAAATTTTCAAAATTTTGTGAAGTTTCGCCAAAACTGATTACTTTTAAAAAAATCAGTAAAAACAATTTACATTCCGTGAACTTTTTATCAACTTGATGAACTTTTCTGAAAATTTAATAAGCTTTTTCCAAATTGGATAAACTATTTTGAAAATTGATGAAGTTTTTAAAATGTGATGAACTTTTATTTTCAAAATCAATGATTTTTTATTTTTTTATTTTTTTGGACTATCAATGATTTTTATTTTTATTTTCGTGGACTCTTTCCAAATTACAATCTTTTCTCCAAGTCTTGAACTTTTTTTCAAATTTCGGAATTATTTTCATTTCATGATCACGGTCAATCAAGTCTACTGATCAACATTTGACCTATCAATTTTTTTAGAATATGTTGACCGGTTAACTGATCAAAGGAACAAGCAGCTCAAAAGAGAAATAAAAAAAAAGAGCGGAACAAAGGCACAATCGTTTTTGTTGGGTTAGCCCATACGGAAGAGCATGCGAGCGCCAACAACCGTAATCGGCGCGGAATGCGCCTGAAATTCCTATTTGCCGCAACAAGCGGCAAATTTTCGCCGCATTGCAAAAGAAGGCACACAAGCGAAGCAACTGAGCCGGCCCATTTAATTAGTTTATTCGCTCCGGTATGCAAAGTTTTTTCAATCCCGATGTTAGTTTTCTTTTCTTTTCCGTTTTTATTCCCTATTACTTTCTATTTTCTTTTCTATTTTCATTTGCTTTTTTAGACTTCAAGTTTATTTAGGTTCCTCAAATATTTTTGGAATTTTCTAATATTGTTTTTGAAAAATGTTTGCTAATATGAAAAATTGCTTGCAGTTTTTAATATTGTTCGCAATTCTTGGAAAATATTCTAAATTTTCAAAATGTTCCTATATTTCAAAAGTTGTTCACAAATAAAAAATGGGTGTCGTTCTTCAAATTAGTTGTTAATTCATTTTTTTCCTTATTTCACAATTTGTTCGCAAATTAATAAATGTTTAGTGACTGTCAAAAATAGTTCAAATTTTAAAAGTGTTATCGTATTCGTGATTTGTTCACAAATAAAAAATATTCGATTTAATTTGTTCACAAATTCAGAATGTATAGACAGTTTTTTGAAAATCTTATTCTGAATTTCAAATAATGATTCAGTTTTCTCAAGATTTGTTCACGAATCCAAAACTCTTATATTTTTTTATTTTGTTCATAAATTGGAAAAAATTACACACTTTACCAAAACGTATTCATGTCTATCAATATTGGTCGCTATTTTAAAAATGTTCCCATTTTTCTAATTTTGTTCACAACTTAAAATAAGTTTGCCATTTTGAAATTTGGTGCAGTTTTATAGAACGTTCGGAATTTAAAAATGTATATTCATAATATTTAAGAAAGAATTATAAGAAGGAAAAATAAACCGATCTGTCGATGTGGCTACTTCTAAAGATCTCGCCTTGCCTATTCACCACTAACACTAATTAGATGCACTCGGTAGCTACCTGATCGTACAACAGCAGGGTCGTGAGCTCGAATACTACCCCTCGCACATGATTGTACTGAATATTTTCTACCGCTCGGACCCCAAGCATGGGCCAGCCCAGTTGTAGGACTGCCATGTGCGAAGATTTGACATTCTGCCATAGAATGCGGTAGGCAGGAGGTCCCGAACGCGCCAATGATACCTCCTCGTCGGTGCCTTTAGCGCCCATTAGCGATCACAGCACCCGCTGCATCGCTTGCATGGGCCTGGCTGGCTGTCGCCGCTGGGTCGTTAGCTGCCCGCTTGATCGTGTAGTCTCCCGCCGCTCACTCGATAGCTGCCCACTCGATTGTTGGCTCCCGTTGGTTCACTTTTTTTTTCTTGACTAAAAAAAATGCTACAATATGTACTGATTTTCTTGGAAAACAACAAAATGTTTTTCTACAGTATGTACTCTTGTTCTTTGAAAAATGTTCATCGAATTAAAAAAATCATCAAATTTGAAAAATGTCCGAATTCAAAATAATTGATCGAATTCAAAAAAAAGTTTATCAAATTCAAAATAATAAATCACTGATTTTTAAAAAGTTCATTGAATTTGAAAAAAAGTTCATCAAATTCAAAAAAGGTTCATAAAATTCAGAAAAAAGCTCGTCGAATTTAAAAAACGATCATCAACTTTGTAGAAAAAAATCATAAAATTCAAGAGAAAGTTCATCGAATTGCAGAAATATTCATGAAGAAATAAAGTTTCACAAATTTGAAAAAAACAAATAAAAAGGGAAAAGAAGCAGAAGAAAAGAATGGAAAATATCGGGCTAGATATCGGCCATATCGGTCAATACTTCGGTCCATATCGGATCATATGTTGAAAAATGATATTTACCAAATGATATGTTATGTTAATATCGGTAGAGCCCCAAAAGTGATATATCGGCCTATATATCGGTCGTATCGGCCTAGAGTTAAAAGTTTGATGTATATTCATCATGTTTTAAAACGTATTATGTCTTAAAATAGTCTAATTCAGAAAAATTTGCAAGGCATTAAAAATATATTCACCATGTATTAAATATATTCATATTATTCAAACCATAAAAACACAAACAGAAAAGGTAACATAAAGACCAAAACACCCAGAATACACGAAAAATAAAAATCAAGGAAAAAGGAATATAAAAATAAAAATAAAACAAAAAAGAACACAGAAAAACCACCATACACCGCTTCACGAAAATAAACCATTAGAAAGGGCTGGCCATGATCGGGCAGCCAGGAGAGCGCTCATTATATATGGAACTCCTAGTCAGCGCTCTCAGTACCAGGTAACAAAAGCAGCACCTTCCCTCGGGTGGACCGGACCAGCTATGCAAGCGAGTAGCTTGCTCGTTCATAAGAAAAACTGTCGCTCGCTCGTCCAAAAAAGGACTCGCTCGATCATCAAAAGCACCCAACTCTCGATCGTCAAGAGAAGTTCACGAACATGCACAAAAAAAATCAGGAATTCAGAAAAGTTTGTGAATTCAAAATTCATGTATTCAAAACATTCACGAAATTAAAAGAAATTTGTGAATTCCAAAAAGTTCAACTAATTCAAATAAAGTTTTTGTTTTATAAAAAAAGGTTCATGAATTTCATAAAAAGTTTGTCGATTTTAAAAAAAAATCATCAATTTTTTCAAAAAGTTTGCCAATTTTAAAAAAAGTTCATGGATTTGATAAGTTCATCAATTTGAAAAAAATAGAATTTGTAAAAAATCCATGAATTTTGGGAAGAACATTCATGAATTTGGAAACAAGTTCATCAATTTTGAAAAAAGTTAATGTATTAGAAAATAGTTTGTGGATTAAAAACATGTGGAAAAAATTCACAGTTTTTGAAAAAGTCATGTTTTTAAAAAATAGGTTCATTTCAAAAAATAATTTGAAGCAATATTTTAATTTGAAAATGTTTGTGTATATAAGAAGAAAAATTGAAATGAAAAGGAAAACAAAGCGGGGAAATAAAATAAAATAAAATATAACCTAACAAAGGAGGAGAAGATGTAGTAGTAGGCACATCAAGCGAGTTGGCACAGATGGTTAGTTGGTTACTGCATGTTGGAACGAAACAATGAGGTATGGAGCTAGAATATTTTGAAGCTTAAAAAAGTAAATGGGCCGAGCCCAGAAGACAGGGAGGTATGCACCATTTGCAGCATAGCCCATTAACGGGCGCTTAAGGAGCTAAATTGGTGTTGGGGGTTATATATCGCAATAAGTGAAATATAAATTTTGTGTATCCAGACGTGCTTCGATTCAAACCAAAATGGGTCCAATCCTCCTCATCCTACGTTTTCCCATTGCAGGCCGCATCGATGGAATAAGATATATAAGTGCTACGAGCAACTCCGATGTCGTTCACCAAAATGGTCATCACCAATTATACACGGACACGTCTCAACGTATCCGCAGACAGCCTAGCGGGTGCCGACCATCCAACTATATACACCAAATGTCCGCCCCTTGTCCAATGTAGAGAGGAGAGAGAAGTGGGGGGGGGGGGGGGGGAGGAGGAAAAGTGGGTTTGTGATGGGGTCCAAAGTTGCTGCATAGTGCCAGAACAGATCTTGACATTTAAGGGCGATTTGATGATGTATGTTGGAGTTGCCCTAATGCACAGTGCCAGAACAACAACAAAATTGGAGCCTAGAGATTTATTGTATTCTAAAAAGTTCTAGAAGTTTTTAGTTTTTTTCTTCAAAATACAATACCATGCTTGTGTAAACTTAAATTTAGTGTTGCATGCTGAAGTATTTTAGGAGAGACATCATGGCATGTCTTAGACTTGTTTTCATCCTCTTTGTTATTTGGTTGGCTAACCATTGTTAGTAATATAAGTGTACCTTGTGTCCAGAAGTTGTTTATTACCTTGAGCATTGTTTAGTTTAATTTAGTCTTTAAATTCTTATTTTTACATTATTTGTTCTTAGTTTAGCTTTACCTTTCCCTTGTGTGCCTGGATAAAGATAGCATGGCTAATTTTTTTACCATTATTTTAAAGAAAATATAACATGCTAACATCCAAATTCAGATATTTTTTGGGTGTGTATGCAAATAATGATCGTGACAACTCAAACTGTAGTAAATAGAGAACGCCTAATCTTAGCTATCCAAGTTCATAAAAAAAAGTTGGAAATACTTCCTAGAAAGCCACTATGATGATATGTGCGATTGAGTCATCATGATACTTTTTCGGCGCCCTTTTTTTTGAAAGGTTGGACAATAGGAAAGCCTCCTACTGCATGTATATTAATAAATCAATGTTTTTTTACATATGTACAATGAAGGGTGTGAGAGAGCGGGGAGAAGCTTAGTGCTTAGATGTTTTCTTTGTACTCAAAAGAATGATACAACATCCTTTGAGCTCGTGTTATTCCCCAATCAACCCACCCTTGCACAAACTTGTCACCACCACGCCGTATGATGAAAACCCCACCAATGATGAAACTACCAACAATACAAAACCACATTAAGAGCAATCGACACACCTCAAGGGGATACAAGCCACTAGATGGTAAAACTATAGGGATGGCAACCATCCAGAACAAAAATCACGACATATATCATAAACCATGACGACGACAACCACTCAGAATAGAAAGTGAAAGGACATGCGGTGTCCCATGTATGGTTTTGGTAATTGATGACATTTTCTATGGACTAATTGTGGCATTGAGTTATATTTGAAGGATTTGTCCATAGGCATTTCTTGAAGTTCATTTGTTGGTTTCAAGGAGTTTATGAGTTGACCAAGGTGCTATTAAGGAATTATCCAAAGATTGGTCATGTGAGTATTGAGCTCATTGCAAGCATGTCTTGAAGAAGAAGACTGTGTGATCATTCATGTTTACCTTCGAGAAATCATCCAAATGAAGAGAGTTGGAAAGAGTCAAGGTTGATCTAGACTAAGTACAAAGAGTGATTCAAGTTGATCATCACACAAAGCGTAGAAGGTACACTGAGTGGGATCAAGTGATCTCACGGTTTGGTAAGCATTGTCCATTGTGCTTTGTGTACTAATCCATGGTCTTTGTGAGAGTCTATGTGGGGCTAGGTTTGCTTCCATGGGCTTGCGTCAAGAGGAAGATCACATACAACTATAGAGTATGACATCTAATCAAGGTCGTGTTGTGCAAGTTCAAGTGGAGCATCACGAAGAAATCATGCTTGTAGTTTGCCGTCCATTGTGGTGACAATGGACTTGTGAAGGTGTGCCGAAGAGTGACCCACCCATAGTGGAGTATGGGGGAGCAATCAAATAGCCTTCATCGTGCCAACGCAATCACGAAAGGTGGTCCAACTTGAGTAAGTCAAGATCGTCATTATCTAGCTCAAGCGGACCTCGTGCAAGGCAAAGGTTTGCCCTTCATAGGTTTCCTATTTTACCGGTCCCATGGTGATTGGTTGGAGACCGGGTTATAGGATCGATAGCCGTACTATCAAGGGGTCTCTCAAGCGAGTAGCTTGATCGTATCGTTCCTCAAGAGCTCAACCATTGCATCCTTGCATCATCTTTCTTGATTATTATTTGTATTTTCTCTTTGTGATATTTTAGATCTTCTGGTTATCTTCGTGACAAGCTCTAGTACATCGAAAATGGATTTCATATGCTTCTTCTATCGCGTTTTCCATGTTGGGGGTTTTATCGGTCTTATTCGAGGAAGGGTTCTCATCATTTTATTATGGGCCTTTTCTCATTTGCTTCTTATTGTTATTTCTACCAAGATTTTGTTAACCCTAATCGTTAGCTTTTCAACAAACTTGGTTTCGTTGAATTCGGAGTCCGTTTGCAGAAGTTGTGTCAGTTTTGGTGTCCTTAAAAGACTGTCGTGGTACTACCGCTTGGAGGGGATGTAATTTTTTACTACCGCTCCAAAGCTGTACTACCGTGGCTACTTCCGCTCCGGACCAAAATCTCGTATTAAGTCCAGCGGTGGTAGGCACGGTTGTATTTTTTTAGTATCGCTCGCAAGCAGTAGTACCACTACCCTTAGAGGTAGTACGCTACCCCTAGCGGTAATACCATGATGACGAGCGGTAGTACCGCTCCGACGGTTCTACTGGCCTTTTGCCACCTCACTGTTGTTTTTCAAAGGGCTTCCACCGACCTAGCGGTAGTACCGCTCCCATGAGCGGTAGTACCGCTCTGTGCGGGCTGTGAGCATAACGGTTGGGTTTTTTCCCACCTATAAAAAGGGGTCTTCTTCCCCAATGAACCTTATCCTTTGAGCTCGCGTTCTTCCCCCATCGTTGACCTTCTTCGAGCTTGCTATTTCTCAATCCCTTCATGGATTCTTGCTAGTTTTTTGGGGAAAAGAGAGAGGAGATCTAGATCCACATTTTCATCAATCACTTTCTACTCTATGTGAGGGGAACCCCTTGGATATAGATCTTGGAGTTCTTTGTGTTCTCCTTCTTGTTCTTCCTCGCATTTTCCTCCCTAGCTTTAGTTGCTTAGGTGGGATTTGGGAGAGAAGGACTTGGACACTCCGTGTGCCCTTGCCATTGCATTCGGTGCATCGGTTTGAGTTCTCCACGGTGATACGTGGAATTTTCAAGTTGAGAAGCTTATTACTCTTGGGTGATTGGTACCCTTGAGCTTGTTCCTCTTGGGTGCTTGGGCGCCCTAGACGGTTGGTGGTGTTCGAAGCTCAATCATTGTGGTGTAAAGCTTCGGGCAAGCGTCGGGGTCTCAAATTAGGTTGTGGAGATCACCCCGATCAATTTGACGGGTTCCGGTGATCGCCGCCAAGGGTTGCCAAAGTGTGCGGGTTCAGTGACCGCCCCCCAAGTGTTGCCATTTGTACGGGTTCGGTGATCGCCCTCAAGGGTCCCTTAGTGGAATCACAACATCTTGCATTGTGTGAGGGCGTGAGGAGATTACGATGGCCCTAGTGGCTTCATGTGGAGCATTGCGCCTCCACACCGCTCCAAACGGAGATTAGCATCCACAAGGGTGTGAACTTCGGGATACATCGTCGTCTCCGCGTGCTTTGGTTTTCTCTTACCCGAGCCCTTTACTTATGCACTTTACTTTGTGATAGCCATTGTTTCTTGCTATATATCTTGCTATCACCTAGTTGTTTATCTTGCTTAGCATAAGTTGTTGGTGCACATAGGTGAGCCTAGTTGTTGTAGGTTTTGTGTTTGACAAATTAACCGCTAGATTTCTTCCGCATTTGTTCAACCCTAAACCATAATTATTTTAAAGCGCTTATTCACCACCTCCCTCTAGGCGACATTCACGATCTTTTAATAAAATCATAACGTACACATAAACCCTAGCTACGACAACCACATGGAATAGAAAACAAAGACGGCAGCAAAAACCCGACCATCAAGATTCTACCCGGAATAGAAGACCACAACATAGCAAACCAAACAACATGTGAACAATAAACACCGCGGAATGATGATGCCCCCGGCCCCTATAAAATGTGTAGAAGTGGTGTCACTCGGTGAGTTGACACAACTTCGTGACGCCGACAAAACAGTATGGTACCCGTATCTGCTTCGTTCATGTGAACACTTACCTCTGAGAGAGAACGCGCCGTGTACTCTGATCATCAATAAGAAAAGAAACATAAAACGTTTCAAAAAACAATAGTATTATGTATGTGAACATTTGCGGCCCGGAGAGATAGATAGCCGCGAGGGCACACCAGATCATCGGGTTTGCTATTTCACATCTAGATGTGAGATATTATCTCACATCTAACAACGGACGGATACCCGTCCTATACGGTTGACTGTTATTCTGCTTTTTTTTAAGGAAATGATCGTTTATTTATGTGATCGCCCTGCCGTCTTCTCCACATCACAGAGCACATACACACACTGGAACAAACGTATGAACTCCTCTGCCACGCTCTTTTTTAGTACACACATATGGAAGTAGAACGTTTTGCCCTCCATTTTAGAAGAAGAATGTTTTATCCCTCCCGTGCTTGCACGCTTGCTTCCACTTGATCCCGTGCGGCCTATAAATTGCGTCAACGTACGAAACCTCCAGAACATAACTCATTGTGCAGTGCCAGCGGGTCGTGTAAGATTGTGAGAAGATAAAACACACACCACGGTAGCTGCTCGGGGTCGGAGTAACACTTGTTTGTTCGTCTGAGCTAGCTAGCAATGGCGGGTGCCAGTGTAGTCGCTTGTTGCTCCCTGGTCATCATGGCTCTCATGGCCGTGGGGGCGACGGCGGGGTCTGTGCCAGCGGTGTACGTGTTTGGCGACTCGCTGGCCGACGTCGGAAACAACAACCACCTGCTGACGGTGCTCAAGGCAGACTTCTCGCACAACGGCATGGACTACCCGGGCGCGGTGGCCACCGGCCGCTTCAGCAACGGCAAGAACTCCGCCGACTTCCTAGGTGAGTTGCCTATTCATTTCTCTCCATCGAATACCAATCAATAGTCTTTTCTTGCCTGTTGCACTGTCGCTAGTAGTTTCTACGGCCCGAGCCTAATACTCCGTATTAGTTAAAGATAAATGATTGTCACGTTCAGTGTCAATCAGTTGTCGAGGATATATCTTCTGCTACAGAGAAAGTGTAATCTACACCTGTCCAAGCTATATATGTGTTCCTATTCTTCAGCCCCATTTTTTTAAAATTTAACTTGAGAACGTACACCACTCTTCACTATATCCAAGTTGTAGCAACTGTGACTTGGCCAGCTAGCACTCTACGTGCAGATTTGGCGGCCATAAGAAAGTATATATATCTTTGTAGTCGTAGACGTTGTTGTCTTGGCCATGTCTTTCATCCCAAGCTAGCAATTGGCGAGTTCAGCCACATTTGAGTCAAATTTGTTGCCATGCATAATGATCGACGTGTAATGTTCTCCGACCTGGAGAAAAACGACGGCTGTTCTCTGACCTTGACGTTGGATGATAACTTTCAAAAGGGGACTGCTAAATCTTAGTCGACTTAAACTTCACCAAGTTTCAGTCGATGCTATATTAGTGTAATCTTACATGAAGATTCGTGCAAACTTTTCTTTTTAGTTTTTTTTCTTTTCCTACATGTTATGGCATTTGATTTAGACTTGCTTAAGTCTCAGTCGACTGAGACCTAGCCACACCTCTTTCAAAACACAGACTTTGCGGATTGTGAGTTTGTGATTGATATATACTCACTCATATGCATGTGTGCATGCAGCTGACAAGCTCGGGCTGGCGACCTCGCCACCGTACCTGGCCTTGTCCTCAAGCAGCAACGCCAACTACGTCAACGGCGTCAGCTTCGCTTCCGGTGGTGCAGGAGTCTCCAACGCCACAAATACGGAACTGTGCATCACCTTCGACAAGCAGATCGAGTACTACTCCGGCGTGTACTCCTCTCTGGCACGCAACCTCGGCCAGGTCCAGGCCGCGAGCCACCTGTCCAAGTCCATCTTCGCCATCACCATCGGCAGCAACGACATCATCCACTACGCCAAGGCCAACACCGCCGCCACACCCTCCCAGCAACAGCAGTACGTCGACGTGCTCATCCGGTCCCTCTCCGGCCAGCTGCAGAGCCTCTACAACCTCGGCGCGCGCAAGGTGCTGTTCCTCGGCACGGGGCCCGTCGGCTGCACCCCGTCGCTGCGGGAGATGAGCTCCACCAAGGTCTGCAGCCCCGTGGCCAACGCCATGGCCGTGCTGTACAACAAGGCGGCCGAGGGCGTGCTGAGCGGCATGGCCACACAGCACCCGGACCTGCACTACGCGCTCTTCGACTCCTCCGCCGCGTTGCTCCGGTACATCGACCAGCCGGCGGAGTACGGGTTCGTTGAGGCCAAGGCGGCGTGCTGCGGCCTGGGGGACATGAACGCCAAGATCGCCTGCACGCCGCTCAGCAGCTACTGCGCCAACCGCTCCGACCACGTATTCTGGGACTTCTACCACCCCACGGAGGCCACCGCGAGGATGCTCACCGCCACCGCCTTTGACGGGTCCGCGCCCTTCATCTTCCCTATCAACGTAAAGCAGCTCAGCGCCATATAGAATTGTATGTAGACTAGCACTTGATCCAACATCTGCATATAACAAGGATTGTACTACATGTTTAAACGTAAAGTGCAGTTTTTTTTTCAAATATTGGAGTTGTATATTCATCACTTGCCGGATTTTTCCCTTCAAAATCCGAGTCATATTTTGAAGCCTTTGGTCAACGTCCAATCATCTCTAAGTCACTCCATGCATAATTTACAAACCAAAAAAAAAATAAAAATCACTGGGATTTCACTAAGAGCATCTCCAACAGGGGCGGTGTGCTAAAATAGTTTTACAGCAACACTGTAGCATTTTTAGTGCGCTGCGGCCAACATTGGTTTTCCACATGCCAAAAAATGCGCGTCCAAAAAAACACGCAGTGTAAATTATAAGAGCATCTCCAACAGCCGCGCTACGCGCCGCGCCCAAAAAATGCATTTGCCGCACGCGCTTCGGCTGGTTTAGCGCGCGGATAGGCGCCAGCTCCAACAGCCGCGCTATAATGCAGCGCGCGCGCGCCGCTCCAGCAGTGCCCAAAAATGCAGCGCGCGCAGCAAGCACAGACCACATATACAATTCAAAAAATAGGAGAAAAACGATCAAACAAACAAAATAAATCAACAATAAATAGTTATTACAACTCAAACAAATAGTTTATCGTTCAGTACAACAAATAATGCAATAAACACAACCAATAGTTCATGAACAATACAATACAAATAATGCAATGAAATCATGCTCTTTGTCGTCCATGCCATGCCCACCACACTTCAATCAAATCCTTCTGCAGATCATTGTGCGTTGCGGGACGCGAATGGCATGATAGGAGGCAACAAAACGGGCTACCCTTTCAGCCCTCCGTCGCACTCGCACGGGATGTCCCAAGAGCTCATACTGTGAGTAGTCTAAATCTTGGCCACGGTCATTCTCGATGATCATGTTGTGCATGATCACACAAGCGTACATGATGTACCAAAGTATTTTTTGATCCCAAAATCTAGCCGGTCCTCTCACAATAGCAAATTGGGCTTGCAAAATCCCAAATGCTCTCTCCACATCTTTTCTAGCAGCCGCCTGAGTATTGTGGAAATCAAGATTTTTCTTACCTTCTGGCTTTTTTAACGGCTTCACGAAGGTTTGTCACTTTGGATAGATGCCATCCGCTAGATAATAGCCATAGTTGTACGTATGGCCATTTGCTACAAACTGCACCGGTGGCAACTCACTATTCGCAATCTTATTCATCAGTGGTGACCGGTTGACAACATTGATGTCATTCAAAGATCCAGGCATTCCAAAGAATGCATGCCAAATCCAAGTCTCCTGATCGGCCACCGCTTCAAGGATTATAGTGGAACCCTTTTTTTGACCGTGGAATTGCCCATGCCATGCCTTTGGACAATTCTTCCAACTCCAATGCATGCAATCTATTGAGCCAAGCATGCCAGGAAAGCCGCGAGATTTGTTCATCGCCAATAGCCTTGCGGCGTCTTCAGCAGTGGGAGATCTCAAATACTCCTCGCCAAACACTTGCATAATTCCCACTACAAAGCGCTTGACACACATGATGGCTTGGCTCTCACCCATAGCCAAGTGATCATCAACTAGATCGGCCGGGATACCGTATGCCAACATACGCAAAGCGGCTGTCACCTTCAGAAAGGTGCTATGCCCGAGCTCTCCGGCGGCATTCCTCCTTTGCTGGAAAAACCGGTCATGGCTCGCTAGTTTCTCTGCAATGAGCTTGAACAAGTCTGTGCTCATCCTAAACCGGCGACGAAAATACGACTCCGGGTATGTGGGATTCTCCACGAAATAGTTCTTCATCAATCTGTTATGGGCATCAATCCTATCTCTCCAAATTTTATCCCGACCCATAATCGAACCACCGTGCTTCGGTTTTTTATTGATATGCATAGCTACGATCATTGCAAGATCCTCCTCCTCTTCCATATCAAATTCTTCTTCGGAAGAATCATACGACGAACTCATCTACAATGTTCAATACTATACTATCAAAACTACAATTCAAAATATGCACCAAATTCATAAGTTTGGAGCAATACATACCCTGTAGGCGTTTTGTCGAACACCTTGCGGGCGCGGCGCGGCAGCGAGCCCTCGGGCGCTGTTCCTCGGACGTCGGAGGCGCGCGAGGTCCGGCCGGACTAGGAGGGGGTGGGACGGTGATGGCTTCTCGCCCCTCGTTGGTTACCCCAAGTGGAAGGTTAGAGATGCAGTGTAGCGGAAGTTTTCCCTTGGCAATACCAAGGATCGATTTCCCTGAGACTCCCAGTTTCAACAAGAAGGTGTCAACTGCTAACGGCGCCAGATATTAGCAATCAACATGGACCTGCACACAGATACAAATAACTTTGCTCCCAACGAGTACAGAGAGGTTGTCAATCCCTCCGGCCTTGTAGTTTACAAAGGATCAAATGCAAGTGATAGTAGTGATAGATATAATTGCAATAGTAAGTAAAAGCGGAAAAGTAAATAGCGGATGTGATCAATGATGGTAATATGGACCGGAGTCTCATGATGTTCACTAGTGATGTCTCTCTCCCAAAAGACGATAAAACAGCTATGTGAGGTAAACGAATTACAGCTGGGCAATTGACAGGACCATGTGCGCAAACCAATGCTGACTACATTGCAAGAAAGGTTGAGGTTCAAAGCATGGGCGGTACGCCGAGGTAAGTAGACCGAAATCCATCTGCATCTACTACTATTCATCCACCTTGAGATATCTATCCAGAACATCTCGCTGGTATTAAGTTGCGAGTCCCACCCATAGTGTAAACTCAAAGCAACAGACAACTGCATTAAAAGAACTTTGCGTAAAGTAAACAATCCTTGCACCGGCGGGCACAAGCACCGTTGTTTTCCCCCTTGTGGTAACATCACATCCCCTAGACTCATGTTTCTGTCACTCAAGCTAGTCATCGAGGGGCATGAACCCACAATCAAGCATAACGTTCCCTCTTGGAGTCACTACCTACTACTTGACCAAAGCAATAAATAACAACGGAGAACATTGATGGGCCTCGAACCCCTCATTGGTTACTCCAAGTGTAAGGTGTAAGATGCAGTATTGTAGAAGTGTTTTCCCTTAGCAAAGATGCCAATGATCGAATCCCCAGAGACTCCTAGGTTCAACAAGTAGGTGTCAACTGCTACGGCGCCAGATAGTAGCAATCAACGTGGACCTGCACACAGATACAAATAACTTTGCTCCCAACGAGTACAGAGAGGTTGTCAATCCCTCCGGCCTTGTAGTTCACAAAGGATTAAAAGCAACGATAGTAGTGATAGATAGTGTTTGCAATAGTAAATAATAACGAAAAGTAAATAGCGGATGTGATCAATGATGGTAATATGGACTGGAGTCTCATGATGTTCACTAGTGATGTCTCTCTCCCAAAAGACGATAAAACAGCTATGTGAGGTAAACAAATTACAGCTGGGCAATTGACAGGACCACGAACGCAAACCAATGCTGACTACATTGCAAGAAAGGTTGAGGTTCAAAGCATGGGCGGTATGCCAAAGTAAGTAGACCGAAATCCATCAATGCCTACTACTAATCATCCACCTTGAGATATCTATCCAGAACATCTCGCTGGTATTAAGTTGCGAGCCCCACCCATAGTGTAAACTCAAAGCAACAGACAACTGCATTAAAAGAACTTTGCGTAAAGTAAACAATCCTTGCACCCGCGGGCACAAGCATCGTTGTTTTCCCCCTTGTGGCAACAACACATCCCCTAGACTCATGTTTCTGTCACTCAAGCTAGTCATCGAGGGGCATGAACCCACAATCGAGCATAACGTTCCCTCTTGGAGTCACTCCCTACTACTCGGCCAAAGCAGTAAATAACAACGGAGAACATGCAAGAATTACTTACGAACATAAATATAAAAGAGGTAAATCAAATATATTACTCAAGATCAATCTGAACATAATCTCATAATCCATCGGATCCCAGCAAACTCAACATAGCAACAGCATAAGGATTACATAGGTGCCTCGATCATGTAGGGCAGCTCACGAGGACTAATTAGTGAAGCACAAGAACGGGAGGAGAACATCACATAGCTACTGGTCATGGACTCATGGTCCAAGGGAGACTACTCACGAGTCATCCGAGAGGCGTCCATGGTGGTGGAGAAGCTCCCGGTGGTGATCCTCCCCTCCGGCAGGGTGCCAGGAAGAGTTTTCCTGGTGCTCCCGATCTTGGAAGCGGCGGCGGCGGCGGAACAGAGATGGGATCGCGAAAAGAGTTCCTCCTCTGAGGGTTTCGGAGGACCCTCTAAATATATGCCAAAGGGGGGCACCGGACGGGCTTCGGGGGGCCCAAGCGCCCCCCCGGCGCGGCCCAGGGGGGGGGGGTGCGCCGCCAGGGCGCCTGGAGCCTTGGTGGCCCCCCCGGCTGCCCTTCGGACGCAGGGTTGTTTCTAGAACGCTGATTTTTTATATAAATTTTCTGGATTTTTCTGGGCAGTTCTCGTAACGTGAAAACCTGAAATACAAAAATAGCCGAAAACAGAAACTGGCACTGGGGTGCACTGGATTAGTAAGTTAGTCCAAATATGATCAAAAGTGTATGGAAGTGTATGAATATCATAGCAATATCACCCAAAAGTGGCATGGAGCAAGCAGAAATTGTAGATACGTTTTGGACGTATCAACATCCCCAAGCTTAATTCCTGTTCGTCCTCGAGTAGGTAAATGATAACAAGAATAATTTCTGTGGTGACATGCTATTAACCATGTAGGACTTTTTATAGTCATATGACAAAAGCTTACTGAGACAATGAATCTTTAGTAATTAAGTTGCCTCGTGAGAAAATCACAAATGACTGAAAGTTTTACAACATGAAACTGAAACATCAAAAAGATTTGCAATGAGCATGATGTGCAAATATGATAAAGTAATATCTAGCTTGCCCCCTTTAGCGATGCAAAACATAAATGCATGGGCACCTTCAAGGTTTAAGTGATGACTAGATACAATGATTTCAAAATAAACGATATCACAATCATGCAAAAGACAATGCTACTTTGGGACAATGCACATTACACTCAGAATGACAATCATGCTCTCAGTAGTTGGTGCTTGAAGAAAGAAGAAACTCATAAAAGTAAAAGAAAGGTTATGTGCTAGAGCTTTTTATTTTGAAAACATGGAAGCAATTTTGTCAACGGTAGTAGTACTTCATATGTGTCATGCATAACACATCCTATAAGTTGCAAGCCTCATGCATCGTATACCAATAGTGCTCGCACCTTGTCCTAATTAGCTCGGATTTCCATGGGTTATCATTGCATTACATATGTTTCAACCAAGTGTCACAAAGGGGTACCTCTATGCCACCTGTACAAAGGTCCAAGGAGATAAATCGCATTTGATTTCTCGTTTTTGATAGATCTCAACTTGAGGACATCCATACCGGGACAACATAGAAAATAGATGATGGACTCCTCTTTAATGCATAAGCATATTCTCATAAGAGATTGAGGATCAACGTCCAAGCTAAAACTTCCACCATGATACATGGCTTTGGTTGGCGGCCCAATGTTCTTCTCTAACAATATGCATATTCATTCAACCCACGGTAAATCACCCTTACTTCAGACAAGACGAACATGCATAGCAACTCACATGATATTCAACAAAAGTGTGACAGTTGATGGCGTCCCCAGAAACATGGTTACCGCTCAGCAAGCAACTTATAAGAAATAAGATACATAGGCAACATATTCTTTACCACAATAGTTATTAAGCTACTTTCCCATGAGCTATGTATTACAAGGTTAGTTTGCTTAGTACAGGTGGAGGTTAGCAAAAGACTGGGAGCGACCAACTAAGAGAGCAATGACGGTCATAATCATGCAGAGCGACAAAGCAACATTGAATCAGGCATGGTAGTTATATCGCTACTCAGAAATAAAAGATCATCAAGGCTTGACAGACTTTCTTTACAGTCTTAAATATGCGTGAGCATACGCCAAGTCAATCAAAATAAATTCTCGAAGGAAGATATTACTAAACCATACCACATCATAGGCAAACAAATCAAGTTGGTACTCCAATAACACATTGGGAACCCCCAACTATTTGAGATTAATCATAAGAAAACCTGAACTACTAAGCACCATTATGCAAGTAGCATTTTTATCATAGACACATTAACCAATGCAACGGAAGCAAACTCTCTTAATAAGGTGAGCATGATAATTAAAAAGAGTTCAAGCAACCAACTAAACAAAAGCTCTTTGAAAAGATAAGCAATGAATACTAAGAGTAGAGCATGATAGTAGCTATTAAAAGACAAAGAACACACACATCATAGATAGACATGAAAATTCTATGTTATGTTCTAGGTAGAAGTGGAGCGTGTTTCTCTCCCACATAAAGAATGCTGAGTTCCGACTCGTTATGAAAAACTAAAAAGAAAACTAAAAGCAAGACGCTCCAAGCATAGCACATAACACATGAAGTGATAAAAATATAGCGGAACGAAAGACGAACTGATAATGTTGATGTAGAAGGGGATGCACGGGGGCATCCCCAAGCTTAGACGCTTGAGTCTCCTTGAATATTTCTTGGGGGTGCACGGGGGCATCCCCAAGCTTGAGCGCTTGACACTCCTGAATCTTTTTTATCATCTTCCCTCGCACACTTGAAAACTCCCTTCATACATAACTCATCATAATCTGATTAGCGAGGTTAGTATCCTTAATAAAATAATTATACCTTGCTGGAAATAGAGATATTCTTGAAGTTCTACTGTTTCTCAAGATTGCCAAAAGGTTTTTGCAAAGAAAAAGCAAGTTCTTGATTTGCAAAATGAAGGACAGGCAAAACAAGACAGAATCTGTGAAAAACAGAACAGCAGGTAGTAATCGATCTGTTCGGGATACTTCTGCAACTCAAATCAAAAAACTCAGAACAGACGCACGAAAGAAAATTATATAGAGAACTCTGTCGAAAAGATTCAGACCAAAAAGATGATCTGGTGATTTTATACGAATTTTTCTATCCAAGGACAGAATCTGTTTCCTGGACAGCACCTCACAACTTTTGAACTTTCTAGCAATCAGAGGCTATACTTGGCACAAATATGAAAAGCAAAGATACAATGATGATGCTACAGCAGTAAACAACATCAAGACACAACAAAAGCAAAAAATTTATTCATGTGGGCTGCCTCCCAAAAGCGCTTTCTTTTATGCCTTTAAGCTAGGCATAAGACTTTAATGATGCTCTCGTAGGAATATGAGTTGAAGAACAAAAAAGAGCATCAAGAAGCAAATACCAAACACATTTAAGCCTAACATGCTTCCTATGCATAGGAATATTGCAATACAATAATTCGTTGAAGCACCAAGCAATAAGCATAGGAAGACAAAACAAGTGCAGCTTCAAAACCTTCAACATAAAGAGAGAGAACTTGATATTATTGAAATATCTATAAGCATATGTTCCCTTCTCATAATAATTTTCAGTGGGATCACGAATAAACTCAACAATATAAGCATCACATAAAGCATTGTTACCATGATCCACTTGCAAAAAGGTACTCTTACTCTCCACATAAGTATCATGAAGAGGATAAAACTTAGTATAAAAGAGAGACATAAGCTCTTGCCAATCAAGCAAGTGCGAGTTATCGAGAAGCTTATACCAATCTGAAGCCTTATCTATAAGTGATACGGCGAACAATTTCCTCATGACAAACTCCCTTGATACACCTACAAGCTTAAATAATGAACATAGTTGTGACAGATATAGCAAGTGTTCACCGGGATGTCTGTCTCCTGCATAACGATTAGCCAAAACATAATCGATAATACCAGCTGGTATTTTATAGGGCACAATTTCAGTAGGGGGAAGAGCAACCACCACAGGTGTGGGGCGTCTTCCCGCAAGCAACGATCCAATGGCAAGGTTGTCCATAAGCATAACTAGTGAAAAGACATAGAGAAAACTGAAAGGTAAACTAACAAGACTAAAAGCAAAGGTAAAAGATAGCGTGCAACTCCCCTATCCTGAAGAGTGGAGTCCCTGGCAATGGCGCCAGAAAATACTCCTTGATGGGCCTCGAACCCCTCGTTGGTTACCCCAAGTGGAAGGTGTAAGATGCAGTATTGTAGAAGTGTTTTCCCTTAGCAAAGATGCCAAGGATCGAATCCCAGAGACTCCTAGGTTCAACAAGTAGGTGTCAACTGCTACGGCGCCAGATAGTAGCAATCAACATGGACCTGCACACAGATACAAATAACTTTGCTCCCAACGAGTACAGAGAGGTTGTCAATCCCTCCGGCCTTGTAGTTCACAAAGGATTAAAAGCAATGATAGTAGTGATAGATAGTGTTTGCAATAGTAAATAATAACGAAAAGTAAATAGCGGATGTGATCAATGATGGTAATATGGACCGGAGTCTCATGATGTTCACTAGTGATGTCTCTCTCCCAAAAGACGATAAAACAGCTATGTGTGGTAAACAAATTACAGCTGGGCAATTGACAGGACCACAAACGCAAACCAATGCTGACTACATTGCAAGAAAGGTTGAGGTTCAAAGCATGGGCGGTATGCCAAAGTAAGTAGACCGAAATCCATCAATGCCTACTACTAATCATCCACCTTGAGATATCTATCCAGAACATCTCGCTGGTATTAAGTTGCGAGCCCCACCCATAGTGTAAACTCAAAGCAACAGACAACTGCATTAAAAGAACTTTGCGTAAAGTAAACAATCCTTGCACCCACGGGCACAAGCACCGTTGTTTTCCCCCTTGTGGCAACAACACATCCCCTAGACTCATGTTTCTGTCACTCAAGCTAGTCATCGAGGGGCATGAACCCACAATCGAGCATAACGTTCCCTCTTGGAGTCACTACCTACTACTCGGCCAAAGCAGTAAATAACAACGGAGAACATGCAAGAATTACTTACGAACATAAATATAAAAGAGGTAAATCAAATATATTACTCAAGATCAATCTGAACATAATCTCATAATCCATCGGATCCCAGCAAACTCAACATAGCAACAACATAAGGATTACATAGGTGCCTCGATCATGTAGGGCAGCTCACGAGGACTAATTAGTGAAGCACAAGAACGGGAGGAGAACATCACATAGCTACTGGTCATGGACTCATGGTCCAAGGGAGACTACTCACGAGTCATCCGGGAGGCATCCATGGTGGTGGAGAAGCTCCCGGTGGTGATCCTCCCCTCCGGCAGGGTGCCGGGAAGAGTTCTCCTGGTGCTCCCGATCTTGGAAGCGGCGGCGGCGGCGGAACAGAGATGGGATCGCGAAAAGAGTTCCTCCTCTGAGGGTTTCGGAGGACCCTCTAAATATATGCCAAAGGGGGGCACCGGACGGGCTTCGGGGGGCCCAGGCGCCCCCCCGGCGCGGCCGGGGGGGGGGGGCGCCGCCAGGGCGCCTGGAGCCCTGGTGGCCCCCCCGGCTGCCCTTCGGACGCAGGGTTGTTTCCGGAACGCTGATTTTTTATATAATTTTCCTGGATTTTTCTGGGCAGTTCTCGTAACGTGAAAACCTGAAATACAAAAACAGCCGAAAACAGAAACTGGCACTGGGGTGCACTGGATTAGTAAGTTAGTCCAAATATGATCAAAAGTGTATGGAAGTGAATGAATAGCATAGCAATATCACCCAAAAGTGGCATGGAGCAAGCAGAAATTATAGATACGTTTTGGACGTATCAAACATGCAAGAATTACTTACGAACATAAATATAAAAGAGGTGAATTAAATATATTACTCAAACACAATCTGAACATAATCTCATAATCCATCGGATCCCAGCAAACTCATCATAGCAACAGCATAAGGATTACATATGTGCCTCGATCATGTAGGGCAGCTCACGAGGACTAATTAGTGAAGCACAAGAACGGGAGGAGAACATCACATAGCTACTGGTCATGGACCCATGGTCCAAGGGAGACTACCCACAACTCATCCGGGAGGCGTCCATGGTGGTGGAGAAGCTCCCGGTGGTGATCCTCCCCTCCGGCAGGGTGCCGGGAAGAGTTCTCCTGGTGCTCCCGATCTTGGAAGCGGCGGCGGCGGAACAGAGATGAGATCGCGAAAAAGAGTTCCCGTCTCGAGGGTTTCGGGAGACGCTTTAAATATATGCCAAAGGGGGGCATCAGCGGAGCCTCGGGGGCCCCAGGCGCCCCCCCGGCGCGGCCCAGGGGGGGCACGCCGCTAGGGCGCCTGGGGCCCTGGTGCCCCCCTCCGCCTGTGCTTCTGGTGCCTGGTAGGTTCTGGAACGCTGATTTTTTATATAATTTTTCCGGATTTTTTCTGGCAGTTCTCGTAATGTGAAAACCTGAAATACAAAAACAGCCGAAAACAGAAACTGGCACTGGGGTGCACTGAGTTAATAGGTTAGTCCAAATATGATCAAAAGTGTATGGAAGTGTATAAATATCATAGCAATATCACCCAAAAGAGGCATGGAGCAAGCAGAAATTATAGATACGTTTTGGACGTATCAACATCCCCAAGCTTAATTCCTGCTCGTCCTCGAGTAGGTAAATGATAACAAGAATAATTTCTGTGGTGACATGCTATTAACCATATAGGACTTTTTTTGTAGTCATATGACAAAAGCTTACTGAGACAATGAATCTATAGTAATTAAGTTGCCTCATGAGAAAATCACAAAGAACTGAATGTTTTACAATATGATACTGAAACATCAAATAGATTTGCAATGAACATGGTGTGCAAATATGATAAAGTGATATCTCGCTTGCCCCCTTTAGTGAAGCAAAACATAAATGCAGGGGCACCTCCAAGGTTTAAGTGATGACTATATACAATGATTTCAAAATAAACGATATCACAATAATGCAAAAGACAATGCTACTTTGGGACAATGCACATTACACTCAGAATGACAATCATGCTCTCAGTAGTTGGTGCTTTTAAAAAGAAGGTGGGGACTCTCGTGGCTTTTGTTGGCAAGGTTGAAAACCCGTAGTCGGAAACAAATACAAAACATGTACCAGAGCTCTTGGTTTTAAAACAGAGGTAATAATTATTTTTTTAGATCATGCATGTTTCGTCAACGAATGCTAGCAGATAACTCAATCACTTCTTGAGATGGACAAGTTTCGAGGAACGGCTCCCGAATGAGGACGATCACATCCTCTTAATCTCCTTTGTTTATCACTGCCAAAGTTTTCTGATTTCTCATGAACAAAGCGTGAAGGAGGGTTTTTTTGTTATATTAATTTTGAGCCGGGCACACTCAATGCCAGTTCCTTCTCGTATTATGGGTTTGCACATTATACATGCAATTCCGGGGTGAAGCTTGTCCAACTTAAAAAGATTATGAATTAACTACTACTTCCTCATGGACTTACAACAGAGGCACAAAATAAGAATGCATTTTCTTTGAATAATTTCGAGATGGTACATGCAAGTCTCCGTTAGGAATGGCAGGTAAATACCATGTAGGAAGGTATGGTGGACTCATATGGCATAACTGGTATAAAAGAATGTGGATGCACAAGCAGTCAGTCCGCTTAGTACAGGTGGAGGTTAGCAAAAGACTGGGAGCGACCAACTAAGAGAGCAATGACAGTCATAATCATGTAGAGCGACAAAGCAACATTGAATCAGGCATGGAAGTTTATATCGCTACTCAGAAACAAAAGATCATCAAGGCTTGACAGACTTTCTTTACAGTCTTAAATATGCGTGAGCATACGCCAAGTCAATCAAAATAAATTCTTTGAAGGAAGATATTACTAAACCATACCACATCATAGGCAAACAAATCATGTTGGTACTCCAATAACACATTGGGAACCCCCCAGCTATTTGAGACTAACCATAACAAAACATTAACTACTAAGCGCCATTATGCACGTAGCATCTTTATCATAGACATATCAACCAATGCAACGGAAGCAAACTCTCTTAATAAGATAAGCATGATAACTAAAGAGAGTTCAAGCAACCAACTAAACAAAAGCTCTTTAAAAAGATAAGCATGAATACTAAGAGCTAAATATGATAGTAGCTATTAAAAGACAAAGAACACACAACAAAGATAGACATGAAAATTCTATGTTATGTTCTAGGTAGAAGTGGAGCGTGTTTCTCTCCCACATAAAGAAAGCTGAGTTCCGACTCGTTATGAAAAGCTAAGGAAAACTAAAAAGGAAAACTAAAAGCAAGACGCTCCAAGCATAGCACATAACACATGAAGTGATTAAAATATAGTGGAACGAAAGACGAACTGATAATGTTGATGGAGAAGGGGATGCACGGGGGCATCCCCAAGCTTAGACGCTTGAGTCTCCTTGAATATTTCTTGGGGGTGCAAGGGGGCATCCCCAAGCTTGAGCGCTTGACACTCCTGAATGTTTTTATCATCTTCCCTCGCACACTTGAAAACTCCCTTCATACATAAATCATCATAATCTGATTAGCGAGGTTAGTACCCTTAATAAGATAATTGTTCCTTGCTGGAAATAAAGATATTCTTGAAGTTCTACTGTTTCTCAAGATTGCCAAAAGGTTTTTGCAAAGAAAAAGCAAGCTCTAGGTTTGCAAAATGAAGGAAAGGCAAAACAGGATAGAATCTGTGAAAAACAGAACAACAGGTAGTAAATGATTTTTTCGGGGCACTTCTGCAACTCTAATAAAAAAACTCAAAACAGACGCACAAAATACAATTATATAGAGCACGCTGTCGAAAAAATTCAGACCAAAAAGATGATCTGGTGATTTTATACGAATTTATCTATCCAAGGACAGAATCTGTTTCCTGGACAGCACGTCACAACTTTTGAACTTTCTAGCAATCAGAGGCTATACTTGGCACAATATTGAAAAGCAAAGATACAATGATGATGCTACTGTAGTAACAACATCAAGACACAACAAAAGCAAAATAAATTTATTCATGTGGGCTGCCTCCCAAAAGCGCTTTCTTTTATGCCTTTAAGCTAGGCATAATGCATAGAGATCAAGTTTTATCAAGAGTAAAAGAATAGCTAGCCCGTACAACGGACTCAAAAGGTAACTTAATCTTCTTTCGAGGGAAGTGTTCCATCCCTTTCTTGAGAGGAAACTGGAATTTTATATTCCCCTCTTTCATGTCAATGATAGCACCAACGGTGCGTAAAAAGGGACGTCCCAAAATAATTGGACACGAAGGTTCACATTCAATATCCATAATAGTGAAATCAACGGGAACATAATTATCATTGACAACGATACAAAAACAGCCGAAAACAGAAACTGGCACTGGGGTGCACTGAGTTAATAGGTTAGTCCAAATATGATCAAAAGTGTATGGAAGTGTATAAATATCATAGCAATATCACCCAAAAGAGGCATGGTGCAAGCAGAAACTATAGATACGTTTTGGACGTATCAGGCGGAAGCGCGGCGGCGCGGGGAGGCCGGCGAAGCGCCTGAACGGTCGCCGGGGGGCGCGGGCGGCGGCCGCAGCGGAGACAGATCGGGGAAGCGCTTGAGTGGTCGCCGGCGGTGACGGCGGCGCGGGGATAGGCCGGGGAAGCGCTGAACGGTCGCCGGGGGCGCGAGCGGCGGCGGCGGCGCGGTCGGATGGGGGCGGCGGCGCGGTCGCGAGAGTGGAGGAGGGAGCGAGCAAGCGCGGGAGAGAGCAGTGGCGAGCGCGGGAGAGTCGCGCGCGCGCGAGTCGGCGCAGCAAATAACGGGCGCGGGATTGCGTTTCGGCCAGCGCGCTGAATTGAAAATGGCGCGCGCGCGCCGTTTTTGCGCGTCCGCTGGAGCTGCCCGCCGCGTTGCGCACGCGCTAAAACTGCCTTTTTTACGGCGCGACGCTTGTATAGCGCGGCTGTTGGAGAAGCTCTAAAGTGCGCGGTTTAGCTCCCAATATTTGCAGCGTGCGATGGCATTTTTAAACGCGTGCGCTATTTTGCAGCATCTGCTGGAGCGTCTCCGACACCCAAATATGACGGTTTTTAGCATGCGGAGCAGTTTTTGAACGCCTGTTGAAGATGCTCTAAGTAGTGTGCAATTCTAGTTAACTGGGATTTTCAAACAGATTATACAACTGAAATGTAGCAAAGGCCAAATATACTTTATACTCCCTTTGTTCCACAATGTAGTGTGTATAGATTTCTTGAAAAGTCAAACTTTCCAACTTTAACTGAGTTTATTAATAAAACTATTTACATCTACAATATCTAATGTGTAAGATACAAAACTACATCTTATAATGAATCTAATGATATTATTTAGCAATTTAGGTGTAAACGTTTTTGAGATTTGACTTTGAAAAAAATGCACTATATTATGATGAAACGGAGGGAGTACTTTATAAAAATGGTTCCACGTTCCAACTTTCAACTTGTAGAAGTGAGAATTTGTACGTTGGAGCTCCACAACAAGTGCCCATCTCTACGAATTGTCGTCAAACGCCCTAGGGACATACTCACCGGATCGGGCCATTTTCAAGCTGGATTTTACTTTTTTTTTCTTTTGCTGTTTTTTCGATTGATTTTTGGAGTCTCCCTTTCAGTTTTCTTGTTTTTAATTGTTTCCTTTTAGTTTTATCATTTCCCCTTTTTCACGAATTTCAAAAAGTGTTCACAAAATTTGAGAAAAAACATTAAATATAAAACACAATCAAAATTTGAAAATGCTCACAAAATTTACTAAATATTCAAGAATTTTTAAATTATGCATTTTTATATAATGATTTATAATTATGTTTGCTTATTTTTATAACATTATTGACTTTCTATTTTTATTGTTTCTTTATTATTATAAAATATTCATGGATTTTTAATACATGTTCATAGTTCGGAATACAATTTCTAGCTTCAAAAATTTCAAACAATATTTTTTTAGACATATAAAAAATATATTATTTTGAACAAAGACACCCAAAAGGATATCTTAGATCTTATTAATATTATGGAAAACCAAAGTCAGTACAATGGCGCTACCTACATTGTGGTAAGCCACAGGGATCGGTAAGTTGCGGCCTACCGGGGGACCCTGTTCTACGTTCACGGCATGGGCAGGGGAGTCATGCTCCATCACATCTGTGTAGTACGGACGACACTCCCTTTTTAATTTGTGAGTGCTGGCTATGTGGCAACCCCCCACTGCAATAAGGGGATGACTACCTAGAGGGGTGATTGACCCATTTAGCGCCCAACAGGGGCGGAGACAGGGAGGGGCGAGCAGGGGCTAGACCCCTGCCAATCGCTCGCCCCCCCCCCCCTCAACAAATTTTAGCAGGCCATATACCATACGTACACGCTAATGGCCGGCTGGCCGCAGCTAATTACTGATGAATCAACAATGAATTAGAATATCCCAAAGCCCAGCAAGCAATAGCCCATTTACGGTCGTGGCTGGCTTTATAGTGACTAATGAATCGATCAGATCGTGATGTGCGTCTGCGCATGTCTGCACTTCCGCTAGGGTTACTGCCGCCGCCGCCGGCAAGATATAGTAGAAACTTCTGGTTAGATTTTATTGTTGTCGTTATCCTAAGGCTGCTAGCGGCCTAGATCTTGAGCACTTGGTGGAGGGTCAAAGCATCAGTCTTCACAACGGTGCCTTTGCCGTGCGGCGTGGACTCTTTGAACATGACGGCGAAGCTCAGGTGAGTTATCTCTAGACTTAAGGTATATCATTACGAAATTTTAAGGGTTATTACTGTTTTTTGTAAGATCTACTTCTGAATTACATACTAGTTAGATTGATCCGGAGTACTATCTAGGAATTTTTTGCCTGCTGGATTGTATACTACTGTACATTTACACTAGGCAACATCCAAATGATTGATTAGGAAGTCTAGTTTATTTAGTTTTAAAGTTCGTTATTGTTCAAGATGAAGAGGAACAATAAAGTATCACCTTATTTTTGATGAAATTTTGAGGAGATGGAGATAGCTCTATCCTCATTTCACTTGGTATATGATGCGGAGCATGCTAGAACATCACCATGTCAAGAGCCCATTTGGCAAGCGACACGTGCGCCATCTACTTCTCATACATAAAGGTGAATCTTCTCCTTTACACGTGTTCACTTGATCCCTTCGAGGATGGTATACTACTTGACACTCCACTCGTGTGCATTCATAGGTATTGTCGGAGATTCACGGACGACGAGGAGGAGCGCAAGCGCCAAGGAACGCCTACACCATCCGCGAGGGAAGCGTGGAAGCGAAGACGGAAGAAGAATGGCATGTCCAGTCCGGAACGGGCGGTACTACCGCTCCCAAGCGGTACTACCGCCTTGCCTGTGCGCAACCGTCGGCCTTTGGCCTTGTATCCCTCGCCACTTACCCCTTCGTGGCTTAGACTATAAATAGACCACCTCCACCTCCTTTCTAGGGTTAGCAAATATGATAGCTCATTTGTATGTGAGCTTTGCTCCTACCTTCTCCTCTTGAGAGAGAGAGACTACTCCATTGGAGGCCAAGACCTCCACCTTGGAGAAGATCCCTAGTGGATGCAAGACCTCCCAAGGGAGAAGAATCCTTGTGGATTATCAAAACCTCTCTCCTCATGGGATTGGGATGAACTCTACCATGTATCTTATTTCCCTTTGATTGTTCTTGTATCTTGTGGATCTCATGTGTTTGTGAGTCTAGTGGATGTGTGATTTGGGCTTGTTCTTGAGTGTTTCTCTTGTGTTCTTCCCTTTGTGCTCCTCTTGTTCTTGGGGATTCCCCTCCAATTCGTGAAAGATCTCCAACTAGGGTTCCACCCTACAACAGTATACAAACTCCCGATTAAAATATTGTGTCACAGGTCGTAGAAATTCACCCGTAAGCTCAAAGTGAGAAGAACATCATATGACAACACTTTCGTAGTTACTAGTTTTTTTGCCTCGCCCCCCCTATGTTCAAATCCTGGCTCCGCCCCTGGCGCCCAAACTATCACCTTGTGATGGTGTACTATTCATAAAAATAGCAGGTGTAGTGAAGATCAATTATTTAGGTATGTATGTGAATTAGGGTAATTAGCGTCAAATGATCAAAATATCATGTAAAAAACTAGAATTCACTCTTAGTTTAATTATACATTATGTGATGGTTAAGTAATGTTTTGACAAATTTTAATTACTTTGTTATGTTATGAATTTAACCGATGTATGATGAGTGCTAAACTCCGCGAACAAGCCATGTGGCAGTCGCTGGAAGTTCGTGGGATTTTTTGTCGAGCGCCTGGCTTATGACACTCGACAAATGGTGACTGTTAGAGTAATATATATATAAGGGGTTTCTTGCAGATGTCCTGCACATGTATATGTATATGTACTGGCCTATGGCCCTGTCTGAATACAAGTTACATATTCCTAACATAGTATTAGAGTTAGGTCAATTTTTTACACGCTACAACTCGTGCTATTGATCCAACCCGCATCGCCGCACTTCTCCATGGTCGTCGCTGTTTTCTCTCCCTTGTAGCCGCCGACTCTACCCTCCCGCTCCTCTGTAAGTCAACGCCCGGCCGGCTCCTTCCCCGTCTTGCCCACCTGATGTGTCTGTTCTCCTCTGGATCGATAAGATCGGGCCGCCCCTCACAGGATCGAGCCGCCGTTCTCTGGCCCCGATCTCCGCCGCCAGCTATTGCCTGCCTTTTTCCGATCGAGCTGCCCGGTCCTGTTCTCCAGATCAAGGATCGCCCAGGTGCTCTGTCGATCCAATCTGCCACCAAGGAGAGCCGTCCGCCTTGCTGCTTCGCTCCGGGTCTTGCCCACACGAGCTTCCCGCCCTCCAGATCCCACTCGGGCTGCTCTCCAGATCGGGCCTCGATCTCACCCTTGACTGTTGCTGTGGTTCTCGTCCATACCCTCTGCTGGTTGTCTTCTATTGATAAAAAAACAGGCGTGATGTCTCTGTCCTCGGGCTATGTTGTTGTTCCTCGTTGTCCGATGATTTTTGATGGTACCAACTACATTGAGTTGTTGGCTTCATGCGCATTCATATGTGTGGCCTTCGTCCCTGGGGCATTCTTTTTGGCAAGGTCCCCAGTCCGCCATGTCCAGTTCCTCCTGTGGCTCCTACGCCGCCGACGCCATCGGTTCTTGCTGCCGACGCTAATCAGGCTGCGAAGGATGCAGCTAAGCTGGCTGATGACACTATCGTTCGTGCTTATTATGAGCAGGTTCAGACCTATGAGGACGCACTTCAGACTTATCATGCAGCTCTATCTGCTTACACTCAGTGGCTTGATGATGATGCTCGTGCCGCACACGTTCTCACTGCTAGTGTTCTGCCTTAGTTTGCCTCTAAGTTTCTAGGCCTCTCTACTGTATTTGAGATGTGGACCCAGCTTCGTCAGCGCTAGCAGCACTCTGGTGATGCCTTATACTTGTTTGTGGTTCGTCAGGAGCATGCTCTTCAGCAGGGTGACTCCACTGTTGATGATTTCTATGCATAGAGTTCTGCTATCTGGCATCAGCTTGATTCTCTTCGCACTGCCGGTTGTCGTACTTGTGAGCGTTGCCAGGCTGTGCGGGCTGATTTGGTGTTTCATCGTGTCTACGAGTTCTTGTTTCGACTTCGTAAGGAGTTTGAGCCCTGGCGCGCTTAGTTGTTTGCTCGTGGGCGTATCTCATTCATGGAGGCATTTTCTGAGATCCGTGCTAAGGACACTCGCCTACGTGGTGCTGGTTTACTCGAGGTTCCCTCTGTGCTCGCTACTTGAGTTCCTACTATGCCACCTGCTGCACTGACTCCTTCCCGCTCGAGTGCTTTGCTGCTCCTGCCTACTCCTACGGGCGGCCAGGCTCGCTCTCGTCCGCATTGCGGCTACTGCAACCAGGATGGTCATGTTGAGTCTTCCTGCTTCACGAAGAAGAAACACATGCGTAAGGTGCGAACATCATCTTTCGGGACTTCTACTTCTACTTTGACATCTTCAGCCACCGCCTTGACTGACTAGGATATTTTGAGACTTAAGCGTCTGCTTGCCGCTTCAGGTTCTTCTTCGACGGGTAGTGCAGGTTCTGTGTCAGATGCTTGCCGCACTGAGCAACCACCATCTACACAGTCAGGTACATCCTCGTGGGTTCTGGACTCCGGAGCTTCTTTTCATATGTCTTCTCATTCTTCCAATCTGTCGCCTCTTAGATCGCTTGATTTTTCCTGTTCATGTCCTCATACTGATGGTACTCCTCTCTCTGTTGCTAGTCGAGGCAATCTTACCATGCCTTCTTATTTTGTTCCTGATGTTGCTCATGTTCCCCGACTCACCATGAATATGTTTTTTGCTAGTCAACTTACTGATCCTGGTTGTCGCGTCATCCTTGACGTTGACTCTTGTTCTGTTCAGGATCATCGCACGCACACTTTGGTTGGGGCTAGCCCTCGCCCCCGTGACTCTTAGGGTCTTTGGGAGCTTGACTGGCTTCATGTTCCTTCCGCTTCCACCATTATCGCCAGTACATCCGCTTCTGTCGCCTTAGCTACTGGCTCCTTCCAATAGTGGCATCATCGACTTGGTCATCCTTTTGGTTCTAGTTTGTCTTCTTTAGTTCATTGAGGTCTTCTGGGGTCTGTCTCAGGAGACGTGTCTTCAGTGTGTCAGGGTTGTCCGCTTGGCAAACAGATCTAGTTACCTTATCCTACTAGTGAGTCAGTGTCCTAGCGTCCTTTTGATTTAGTCCATTCCGATGTATGGGGTCCGGCTCCCTTCTCTTCAAAAGGGGGCCATCGATACTATATTATTTTCATAGATGATTTCTCTCGTTACACTTGGCTTTATTTTATGACTTCTTGCAGTGACGTTCATTCCATATATAAGTGTTTTGTTATCATGGTTCACACTGAGTTCTCTTTGCATATTTGTGTGTTTCATGCTGACTCTGCTGGCGATTATTTCCAAGATGTTGCGTGGTGTTCTTGCTGGGCAGGGGACTCTTCCTCAGTTCTGTTGTCCTGGTGCTGAAAGTGCAACTAATCCCCGGGTGGTTTTGGTAATTCATAACAACATATAGTTCATTGAACTAATATCCATTCAAGATAAATATTACAGGATGTTCAATGATTTGCATGGCATGGACTAGAGATGTGGACCCCTCAAAATGATAAGGACAAGGATTGGCAAAAGCTAAGACTCTTCATTTCTATTTTAGTGATGCAATATCACATTGAGTCCATAGGAAAGCCAATACTATTAAAAGGGGATGAGGTGTTGCTTAATGATCTGGTTGCTCAAGTGCTTAGTGATATTGCTCCAAAACCATCAACCACTTTCTCCATCCAAATAAGTCCAAACCCTAATTTCCAAACTCGGCCCTACCGATATTTCCTACCCGGCATCACCAAGTTCATTTGACATAGCCACTGCACGAAACCCTAACAAATCGGTCCGACTGATACGGATCTCGATCCCACTGAGATGGCATTGCCGGCGCTCTGTGACTTGTTGCATTTACTTCGGTCTCACCGAGTTGATGCAATCAGTCTCACCGAGTTGGCTTTACAGATTCTTTGTTGGTTATTGCTCACTTCGGTCTCACCGATTTGATGCAATCGGTGCCACCGAGACGAAGTTTGACCTAAGCCCTAGCACACCGGTCCCACCGAGTTGTTCATGTTGGTCCCACTGAGATTCCTAACATTCATATTTTGCACATATCGGTGCCATTGAGATCACAAATCGGTGCCACCGAGTTGGTCAAAAGTGTGTAACGGTTGGATTTTGTGTGGAGGCTATATATACCCCTCCACCCCTTCTTACTCATTGAGGAGAGCCATCAGCACGTGCCTACACTCCCACCATTTATTTTCTGAGAGAGAACCACCTACTCATGTGTTGAGATCAAGAGATTTCATCCCTACCATTTGAACCGTGATTTCTAGCCTGCCCCAAGTTGCTTTCCACTCCAATTGTTCTTCCACCATATCCAAATCAGTGACAAAGAGTTTAGTGTTGGGGAGACTACCATTTGAAGCACAAGAGCAAGGAGTTCATCATCAACACACCGTCTATTACCTTTTGGAGAGTGGTGTCTCCTAGATTGGTTAGGTGTCACTTGGGAGGCTCTGTCGTGATGTGGAGTTGAACCAAGATGTTTGTAAGGGCAAGAAGATCGCCTACTTCGTGAAGATCTACCCGAGTGAGGCCAGTCCTTCGTGGGCGATGGCCATGGTGGGATAGACAAGGTTGCTTCGTCATGTACTCTTCATGGATGGAGCCCTCCGTGGACTCAAGCAGCCATTACCCTTCGTGGGTTGAACTTTCCATCAATGTGGACGTACGATAACACCACCTATCAGAACCACGTCAAACATCTTTGTGTCTCCATTGTGTTTGCCTTCTCCAAACCCTTCCCTTTACCTTCACATGCAATGTTTTACTTTCCGCTACTATACTCTTAGAATTGCATATGTAGGCGATTGCTTGACTTGTGCTAATTGCTAGAATCTGCCGACAATTTAAATTGGGAAAATGAAAAGCTTTTACTTTGTCGAGTAGTCTAATCACCCCCTCTAGACATACTGATGACCCACAAGTATAGGGGATCTATTGTAGTCCATTCGATAAGAAAGATTGTCGAACCCAACGAGGAACAGAAGGAAATGACAAGCGGTTTTCAGCAAGGTATTGTGTGCAAGCACTGGAATTATCGGTAACAGATAGTTTTTGTGATAAGATACTTCATAACGGGTAACAAGTAATAATTGTAACTAAGGTGCAGCAAGGTGGCCCAATCCTTTTTATAGAAAAGGACAAGCCTGGACTAACTCTTATATAAAGCAAAGTGCTCCCGAGGACACATGGGAATTATTGTCAAGTCAGTTTTCATCATGCTCATATGATTCGGGTTCGTTACTTTGATAATTTGATATGTGGTTGGACCGGTGCTTGGGTGTTGTCCTTACATGGACAAGCCTCCCACTTATGATTAACCCCTCTCGCAAGCATCTGCAACGACGAAAGAAGAATTAAGATAAATCTAACCATAGCATGAAACATATGGATCCAAAATAGCCCCTTACGAAGCAACACATAAACTAGGGTTTAAGCTTCTGTCACTCTAGCAACCCATCATCTACTTATTACTTCCCAATGCCTTCCCCTAGGCCCAAATAATTGTGAAGTGTCATGTAGTCGACATTCACATAACACCACTAGAGGAAAGGCAACATACATCTCATCAAAATATCAAACGACTACCAAATTCACATGATTACTTATAACAAGACTTCTCCCATGTCCTCAGGAACAAACGTAACTACTCACAAAGCATATTCATGTTCATAATCAGAGGAGTATTTAATAGCATCAAGGATCTGAACATATGATCTTCCACCAAATAAACCAACTAACATCAACTACAAGGAGTAATCAAGACTACTAGCAACCCACTGGTACCCATATGAGATTTTGAGGCAAAGATTGAATACAAGAGATGATCTAGGGTTTGATAGGAGATGGTGCTGGTGAAGATGGTGATGAAGATTGACCCTCCCTCGATGTGAGGATCATTGGTGATGACGATGGCTTCGATTTCCCCATCTCGGTGGGAAGTTCCCCCGGTAGAACAACTCCGCCGGAGCCCTAGATTGGTTATGCCCAAGTTTCGCATCGAAACGGCGGCGCTTCATCCCGAAAGTTCTCTTATGATTTTTTTCACGTCAAAACGCTTCATATAGAAGAAGATGGGCATTGGAGACCTTCCAGGGGGCCCACAAGCCCTGGTGGCGCGCCTTGGGGGGTAGGGAGCGCCGTAGGCTTGTGGCCACCTGGTGGGTCCCCCTCTGAATTTTTTCGCCCAATATTTTGTATATATTCCAAAATAATTCTCCATTGATTTTCATGACTTTTGGAGTTGTGCAGAATAGACCACTCAGATTTGCTCCTTTCCAGTCCAGAATTCCAGCTGCCGGCATTCTCCCTCTTCATGTAAATCTTGCAAAATAAGAGATAAAAGGCATAAGTATTGTACCATAATGTGAAATAATAGTCCACAATGCAATAAATATCAACATAAAGGCATGATGCACAATGTAAGTATCAATTCGCCAAGCTTAGACCCTGCTTGTCCTCAAGCGAAAGCCTAAATTGATAATCATGACCACATGTTTAGAGATAGAGGTGTCGATAAAATAAAATACGGACATGAGGGCATCATGATCATCTTTAGAGCAGCAACATATTGTCATATAATTTCTTATATCAAAGTGATAACTTGTTTAGAATATAAAGTATGAATCACAAACCTTATTGAAAACTAACAAACTATGATCTCAGTCATTAAAACAATTGCAATTTATCATAACATCGGAAAGAGTCAATGTAAGAGCTTTAGCAAGTTTCACATACTCAATCATCTCTTAGTCTTTAAGAATTGCTAACACTCATGCGATACTTATGAAACCAAAGCTCCAATCGAACACAAAGAAATATAGGGGCTTATAATTTCGTCTCCCAACAATTTACCTCAAGGGTAATGTCAACAATAATGGTTCATGGTCCTCTACATCCGCGTGGATATATACATCTAGATCTAGATCCAACATATTGTCCTTGCCAAAGGATAAAAGTAAAAAGGAAAGGTGAGAATCACCTTGACTCTAATATTAAGAAAGGCATTAAAATAAAAGATAGGCCCATTCGTAGAGGGAAGTAGAGGTTGCCATGCGCTTTTTAGTTGGACGCACTAAATCTTAATGCAAAGGAATGTCACTTTGTATTGCCACTTATGATAGAGACCTTTATTATGCAGTCCGTCTCTTTTATTTCTTCCCCATCATAAGATCGTACAAAGTTTATTTTCCTCACACTAATAGGTAGCACATATTTAAAGAGCAATTTTTATTGCTTGCACAGATGACAACTTACTTGAAGGATATTACTCAATCCGTAGGTAGGTATCGTGGACTCTCATGGCAAAACTGGTTTGAAGGGTTTTGGATGCACAAGTAGTATCTCTACTTGGTGTAGGAAGTTTTTGGCTAACATGAGAGGGAAGGCAAGATCAACATGTTGGAGGATCTATGACAATATAGCTTCTATTCCGATATAAAGGAGCATAACACATTACGCTGCCTTCCTTGTCCAACGTCAACTTCTTAGCATATAATATTTTAATGAGTGCTCACAATCACAAAAGATGTCCAAGATAGTATATTTATATGTGAGACCTCTCTTTCTTTGTTACTTCCTATTAATTGCAACAATGACCAAAACTATGTTTGTCAACTCTAAAAAAAATCATTTAGCATACCCTTTTTATGTGAAGTCATCACTCTCCATAAGATTATTATATAATCTCTTTTTATTTTAGTCTCTTCCCTTTTATTTTCCTTATGATCAAAGAAGAAAGAAAAACCCTCAACTCAAAACTACTCTTTATTATATAACTCTCAGACTCGATTACATAGATAGATCAAAAGCAAAACTCAAATACTAAATCATACTAAAACTTTTATTATACTAGATCAAAATATAACCAATAGGATTGAACTAAGATAAATGATAAAGGTAAAGGTGTGATGGTGGTACGATACTGGGGCACCTCCCCCAAGCTTAGCACAAGCCAAGGGGATTACCCATACCCGTTTACTCAAGTCTCCTTCTTTGGTGGTGGTGATGATGTAGCAAGTTTCTCCTCCAGTTTACGTCTCAGCTGAAGTTTTCCTCCCTTAGATCTTCGTTCTCCAACTCAAGATTTAATATCTTCTTGCATAATGCGGCCTTACTATCCTGCAGAAAACGAGAAGGGATAGATTTGGTTTTGTTGGGAAGGCTTGACTTCTTGAATTCCACGTGCATATCTCCGGGTTGACATAGGGGGACATCGTCTTCATCTGAGCTCACATCCCTTGTTTCTTCCGGATTGGAGTCTTCTTCCTCCTTTTAATTCCTAACAAAGGGAGATAGATCTCCATAGGTCCTCGAGTTCGCAACATAGTGCGAAACATAGCTCTCTCCATCTGAATCATGAGAAGACATGTTTTCACTACCCAAAAAAACAACACGAAACAAGAACATAGGATATTGCTGTGATACAGTGGCCAAAACCTTTGGGAGATTATACAATGAATTTTTACCGACCAAAATAAGTATTCTGGGAGAAAACGGAGTCCGGAGAGTACACGAGGTGGCCACAAGCCAGGGAGGCGTGCCCGGGGGTAGGGCATGCCCCCACGGCTTGTCGCCTCCTCGTGCACTTTTTGGACTACTTTTTATTTTCCTAGTTTTTTAAATATTCTAAAAGGGATAGAAATTGACTTTGGAAAGTGTTTAGAGTTGGTTTACTTAGCGTACCACATACCTCTTTCTTTTCAGGGTTCTAGAACATGCTAGAAAGTTTCCCATATGTGCTCCTCCGATGTTATGGTATCAATAACATTGGTGTCAATATTTATGGGAGTACCTAAGATATAATGTTTGATCCTTTGCCCGTTTACCACTCTCGGGTTATTGGGTGCGGCGTTGTTGACCTTGATAGCGCCGGAACGATAAACTTCTTCAATAACGTAAGGTACTTCCCATTTAAAGAGAAGCTTTAGTACAAAAAATCTTAAACGAGAATTTATTAGCAAAACTTGGTCACCTACATTGAATTCCCGTTTTTGTATTCTTTTGTCATGCCACTTTTTCACCTTTTCTTTAAATAACTTGGCATTTTCATATGCTTGGGTTCTCCATTCATCAAGTGAGCTAATATTAAATAGCCTCTTTTCACCGACAAGCTTAAAATCCTACTTTAACTCTTTAATTACCCAATACGCTTTGTGTTCCAGTTCAAGAGGTAAGTGACATGGTTTTCTATAAACTATTTTATAAGGAGACGTGCCCATAGGAATTTTTTAAGCAGTTCTGTAAGCCCATAATGCATCATCAAGTTTTTGGGACCAATTCTTCCTAGATCTATTAACAGCCTTTTGCAAGATCAGTTTTATCTCTCTATTGCTTAGTTCTACTTGACCACTAGACTGAGGATGATATGCTGATGCAATTCTATGGTTGACATCATATTTAGCAAGCAATTTACGGAAAGCACCATGAATAAACTGTGAACCACTTATAGAGATGTTATGATCAACACTACCAGTTGGAATAGCTTCTACCACTTAGTAACGTAATCAATGATGACTGCTAGGACTACGTCGATTTTCCCCCAAAGAGGAAAGGATGATGCAGTATAGCAGCGGTAGGTATTTCCCTCAATGATGAAACCAAGGTTATCGAACCAGTAGGAGAACCAAGCAACACAACATAAATAGCACGTGCACACAAATAACAAATACTCAAACCCGACGTGTAAAAGGGGTTATCAACCCCTTTCGGGTAACAGACGTGATAGAGTTGTAAATATTGATAGATTAGTGCCAAATAAGATAAATTGAAGCAAGGTATTTTTGGGTTTTTGGTTTAGTAGATCTGAAAATAAAAGCAAAGGAAAATAGATCGCAAAGGCAAATAATATGGGAAAGAGACCCGGGGGCCGTAGATTTCACTAGTGTCTTTTCTCGAGAAAATAGCAAACGGTGGGAAAATAATTACTGTTGGGAAATTGATAGAACTTCAAATAATTATGACGATATCCATGTAATGATCATTATATAGGCATCACGTCCAAGATTAATAGACTGACTCCTGCCTGCATCTACTACTATTACTCCACACATCGACCGCTATCTAGCATGCATCTAGTGTATTAAGTTCATAGAGAAACGGAGTAATGAATAAGAACGATGACATGATGTAGACAAGATCTATTTATGTAGAAATAGACCCCATTGTTTCATCCTTAGTAGCAACGATACATACGTGTCGGTTCCCATTCTGTCACTGGGATCAAGCACCGTAAGATCGAACCCACTACAAAGCACCTCTTCCTATTGCAAGATAAATAGATCAAGTTGGCCAAACAAAACCCAAATATTGGAGAAGAAATACAAGGCTATAAGCAATCATGCATATAAGAGATCAAAAGAAGACTCAAATAACTTTCATGGATATAAAAAGATAGATCTGATCATAAACTCAAAGTTCATCGGATCCCAACAAATACACTGCAAAAGAGTTACATCATATGGATCTCCAAGAGATCATTGTATTACACCATCTGTCGTCAAATCCTTTACAGCGAAGCATTTTCAAAATATCCTGCAATCTGGATCGTCATCTATTCTTTTAAATGGGATTCCTGGCACAGAGTTTAAGTGTAAACGTGGTGTGAAGCAAGGGGATCCGGTGTCGCCACTGCTATTTGTACTTGCAGCAGATTTACTGCAATCTATGGTTAATAAGGCTTGGCGTGAAGGTCTCATTACACTACCAATATATCAACCTGAATTAGAGGATTATCCGGTGATTCAATACGCAGATGATACATTGATTGTTTTACCCGCAGAACCGCGGGAGTTGCAAATTGTCAAGCAGATTCTGGATTCATATGCCCGGGCAACTGGACTGAAAATCAATTATGCTAAGTCGCAGCTGATGCCAATAAACGTGACTGCACAAAAAACCACAGAGCTAGCTAATGATTTGGGCTGTCAGGTAGGTTCGATGCCCTTTACTTATCTGGGTCTGCCACTTGGAACTACAAGACCGACTGTCAGAGAATTAATGCCCCTGGTGGACAGAATCGAAAGAAGACTGACGGCAACTGCCATATGGTTGTCTTATGGAGAGCGGGTTCAGCTCATTAACTCTGCTTTGTCGTCGTTGCTATCCTTTGCGATGTGCGTCCTCAAGTTACCGTTGCGACTGATCGACATTTTTGATAGAGCGAGGAGACATTGTCTTTGGAGAAAGGAGATTGATAGAGAAGCGAAAACCAATTCTTTGGCTGCCTGGGACATGGTTTGTAGACCAAAGAAGAAGGGAGGGTTGGGAATCCTTGATCTAAAAATTCAAAATAAAGCACTGCTGCTCAAATACATACATAAGTTCATTCATAAGCATGATACTCCCTGGGTGATGCTGGTCTGGAATGCTTATTATAATGAAACACCCCCACATGCTAGACCACCTTGTGGATCGTTTTGGTGGCATGATGTCTTTTCCCTAATGGACGTTTATAGAGGGATCACCACATGTGTGCCTGCTGTAGGTGACACTATATTGCTTTGGAAGGATGTATGGATTAATGAAAGACTGTTGGCAGAGACACACGACCATCTCTTCTCCTTTGCCCTTAATGAAGACATCTCGCTGGCTCAATTTTATTATAATGATGCAGCGGTGGATAACTTTATGCTCCCTTTGTCATTGGAAGCCCGAGAAGAATTGAATGACTTACACCAGGTAATGGCTGGAATGACTTTGACACCAATGGAAACTGATGAATGGATCTTATGTTGGGGGGATGCAAATTTCAAACCGAAGAAGTTTTACAACTATGTTTTCAGAAACATCACGGCTCCACAATGCATCACCTCCATATGGAAGACTAAATGCATCATGCGACACAAGGTTTTTGCGTGGTTGATGCTGAATGATCGAGTTAACACTAGAGACCTCCTTATACGAAGGCATTTCGACATTGGGGATGATCATGACTGTCCTATGTGCACCATGAGAGTACTGGAAACGAATAAACATCTGTTCTACGACTGCCCATTCGCTGCAACATGCTGGGAAGCTGTGGGCATAAGCTGGGGAGATCACCAAGATTTGCAAAACAGATTTGACACTGCAAAGACTGGGTGGCATGGACCTCTCTTTAAGGATATAACCATCTTGGCGGCTTGGAACATTTGGAAGCAGCGAAATAATGAGATATTCGATGGGGTGACTGCCACTCATGTAGACTGGTTGAGGAGATTTAGAGAAGACCTGGTGATCTTAGGTTATAGGATCAACCCTCAAGGCCTAGCCTTTTTGAGAGACTTTAGCAACTCTCTTTCTATCTAAATACACCTTCTTCTCTTGCATTTCAATTTTTTGTACCCCCCCTGTCTTGTCAAAATGTAAATACTAGCTTTGGGTGCCAACTCTTGGCTGGCACTCATGGCACATAAATGAAGATAGGGCAGTAGGAGACTCTCCTGCTGTTTTCAGAGTGTCAAAAAAAGAGATCATTGTATTGATAATCAAGAGAGAGAGAGAGAGAGAGAGAGAGAGAGAGAGAGAGAGAGAGAGAGAGAGAGAGGAAGCCATCTAGCTACTGACCACGGACCCATAGGTCTACAAGAAACTACTCACGCATCATCGAAGAGGCACCAATGGAAGTGGCGAACCCCTCCGTGATGGTGTCTAGATTGGATCTGGTGGCTCTGGACTCCGCGGCGGCTGGATCGAAATTCCGTCGACTCCCTAGGGTTTTTGGAATATTGGGGTATTAATAGAGCAAAGAAGCGGTCCGGGGGGGGGGGGCACCCGAGGTGGGCACAACCCACCAGGGCGCGCCTGCCCCCCAGTCGCGCCATGGTGGGTTGTGCTCCCCTCGGAGCTCCCCCCAGGTGCTGCCTTGGCCCATTGGGTGTCTTCTGGTCCATAAAAAATCTCCGTAAAGTTTCGTTGCATTTGGAGTCCGTTTGATATTGATTTCATGCGATGTAAAAAACATGCAGAAAACAGCAACTGGCACTTGGCACTATGTCAATAGGTTAGTACCAAAAAATGATATAAAACGACCATAAAATGATTGTAAAACATCCAAGAATGATAATATAACAACATGGAACAGTAAACAATTATAGATACGCAAACATATCAACAAGCAACCATGTCTTTCAAAATATCAATGCTAAAATAAGTTATCCGTAGCCCATCATGCTCAACCATTGATTTGTTCATGAAACACACTCGCATATTAGTTACATGGAATGCTCAAGTACGATCATAGTGTTTCCTAGTTGGTGCTTTGTAAGAGAAGATGGATACTCAAATTCAAAAGAAAAATTGCATAAGTAAACGAAAGGCCCTTCGCAGAGGGAAGTAGGGATTTGTAGAGGTGCCAGAGCTCAAAGCTTAAATTGAGAGATAAAAATATTTTGGGAGGTGTACTTTTCCCACCAACAAGAACGACTTGAGCTTCCCAACACTTTCCATGCTAGATATATCATTGGCGGTTCCCAAACATAAAATAAAGTTTATTCCTTTTCCACCAAACTTTCACAAGCCATGGCTAGCAGAATCCACGGTTGCCTTCCATACCAACACTTTCCAAGGAATTTATTATTTGACAACATAAAGTAAATTTGTTTTTCATTTCAGGACTCGACATCCCTAATACCTTTTCCTTACTCTCGTGCAATGACAAGTGAATAAACACTCATTGTGAGAATAACACATCTAGCATGGAAAATATCGGCCACCCCTCACTGCCTCGCGAGCGGTACAGGCACACAGAAGGGAAATTTATTTTGAAAATTAGAGATGAGCATACAAATTTGCTTAGAATAGCAAGGAAAATACCGCATATATGTAGGTATGGTGGACTCATGTGGCAAAACCGGGATAAAGAGTTTTGGATGCACAAGTAGTGATCATACTTAGTGCAAAATGAAGGCTAGCAAAAGACTGGGAAACGACCAACCATGAAACGAATAATCTCATAAGCGAATATTGAGCATAAATAACACCAAATAATGCACCACAAATAGGATGTAATTTCATTGCATGATTATTGACTTTCATGCTTGCATAAAGAATCACAAACTTTAACACTAATATTCTTACTAAAGCGTAATTACTCATTAACATGACTCACATATCATATCATAATGTCTCAAAACTATTACAACGAATTAAGTTTATTTTGTCCAATGATCTTCATGAAATTTTTATTATTTCCTTCTTGTATATCCATCACTTTGGAACTAATTTTCATGTGTTGATTTTGATAAGCTCAAACAAATATAAGTGAAGATCATGAGCATAATTTTTTTCTTTCTCTCTCTCAAAATAATTTAAGTGAAGCAAGAGAGAATTTCTTAAAAATTTACTAAGTCTCAAATAAATATAAGTGAAGCAAGAGAGTATTTCTTCAAAAATGCTAAAGCACACCGTGCTCAAAAAGATATAAGTGAAGCACTAGAGCAAATCCATAGCTCATAAGAATTGAAGTGAAGCATAGATATCTATTCTAACAAGTCATGGCATAATTTTGGCTCCCTCAAATAGATGTGTACAACAAGGATTGATGACTCAAAAAGCAAATCAAAATAAGCAAAGACTCATATCATACAAGATGCTCCAAGCAAAACACATATCATGGGACAAATAAAAATATAGTTTCGAGTAATATACCGATGGTCGTTAGAAGAAAGAGGGGATGTCACTTGGGGGCATCCCCAAGCTTAGTTGCTTGCTTCTCTTTTAGATAATGGCTTGGAATGCCGGGGCATCCCCAAGCTTAGGCTCTTCTTACTCCTTATTCCTTCATCCATCGTAAGATAACCCAATACTTGAAAACTTCAATCACACAAGACTTCAACAAAACCTTCGTGAGATCTGTTAGTATAAGAAAACAAATCACTACTATAAGTATTGTAGTAAACCCATTCATATTTTGTATTTGTATTATATCTACATGTATTCCAAATTTTCTAGGGAAAAAACTCATCAAAGAAAACCATAGAATCATCAAAACAAGCACATAACACAATAAAAATAGAATATGTCAAAAACAGAACAGTCTGTAGTAATGTGGAAGTTTCGAATACTTCTCAACTCTAAAAATCTTGACACAAATAGGTCCACGTGGGAAATTTGTATATTAATCTTCTGCAAAAACAATCAACCAAAAAGCACTCTTCTGTTAAAAATGAGAATTTTTCTCATGAGCGCAAAAGTTTCTCTTTTTTCAGCAAGATGAAATCTACTAACACCCGACATGTTCCTAAGGCTTTGCTTGGCACAAACCTTTATTCAAACCACAAAAACACATCTAAACATAGGTATTAAAGGGTATTTTCACAAGAACAAGAAAAAAAGCAAAAAAATATTTTATTCACTAGGTTGCCTCCCAACAAGCTCTTTCTTTATAGCCATTAAGATAGGCTTGGAATTTCAATGATGCTCACATGAAAGACAAGAATTGAAGCACAAAGAGAGCATCATAAAATATGTGACAAACACATTTAAGTCTAACATACTTCCCATTAATAGTAATTTTATAAGCAAACAAATTATCAAGGCAAACAAAAACTAGCACATGCAAGGAAGAATAAAACTTTGAAAATTTAAGCATCAAGATAGGTAATTTAGTAACACGGAGATTTCTAGAACCATATTTTGCTCTCTCATAATAATTGTATGTAAGATCATACTCAAATTAAACAATATAGCCATCACATAATTATTTTTCTTCATGATCTACATGCATAAAAGTCTGATAATATTCCAAGATAATGGGATTAACATCAACTAAAGTCATGACCTCTCCAAACCCACTTTCAATATTATCACAATCATATTCATTAGGAGGCTTAAATAAATTTTCAAGATCGTAAGAAGAATCACCCCAATCACGATCATTGCAATAAGTAGAGGACATATCAAAATTAGCTTCCCCAAGCTTGGGGTTTTGCATATTATTAGCATAAATGACATTAAGATAATTTGTCATAACACCATTGCAATCATGCTTTTCATTCAAGGAGCTATCATGAATCACTTCATAAATTATTTCTTTTATCACTTCATCACAATTTTCAGATTCATGAATCTCAAGCAAAACTTCATAAAGATAATCTAGTGCACTCAACTTACTAGCAATTGGTTCATCATAATTGGATCTTTTAAAAATATTAGCAAGTGGATGAGGTTCCATAAACGCTTTCCTCACTATTTCCAATAAAATACCCAATTATACCAAACAACCAAGCAGAGTAACCAAGTAAAACATAAGGGCAAATGAAAATAGATCTCACGAGAAAACAACAAACGATAATGAGGGTGAATAAAAACGACAAATTTTTGTGAAGTGGGGGAGATTGAAACGAGAGGCAAATGGTAAATAATGTAAATTGTAAGGAGATGAGATTTGTGATTAGGAACCTGGTATATGTTGAAGATCCTCCCCGGCAATGGCGCCAGCAATTTCCTTTTGATGACTGCTAGGACTACGTCGGTTTTCCCCAAAGAGGAAGGAATGATGCAGTATAGCAGCGGTAGGTATTTCCCTCAGTGATGAAACCAAGGTTATCGAACCAGTAGGAGAACCAAGCAACACAACGTAAACAACACCTGCACACAAATAACAAATACTCGCAACCCGACGTGTAAAAGGGGTTGTCAATCCCTTTCGGGTAACATACATGATAGAGTTGTAAATATTGATAGATTGAACGCCAAATAAGATAAATTACATCAAGGTATTTTTGGGTTTTTGGTTTAGTAGATCTGAAAATAAAATCAAAGGAAAATAGATCGCAAAGGCAAATAATATGAGAAAGAGACCCGGGGGCCGTAGATTTCACTAGTGGCTTCTCCCGAGAAAATAGCAAACGGTGGGAAAATAATTACTGTTGGGCAATTGATAGAAATTCAAATAATTATGAAGATATCCAGGCAATGATCGTTATATAGGCATCACGTCCAAGATTAGTAGACCGACTCCTGCCTACATGTACTACTATTACTCGACACATCGACCGGTATTCAACATACATCTAGTGTATTAAGTTCATGGAGAAACAGAGTAATGCAATAAGAACGATGACATGATGTAGACAAGATCTTTTTATGTAGAAATAGAACCCATCGTTTTATCCTTAGTAGCAACGATACATACGTGTAGGTTCCCCTTCTGTCACTAGGATCAAGCACCGTAAGATCGAACCCACTACAAAGCACCTCTTCCTATTGCAAGATAAATAGATCAAGTTGCCCAAACAAAACCCAAATATCGGAGAAGAAATACGAGGCTATAAGCAATCATGCATATAAGAGAACAAAAGAAGACTCGAATAACTTTCATGGATATAAAAAGATAGATCTGATCATAAACTCAAAGTTCATCGGATCCCAACAAACACACCGCAAAAGAGTTACATCATATGGATCTCCAAGAGACCATTTTATTGATAATAAAAGGAGAGAGAGAGGAAGCCATTTAGAAACTGACTAAAGACATGTAGGTCTACAAGGAACTACTCATGCATCATTGGAGATGCACCAATGGAAGTGGTGAAGCCCTCTGTGATGGTGTCTAGATTGGATCTGGTGGATCTAGACTCTGCGGCAGCTGGATTGAAATTCCGTCGACTCCCCTAGGGTTTTTGGAATATTGCGGTATTTATAGAGCAAAGAGGCGGTCCGGGGAGGGGGGCACCCGAGGTGGGCACAACCCACCAGGACGCGCCTGGGCCCCCAGGCGTGCCCTGGTGGGTTGTGCTCCCCTCGGAGCTCCCCCAGGTGCTTCCTTGGCCCATTGGGTGTCTTCTAGTCCATAAAATATCTCCATAAAGTTTCATTGCATTTGGACTCCGTTTGATACTGATTTCTTGCAATGTAAAAAACATGCAACAAACAACAACTGGCACTTGGCACTATGTCAATAGGTTAGTAGCAAAAAATGATATAAAATGACTATAAAATGATTATAAAACATCCAAGAATGATAATATAACAGCATGGAACAATAAAAAATTATAGATATGTTGGAGACGTATCAATCAACAACAACTAAAATATGTGTATACCCATTAGAGGATGGAAAAGGTCCCATGAAATCAAAACCCCAAACATCAAATGGTTCAGGGGCTGTTTGGATTAGCCACTGCTCACCGACCAATTTTTTGGGCGTTGATTTCGTGCCCATGCCCAGTTTGGAATAGTGCCAGCGATTCAGAACCACGCCAATTTTTTGGTCGCTTCGTTCGCTTTCTACACCCACACGTTGGCAACTTCCTGGCGGCCAAATCCTTCGCCAAATTTTTGGCATGCCAATTTTGGCGTGGCTGGATTGGGCGTGATCCAAACAGCCCCTCAATAACAAGTGAATGATTAATAGGCATTTCCCGGCGTCTACTAATATTATGATTCTTTTACATTCATCACAAGACAAGACTAACTTACGAGCATCTTTAAAGAGAGTAGGCCAATAAAACCCGGATTGTAATACCTTGTGTGCCGTTCTATCTCCCACATGGTGTCCTTTGTAAGCCTCGGAGTGACACTTGCGTATGATTTGTTCCTATTCATTCTCAGGTACACAACATCTAGTAACACCATCTAGTCCTTCTTTATAAAGGTGTGGGTCATCCTAGAAGTAATGTCTTAAATCATAGAAAAACTTTTTCTTTTGTTGGTATGTGAAACTCGGTGGTATAAATTTAGCAACAATATAATTAGCATAATGTGCATACCATGGAGTACTGAGAAGTATTTATGACTGCTAATTGCACATCAAGAAAGCTACTCCCTCCGTTCACTTTTATAAGACCATTTAGACATTTAAGACAACACATAATATAGTTCAATTTCAGCTGTCCTAAAGGACTTATAAAAGTGAACAGAGGGAGTATCATAAATAGGTAGTGGGTCATCAAGAATATTTTCTAACCTAGACAAGTTGTCTGCTACGGGATTCTCATATCCTTTTTATCTATTATATTCAAATAAACTCTTACAACATAAGAACCCATCTAATAAGTCTAGGTTTAGCATCTTTCTTTTCCATAAGATATTTAATAGCAGTATGATCAGTGTGAATAGTTCCTTTAGAGTCAACAATATAAGATCTAAATTTATCACACGCAAATATAACTGTTAAGAATTCCTTTTCATTAGTAGCATATATTCTTCGGGAAATGTCTAGAGTTTTACTAGCATAATGGATAAAAATTATTTTTATCAACTCTTTGTCCTAGAACAGTACCAACAACATAATCACTAGCATCACACATGATTTCAAAGGGTAGGTTCTAGTCAGGTGATTGAACAATAGGCGCAAAGACTAAGGATTTCTTAAGTATTTCAAAGGCTTCTACACAATCATCATAAAAAACAAATGGAACATCTTTTTGCAAAAGATTAGTAAGTGGCCTAGAAATTTTAGAGAAGTCTTTAATAGCTCACCTATAGAAACCAGCATGACCAAGGAAACTTCGTATACCTTTGATATCTTTAGGACACTACATTTTTTCAATAGCATCATCTTTAACTCTATAAACTTCAATACCTCTTTCGGAAACTTTATGCCCCAAGACAATACCTTCACTAACCATAAAGTGTCACTTCTCCCAATTCAAGACAAGATTAGTTTGTTTACATCTTTGCAAAACTTGATCAAGGTTGCTCAAGTAGTCATCAAAATAAGTTCCATAATCGGAAATATCATCCATGAAAACCTCAACAATCTTTTCACAAAAATCAGAGAATATAGTTGTCATACATCTTTGAAAGGTAGAGGGTGCATTGCATAAACCGAAAGGCATACGTCTATAAGAAAAAGTATCAAAAGGACACGTAAAAGTAGTTTTTTCTTGATCTTCTTGTAATACGGGTATTTGGGAAAAACCAGAATATCCATATCTAGAAAGCAAAAAATGTGTATGTTTTGATAGTCTTTCTAGCATTTGATCAATGAATGGCAAAGGGTAAAGATCTCTCCTAGTAGCTTTGTTTAATTTCCTAAAATCAATTACCATTCTATAACCTGTAACAATTCTTTGTGGAATCAACTCATTTTTATTATTAGGAATAGCAATAATACCTCTCTTCTTCGGGACACAATGAACAAGACTTACCCATTTACTATCATCTATGGGATAGATTATACGTGCTGTCGGTGTCAAAACCGGTGGATCTCGGGTAGGGGGTCCCGAACTATGCGTCTGAGGATTGATGGTTAACAGGAGGCTGGGGACATGATGTTTACCCAGGTTCAGGCCCTCTCGATCGAGGTAAAACCCTACTTCCTGCTATATTAATATGGATGAATATGAATACAAGAGTTGATCTACCTTGAGATCGTATTGGCTAAATCCTAGAGTCTAGCCTATGAGGATTTGTGATTCTCTATTAGCCTCCACGGACTAAACCCTCCGGTTTATATACACATCGGAGGGGCCTAGGGTTTGTACATACCATCTTACAGAGGAAGGAAATATTACACATGAACCAAAAACTTGCCATTATACGAATATAGGAGTCCTATCTGGATACGAGAGATGACCTTCGACTATGATCTTCACGACCCACCAGTACGTCCCGCCAAGAGTTATCTGGCCTCCCGAGGACCCCTCGATCCAGGACTCCCTCAGTAGCCCCTGAACCTGACTTCGATGACGATGAGTTTGGCTTCCGTATTGTCTTCGACATTGCAAGGCGGGTTCCTTCTTCTGAATATATCTTTTGCAAAAAGGTGTATTGTGTTCGGCTGTGCAAGGTTTGTACAACCCTTAGCCTTGAAGGCAAGGCTCTTAAAAGAAAATGAATAGTGTATCTCTACTGATAAATTTTTGGTGAAGCGCCGCGTCCATCCCACTAACATATCGAACTGTTTTATTTGGTCCTGGTTTCGCGTTTCCAGGCATATCCTCATGGACACGTCTTATCACAATAGAGATCGCGCCCGCTTGTTCTGGGATCCTTATCAATATGACATGAGCATCCACACCGTGCATTACGCACGTCGGCTTTGGGAACCGGCGAGGTTTGTGGCTAAAGTGGGGGGACGTTCTGCATTCAGTGTTATAAAAGGACACCAATCCCTTTCATCAGCCCCACGCCTTCCTCAAGCTCGAGCTCTCCAATCTCCCTAGCCCCAGCTTCCCCATTTCCTGCGCCCACTGCTCTGTGTTCCTCAACCACCGCCCCCTTCCCCAGCAATGGCTCGTTCCAGTGCCAGGGGCAAGTGGGAGGCCTCCACGATCACTGAAAAAACCGTGGAGGATCTGCGGAGCGCGGGCTATCTCGCTGCAGATATCGCACAACGAGTTCCTGCCAAGGGTCAGGTGATTCCTATCCCAGAAGCGGGTGAGAGGGTAGTGTTCACTTCTCACTTTGTTAGGGGGCTAGGGTTTCCGCTCCACCCCTTTGTTCGGGGTTTATTGTTCTTCTACGGGCTAGATTTCCACGATCTAGCCTCGAACTCAATCCTTCACATCTCCGCTTTCATAGTGGTGTGTGAAGCTTTCCTCCGCATCCCTCCACACTTCGTCCTATGGCTCAAAACCTTCAACGTGAAGCCAAAGGTGGTGGATGGGAAGCACGCGGAGTGTGGGGGTGCTATGATTAGCAAGCTCTCGGATGTGACTTGGCCCAAAGGGTCATTTGTAGAGACGAATAAGGTCTGGTAGCATGAGTGGTTCTATATCACCGAACCCCGCGACGCCAAATGGGAGGCAGAGCCTGCTTTCAGATCTGGACCCCCAGAGAGGTTTACCTCCTGGACCAAAAAGGGTCTGGACTGGGGGTCTCAAACTGAAGTGATGACACTCCAAAGTCGTGTATCCGGCATGATATCCAAGGGGTACCAGCTCTCATCCGTGGTCCAGGTAATGCTAGCCCGACTTGTTCTCCCTTGCCAAAGCCGAGACTCCTCCCTATGGGAGTTCGATCCGGTAGGAGATAAGCCTCTGAAGCATCTCTTCGTCTTTACGCACAAAGAGATCTGGAAGCATCTCTTCAAGAGCCAGAAGGAGTGGTCGGCAAAAACCGAGGACGCGGGCCCCTGAGATAATAGAAAATCTTGCCGAACATTTATTTCTTCCCTTATTTAATGATAACAAGAATTGGAGTTTTTGCGTGATATACATGGCTGGACGAAGAAGGTGACCCGGATCACGTGTATGGCGTCTTTGCCCGAAGACCCAGAATCGCCTCGACTAACAGCGATGCTGGTCCTGGCGCTATACAAGGCGACGGTCAAGAAGCCCAAGATGAGGAGCAAGGGGGCCGGAGACAGCCCCCGCCCTACGGACAAGAAGTCCGAGGAGATCAACATTCTCTCCTCCGAAGAGGGGGAGGAAGATGAAGAGGAGGAGGAAGAATAAGAAGAGGAACTCCCTGCACAAGGCAGGGGGACGAAGAGGGGGGCCGCTGCTGACGCACGCACGGCCGCGCCCCGGAGGAAACTGAACCTCGCGGCTAGTTCGAATTCACCCGAATATAGCTTTGTGGTGAAGCCCAGGGAGAAACCCCTACCCGAATCGTAAGTTTGTCTGGACTAACTGCTGCATCTTTGTTTGTTTAGTATTTTTTATGCTTACTTAGCATTTATCACCTGCTGATCTACAGCCCTCCCGGAGGACACCCCAATGCCTCCTTATCGAAGGGGAACTCTCAAGACCCCGGAGAGACGGAGAGTGACCCGCCGGTCCGAGCTCCATCGCCCATGATCGGCGGGGACACCGAAGTGTCCTCCCAGCGAGTGTCCTCCGCCCAAGGAGACGAGGGCGGGGCAGATGATGGTGCGACCAGGGGTAATACCCCGGCCGCCGCTGAACATGGGGAAACGACCCCCATGGAGACCAAAGACGGGGGACCCAAACAATCCGGGGCCCTCCTGAACATTGACCCGGAGCCTAGTGCAGCTATGGGGTCTGAAGACCAGACCCCCCAGACGAGGGTAGACACGACGGCGCCGGGAGTCAATCCGGAGGCACTGGATCCTATGGAGGGAGCACTGCAAAGTGCTTCCATCATGGAGGAGCACCGCACCGTGATGGGTGCGGTGATGAAGAAGATTCAGTCCGTCAAGGGCGGACTGAACGAAGCCTTCAACAGCTTGTTAACGGGCTTTGAGGTAAGCAATGTAATGTTCTTTATGGACATTTATTTGTTTTAAATACACATATATAGCCAGTAGCCCCTGATGCTTTGTGTGATTATGAACATAATCGGACGAAGTATCCATAGTATAGCATATTCGAGAGCTGAACTGTATGTTTTTGTTATATTTGAATAGTCTTCACTAGTTACGGCAACTGCACGAAATGCAGAGGTTGCCGAACTAAACCGGAAGCTCTTGTTGGCCAACGTGGACCTCGACCGCGTCAACCAGCGTTTAGATGAAACGCAAGGTATGCAGATTTAAAAAAAATTAAAATGTCAAGAATACTAAAATTATAAATTGATTATGAGTATTAACTCTTTTATGATATTCTGTATTACACAGTTGGCGCCACTGAGCTCGAGGCCCTCAAGGGCGAGCTCGCGAAGGCCAAGAAGGAGGCCGAGGCGAGCGAGGTGATCGCTGATAAGGCGGTTGCCGAACTAGAGGCCGAAAAGGCCGAGTGCGAGAAGCACCAAGCTCGGGTGTCCGAAGTCGAGGTTGAGCTCAAAGATGCCATTAACAATTGCGAGGCGTTGGAAAAGAAGACTTTGGAGCAAGCATCCGAGCTTTTTGCGGCAGTGAAGACTACCCAGGATGCACGAGGCGAGGCGTGCAGTGCATGTGAGGAAATCAAGCAGGCGCGACAGATAGCATCTGGTAAGATATTTCTCTTACAAAGCATCTTCGGAGGGCAGAAGTATCTTGGGCTGACATGGTGATGTAGTTGTCCAGGCGTGTTTTCTGATCTTCCGAGGAGCAGTGCTGACGCTGCCTAGTACTTCCGAGCCCAGGAGGGGAATGACACAGAGAAGTTGTTTTGGTCGCAGTTCTTTACACCAAAACATCCGGTGCCCCTCAACGACCAGATGAAGCAGCTGGTCGAGCTGCACAACATTGTGGGTTTGGCCATGAAGGACTTGATAGTCCGGCTATGGCCTGCTGATCCAATCCAAAGTAGTTACTTCGGATTGGTGAAGCGGCTCGTCGAGGCGAGTCCGCGGGTCGACGCGTTGACGCGTTCGGCCTGTATAGAAGGTGCTCGGATGGCCTTCGCTCTTGTGAAAGTGCACTGGGCGAAGATGAGGGTGGAGCATATAGCTACCGCTGGGCCGCCCGCAGGCAAGGAGCACATCAAGCCGGAGAAGTACTTCCAGGACGTCATAGAAGGCGCCCACCTTGTAGGAGGCCAGTGCTCGAAGGATATTATCTTCGAGTAATTGTATCCGGATGTAAAGACTTAAGCTTATGAATTCGATGTATGTAACTTTTGCGCTATTAATATACAAGCGTCTTTTACATCTTGTGTGACTGTTTATGTAAATCTGAAAGTTTCCAGTCGTCGGCTTCAGGCCCCATGTACATAGTACTGGGGTGTTCGGTCATATGCATATACACTCTTTATACAACGTCTTGGTCCATATAGGAGGTGTATGCGGAGCGAAACAGGCAATCGGACTATGCGGCGTTATTGCTTTCACTTAGTCGTAGGAGTTTTACGTGTGTGGCTAGGTACTAGCCCCTGGTGCGGATATGATATTCCTTACTTAAGGTATCCAATTGCACCTAGCTGGGAGAAAAAGCCAACCCTTCGTATAACATGGGGTAGATCTCTATCGATCGTAGTATAAAACTAAGCCACCGGATTGCGGACCAGGTTCTCGCCTATCATAACGGCCAGTTTTCGGCTTTCTCTACTGAGGTACTTGACTGGATGAGCCAAAAGTACAATCGCAGTAGTTCTCCCTTTACACCCTAGTCGAACAATCGGGAACGTAGGGGTAAGCACAGGAGCCGGGCTACCCAACTATTGAGCCAAGACATGATTCGGAACTGATGCATATAGGGCAAATATCCAGGACGCCGACCACTCCCTATAGGAGTTCGGTCTTTTCGACATATACCGGGCCGAATACAGTCCCTGGTAATGGACCCTTACTGACAAGGCACATGTGGCAATCTGATGTGGGGAGAGAACATTTATGGCGAGTGAATAAAACTCCGATCATAATGCGAATCAAGCCGCTCTTTTAATATCCCCTTATAGTACGACGAGCCGTAAGCTTACAGATAATGCCGATAACTTTCTTGGACATTTTACATGCTAGAAAAGTATATAATAAGAAAGAGGAAAAAGGTTTACATAGGGTCTTAATCTAAAAAGAAACCTTAGCCCGGGTCCCTGCTGCACGTGTGCGCCGTTTCCTCATTTGTAATGTGTCCTTGAAGGGGTGGGAGTATGACGGCCATCCGTAAAAAGAAAAAGAAACCTGGAAAAGAAAAAGAGAAATCCAGTGTGGCCATAACAAGACTGGTTCGTTTAATGAACCTAAAAAGATAAGTTTAGAGTCCGAATAGGGCCGAGCCGAACTATGGACTATATGTAGTGTGCCCCTAGCGCCGCCCAAGGGATTTTTAAGGCGTAATTATGCACTCAAGGTACATGTGCTATTACCTTATGGAGTAGTCGATGGGGGCGTAGCTGCTAATCTAGCTTAGGTTCATCTAAGCTGCCGCACTGAGGCCTGTGTCGGACATGTTTAGCTACGTCCGCGATTGATAGGTTATCTGGCTTGAATAGGCCGTTTTGGACTTCGGTTGCTAAGGCCCCAGTGTCCTCCTCCATACAGAGAGAACGTTCCACATTTCCATCGACCGTGATAATGCCACGTGGTCCAGGAATTTTAAGTTTTAGATAGGCATAATGCGGGACTGCATTAAAGCGGGCGAAGGCCGTTCTGCCGAGTAGAGAGTGATAGCCACTTTGGAATGGAGCTATGCCGAAGATTAATTCTTTGCTTCGTAAGTTATCAGGAGAGCCGAATACAACCTCCAATATTAAAGAGCCCGTGCAGCGGGCTTCTACGCCCGGTATCACTCCTTTCAAGTTCGTGTTGCTTGGCTTGATTCTTGATGGGTCGATCCCCATCTTGCGGACAGTGTCCTGATATATCAGATTAAGACTGCTGCCGCCGTCCATAAGGACTCGAGTAAGATGGTATTCGTCAATTATTGGGTCAAGCACTAGGGCTGCCGAACCCCCGTGACGGATACTAGTCGGGTGATCCCCGTGACAGACTCGACGGCATAGACATCTCGGAGTGCGTGCTTGCGCTCCCTATTTAGGATATGAGTGACATATATCATGTTCACTGTTTTAATCTCCGGTGGAAATTTCTTCTGTCCCCACTGTATTCGGCTGGCGAGGTTCATCCACGTGTTCGCTCTAAGGCTCCTTCCCCTTGTGTTCGGTGTTGAGCTTGCCGGCCTACTTGAAGACCCAACAATTACAATTGGTATGGTTTGCAGGTTTGTAATGCCCAGGATGGAGTTATACCTCCTACGTGTCGAGGCACGACTTAAAGGCATAAGTCCATCCTAGAATGATCTCAAGTTTAGTAATCTTTGCACAACTCATGTAAAAGAGGGGATTGTAAACATAAATAGCTGGCTTACACTCGCCACGTCACACAATTACATAACATGTCTCAATCATCATACATAAGAATATCACAACCCTCTAAGGGCAAAATCCAAATGTCTAGATACCAAACTGAAATAAATAAACCACAGGCGGATCGAATCCTAGTAGGAGTCTCCACTACTGATCATCCAGATATCGCACATAGTACCGACTACGCTCCTCGTCGTACTCCCAATCCAGCTCGGTGCCATCACCTGGATAGCTCACAACTGGACCTGCATCTGGTGGTGAAGTAACTGTGAGCCACAGAGGACTCAGCAATCCCGTTCCCGGGTAACAAGACTATTCAAGCCTTGGGAGAGGAAAGGCTGAAGAAAAGAATAAGTGTCTGCAGCAGCAACTAGCAACTAGCTTACGTGAGTGAGAGCGAGAAGAGAAAGCCTCGGCGAGAAGTGATCACGAAGTGATCCTAGCTACAAGCTCAACAAACATAACCCCTCCGTGTTCAACTCCCGAATCCCTATTCGGAAATTGACGATCACGGAACACACGCTAGTAGTGTATTAGGAACATTGTGTCAAGTTATCTACAACCGGATATTAACAAGCTCCCATCTGCCACATAACCGCGGGCACGGCTTTCGAAAGTTCAAACCCTGCAGGGGTGTTCCAACTTGACCCATTACAAGCCCACGATCCGCGGAGTCGCAACTCCAAAGTGGGAAGACCCGAGTATTCTCGGAATCCCGTGCTCAAGATATACCGAACTAAGGTAAGGCTAATCCAGCAAATCCTCCCAGCGTGCCGACACCCTGATAGTAGCCGCGCGTATCTCGTCTCAGGCCACGACCGGATGGGCGATTCTACAGGTTTTTACCAAACCTCGAGTTTCCTTGAGATGGCCCCGCAGAACCCCCGTTTCGGACCAACACTCATGTGGAGCACTGGCCCGGGGTTGTTGAATTAAGAAAGAGGGTTAATTACTCCCTATGCAAGTTTAGTTTGTTATTAGGCAAATAGTACCAATGTTGGGACTTGCTGGAAAAGACTTAGCACTTAGTGGTTTATCGAGGGGGTCCCATACACCCCAACCGTGTTAGGAACGCATATTCAAGGAACATAACACCGGTTTATACGGTTCCTAACGGCATGAGTGGAACAAATCACCAAGCAAAAGGCTTAGCCTTCCACCCTTGCCCATATATATGTGATTTCATTTTAAGCATTTATATAGTGTGATATAACCCAACCAAACTTCATCATGAAGCAAGCATCTTCGATCTTCACCTGCAACTAGCAATGCTATAAGAAGGCCTGAGCGAAGCGTACTTAGCCAAGCAACGGTTTGCATAGGTAGGTTGGTTAAACATGCAATGGTTACAAGTAGGAGGCTGACAAGAAGATCATGGGCATCGAGGCAAAACTATAGAGCGGAACTACTAGAAATAGGCAAAGATAGTAATGTTATCGGGGTTCGGTCATCTTGCCAGAAGAGAAGTCGTTCGGATCGTAAGAAGGGTCCTCGTGCTCAACCTCGGTGGAAACCTCGTGCTCGTACTCGAACTCGGTCTCTGCTTCCGGCTCTAAACAAAACAATCACACCAAGCACCAATCAACAAGATGCAATGCGCACTCGAAAAGATGAATGCATGATGGATGCACTAAGGATGCACACGGAGCACGGAAAATAGCACTCAAGCAAAACACCTCAAAACATGATAACAATCTTATATTATTAATCTACACGGAAAATCAATCAAGTTTCATGTAAGATTCGCTGAAATCGGAGTTACGGGCTAAAAGTTCTGCCGGAAACAAGAAATGAGCGAAAGCTGAAAATTACAGCAACATAGCAACTTCGGAGCTTAAAATAATTAAGCTACAGCACTCAAACAACATGACAAAGGACATGAACACAAACTAGACATATACTACAGCAACTAAGTCCAAAGGTGCACCCCCAACGGAGCCACGGTTTATTAGCAATGAACATGGACATATTGAACTTGACAATAAAATTCTGGCAGCAGAATTTTATTGAAACTTTGGAGCAAAATATAAACATGCTACAGCCACTTAAATAGACATGTGAGAACATGGATGGAAAGACAACAATATATACTACAAGGAACAATCACGATCCACTCCAAAACTAACATGGTTTGTCCTAGAACATCACACGAACATGGCATCGGAACATTACAGATTTCAGACTTAGTGGAAATCCACTAAGTCCTAAAACAGCAATATCATCATGGCATATAAAAGAGCATGTTTAAGTCACCTCGAAACTAAACATGGCAAGTGGTAAGCACCTCATCAAAGTACACATGATGGTGATCCCAAAACACACAAGCATGCTTCATGGAGATAAACACAACGATAGCAACGAGCTCAACAAGATGGCATTTCATAACAAGTGAAACAACATCACAGCCACATGGCACTTTGCAACGATGATAAACATGGCAAGAATAAATCTAACATGCAACCTATCACATACAACATGTAGAGCACGGCAAGACGAACACGTGGACATGTCATTTGCATCATTCGGACAAACGAGCTAAAAGATATCACATGGCAAAGATGGCATAAAAACATCACATAGCAGCAGTTTATATCATGATGCACTCTTGCAACAGCACAACAAGCACCTAGATGACCTCTAACATGCATGACAATAACAGATAAAACGTAGAGCACGATCCCACGAACGTCTGGACATATTACATGCGCGAATCGGAGCAACACACAAAAAGATATGCATGTTTGAATATAGCATCAGACAAGAAAAATTACTGGGACTTAGAGATATTGAGGTCAACCTCAGATCCAGATCTGCAGAGGAGGAAAAAAAATGGGCTCGGAGAGGCTGGCTTCGGCCCAGCGGCGGGGAAGACGGCGGCCCACGCGAGGAGGCGAGGCCCGGCTCGGTGGCCTAGCGGCGGAGGTGGCGAAGGCGGTCGCGGGCGGCTCAGCCGGGGCGCCTGGCGCTGGGCCTCGTGTGGAGGGCAGCGGCCCACGCGGCTGGCGAGGCGGCCCGGAGCGGTGGCGATCCGGCGCGACGAAGGAGCTGGACGGAGGGCGCTGGGGTGAGCGGGCCGACTGGGAGGCGGAGGGAAGGCCCAGCCGCGGGAGGCCTCAGGCGATGTGGGGACCGGGCCTTCGGGCCGGAGGATCGGTGCGATGCGGCGATGCGGTCCTGGTGGATCGAGCCAGCCGGCTCGATGGCTGCGGTGGACGCCCAGCTGCGTTCGATTTGCCAGGCGACGTGCGTTGACCCGAGCGGTCTCCCTGGCTCGAAGGAGAGGCCGAACCAGGCAAAGGAAAACCACGGCGGATGTGGCTGGTTCCCTCGGGAACTGGCCAGAAGGAGAGGAGGGGAGTTAGATCCAGATTTTTAGGGGAAGGAGGAGGAGAAGCTAGATGCCCAAATAGACTAGGGTCTATTATATAGCAGTTTTTAGGGTTATGGGATCTGGGGGTGTTAGGAGCCCTCCGATCGCGATCCGACGGATCCGATCGCGGGGGTAGTTTAGAAGGGCCTAGGAGAGGGTAGTAGACTGCAGTAGGGGTGTTTCCGGGACACAAAGTGAAGGCACTTTGGACCCACACGAACAACAGATGGGATAGCCAACGGAGTCCAAACGCGACGAGATTTGAGAGGCGGGTTGCACACAACAAAACAACAACACAGACAACAACCTCGCGGCACACCGGTAACGTTACACGCCCAAACAACAAAGTAGGCCTACGGGACGTCACGGACACGTGAGGGAGCTCCGGAACGCAAAACGGACAACGGGAAGGAACGCGTGGAACCGGATGCAACCGACAACACAAATGCAATGCGATGCACATGTCTACATGATATGAATGAATGCCACACACTCACACAACAAAACGACGAAACCCGAAAGACAAAGAACCCGGAATAGAAAATAGATGAAGCCGGAGATAAATTATATACCCAAAAGGGAAAGTATTACATCCGGGGCATTACAAACTCTCCTCTACTACAAAAAGATCTCGTCCCGAGATCTAGGACTGGAAAAAGGAAGGGTACTCGGAACGAAGATGATCTTCTCGTTCCCAGGTAGCTTCTCGGTCGGTGTGATGTGACCACTTGACTTTCAAAAATTTGATGGACTTGTTGCGGGTCTTGCGTTCGGTTTCTTCGAGAATTGCAACTGGGTGCTCTCGGTAGGACAGGTCTTGTTGAAGATCAATCTCTTCAAACGGAATCATGCGCTCAGGTGCCTTGAAGCATTTGCGAAGTTGAGACACATGGAAGACATCATGAACATTTGCGAAGTTGGGAGGGAGCTCAAGTTGATAGGCTAGATCGCCTCTTTTGGCAAGAATCTTGAAAGGCCCGACGTATCTAGGAGCAAGTTTTCCTTTGATACCGAATCTTTGGGTGCCTTTCATCGGAGAAACTCGGAGATAGACATGATCACCGATGTTGAAGGCCAAATCACGATGCTTGCCGTCATAGTAGCTCTTCTGGCGCGACTGAGCGGCCTTGAGATTCTCACGTATGACTTTGCACATTTCTTCGGCTTCTGAGATCAAGTCATTGCCAAGAAGTTGACGTTCGCCTGTTTCAGACCAGTTGAGAGGGGTACGACACTTTCTGCCATAGAGAATTTCAAACGGTGCTTTGCCTGCACTTGCTTGAAAGCTGTTGTTGTAAGAGAACTCGGCAAATGGAAGGCAGTCTTCCCATTTCATGCCGAAGGAGATGACACAAGCTCTGAGCATGTCTTCTAGAATCTGATTCACGCGCTCGACTTGACCACTAGTCTGAGGGTGAAAAGCAGTGCTGAACCTGATCTTAGTGCCCATGGCAGACTGAAAGGAGTCCCAGAACCTTGAAGTGAACAAACTTCCACGGTCTGAGGATATAACTTGAGGAATGCCATGTAGGGACACAATTCTGGAAGTGTACAGCTCTGCCAATTGAGCTGCATTGATTGATTCTTTGACTGGAAGGAAGTGAGCGACTTTGGTAAGCTTGTCAATCACCACAAAGATATCATCATTTCCTCGCTTGGATTTAGGAAAGCCAGTGACAAAGTCCATTTCAATGTGGTCGAACTTCCACTCGGGAATAGGAAGAGGTTGGAGAAGACCGGCTGGACGTTGATGTTCTGCTTTCACTCTTCTGCATACATCACATTCGTTCACGAATTGGGCAATTTCCCTTTTCATGCGTGTCCACCAGTAAGATTGCTTGAGATCTTGATACATCTTGGAACCGCCAGGATGAATGGAAAGGAGAGAATCATGAGCTTCTTCCATTATGAGCTTCCTGAGATCACCTTTGGGAACAACGAGTCTGTCCTCGAAGAACAATGTATCTCTCTCATCAACACGGAAGCACTTGTATTTTGGAGTGCCCTTTGCAATCCCATGTTTCACTTTCTTCACCATGGTATCACTGAGTTGGGCCTCACGGACTTGATCTTCCAAGGTAGGAGCAATTTGGAGATTAGCAAGAAAACCCTGCGGAACAACTTGGAGGTTGAGCTTCCTGAATGCTTCACAAAGCTCAGGCTGGTACGGCTTGATAAGAAGGCTGTTGCAATATGCCTTTCTGCTCAAAGCATCTGCAATCACATTCGCCTTGCCAGGAGTGTATTCAATGCTGGGATTATACTCTTGGATCATTTCAACCCAACGAGTCTGGCGGAGGTTCAGATGCAGCTGTGTGAAGATATACTTCAAGCTCTTGTGATCAGTGAAGATGTCGACCTTTCTGCCCAACAACAGATGTCTCCACGTAATCAGAGCATGTACCACAGTTGCTAGCTCGAGATCATGTGTGGGATAGTTCTTTTCACTTGGCTTGAGCTGACGAGAAGTGTATGCCACAATTCTCTTATCTTGCATAAGCACACCACCAAGACCTTGAAGAGAAGCATCACAGAATACTTCATAGGGCTTGGATTCATCTGGAGGAGTCAGAACTGGAGCAGAGACAAGCTTCTCTTTGAGAGTTTTGAATGCCACTTCACACTCTGGAGACCAAAAGTATTTGACATTCTTCTGAAGCAAGTTGGAAAGAGGCTTGGCAATCTTGGAGAAGTTCTCAACGAATCTTCTGCAATAGCTGGCAAGACCCAGAAAACTGCGGAGCTGCTTGACGTTCTGAGGAGCTTCCCAGTTGACAATTGCTTCAACTTTCTCGGGATTAACCGCAATGCCGTCAGCTGAGATGATGTGGCCCAGGTACAAAACCTTATCGAGCCAAAACTCGCACTTGGAGAACTTGGCATAGAATTTATGCTCTCGGAGTCGATCAAGAACCAGACGTAAGTGCTTTTCGTGATCTTCTTCATTCTTGGAAAACACCAGAATATCATCCAGATACACGAGCACAAACTCGCCAGTATAGGGGTTGAAGATGTAATGCATCATCCTTGAAAAGGTAGGAGGAGCATTGGCGAGACCGAAGGACATGACGGTATACTCGTATGAACCGTAGCTCGTTCTGAAGGCCGTCTTGGGAATGTCTTCCTCGCGAATGCGAATTTGATGATAGCCCATTCGGAGGTCAAGCTTAGAGAACACTTTAGCTCCTTTGAGCTGCTCGAAGAGTTCGTTGATGTTGGGGAGCGGATACTTGTTCTTAATCGTCTTCTTGTTCAATGGCCGGTAGTCAACATAGAGACGGTCCGTGCCATCTTTCTTCTTGACAAATAAGACACCACAACCCCAAGGGGAGGTACTAGGCCTGATGAGACCCATACTCTCCTGCTTATCAAGCTGCTTCTTCAATTCCTTCAATTCATCCGGAGAGAGCTTGTACGGACGCCGGCATGCTGGCTCAGTACCCGGCTCGAGTTCAATGACAAATTCCACCTGACGGTGTGGAGGCATGCCTGGAAGTTCTTCAGGAAAGACGTCTTGATATTCGTTCACCACCGGAATTTGAGATATGGCATTAATTTCGCCCTTATCATTGAGAGAGTAAAGCCTGATAGTGTTATCCCTGGAGGCGAAGATAATCACATCTTCATCAGAATGAGTCATCTTGACTTCCTTTTGAGCACAATCAATGTGAGCATCATGCTGAGAAAGCCAATCCATTCCGAGGATGAGGTCGATGTCAGAATTACCAAGAATCACCGGAGAAGCCAAAAATCGATAGTCACCCATGCGAATGGAAACATTTGGAGCATATATACCGGAATGCATTTGCTTTCCCGGAGAAGAAACTGCCAACTGTCTCGGTAAAGCTGCTGTGGTCACACTATGCTTGGATGCAAAAGGGTATGACATGAAAGAATGTGAAGCACCCGAATCAAATAACACTTTAGCAGGAAAAGTGTTCACTGGAAGGTTACCCAAAATGACATCAGAAGAATTCTCCGCTTGCGCTGCATTCATCAGATTGACCCTTGCTGCCTTTGGATCATGCCTGACAATAGCTGAACTCACAGGTGGAGGAGGAGGAAGACGCTTCGGATTCGGACATCTGTTGGCATAGTGACCTTTCTGAGTGCATTTGTTGCAAGTCACTTCTGAGAGAGGACGGAAATGAGAACCACTTGACTTGGAGCCTTGAGACTGAAACTGCTTCTTCGACTGGTTGCTCGGGTTGGGTGGGTGGGAGAAACCACGACCACTAGAGTTCTTGTAGTTGGAGTTGTTGGAGTTGTTGGAGTTGTTGTATGGAGCTCGAATCACTGGAGGAGGAGGAAGCCAGAATTTCTGTTGTTTCGCAGCCAACTGAGACGATGAGGAAGAGTGAACAGCATCTCGAATTCTCTTCTTAGAAGCCTCCATCTTAAGCTGAGCTGCTTCTTGTTTCAAAGCCATGTTATAGAACTTGTCGAATTCATCGGGCTCGAACAAGGTGAGAGCAAGCTGAAGTTCATCTTTGAGACCTCCACGGAACTGATAGATTTTACTCTTGGCATCAGGAATGTCTTGCTTAGCATAGCGAGCGAGGTTTTGGAACTTGACATTATACTAATAGACTATCATGGAGCCCTGCTTCAGGTTGCGGAATTGCTCACGCATACCCTCGATGACACTTGTAGGAATGTGGTGCGAGCGAAATTCCTTGCAGAAATTCTCCCAAGAGATCACTTGACCTGGCCTGGAGTCTTTGTACTGCTGCCACCAGTCAGCTGCTTGATCTTTCAGTTGGAAGGCTGCAAACTTCACATAATCATCTTCCTTCACGTTACTGCACTCAAAATGCTTCTTAATGTCGGTTAACCAATCTTCAGCATCAAGAGGGTCGACACAGTAACTGAAAGCTTTAGGATTGTTGGCCAAGAACTGGTTGAGAGTAGCATGGTGCTGCTGGTTGAAGAAGTTGCCTTGGTTCCCTGGAATACCCTGATTAGCTTGATTAGCTTGCATCTGCTGCATCATCTGCATCATCAACTGGGTGTTCTGAGCTGTAGTCTGCATAATTGCTCTCCAAGCCTCAGGCGGAGGAGGAGGGGAAGGAGGACGTTCTGGAACCTCTTCCACCTCTGGGTTAGCGTTGGGAACCTTTTTCGGAGCCATCCTGTAAGAGATGACCACGAATCAACAATTGATTGACAAAAGGTATAAGCTGAATCAATGGCATGAATTGCAACAATTCTTCACAATTATCATTCGAACAATAAGAACGAATGAATTCATTCGAACAAGAGGAACGAATGAAATTCTCAGTTAAATGATAACATCAGTCTTCACGAGAAGCCACATAGGGGACAAAAGGATAAAATAAGAAAACAACAAGGTACAGACGGGAACAAACACAAGAGAGGAGTTTCGTTCTAACATCTTTGTGCTGAAAGCATATGAACGCGTTACGAAAAGGTTTTGCAATCCCCGGATCAGCATAGCCAAGGACCCTTTAAGATGCAAATCCTGATAGTAACATCGGTCATATAACCACTTCACTCAATGTAGAACCCCGAACTCACTAACCTGCATTCGTTGGAAGAATGCCTACGATCTACTGGATAAACCCACCTATAAATTTCTGAAAGATTCCAGTTATGCAATCAGGTGTTGGGGATACACGGGAAGCACCGCGCAATCAACTCTAAACCTACATCCAGGTGTATCCATCCTTCAACACATAACCAGTCTTTCTCGGAAACTGTGTACCTCGGACCTTCGAAAAGCATCCACTATAACAAGCTATGGCAATACTCCCGAACTACCTCCCCAGTACTGGGTGATGTCGGGGTTATCTTGCCACTGGCCGTATAGGAGAGATTTTCGATGTCAGCCGTCTTAAGTATTTAGTACTGCCGCGATATGCTTGTGACAACAATACCCCGAAGCTCAACTCCCCGGGAACAGGAGGCATCGAGAACAATATCCTCGTCACAAGAACATCGAAACAATCCCAGAATACTCGCGGGATTCCTAAAAAAAATTTGGTGCAATTTTCGAAAATAGGAGAGACAAGAGTAGTCGTCAGGAGTCCTCACCAGAGAGAAAGGGGATGAGAAGCAAAGAAATCCTACTCTCCGATATAATATAGGACTCAAAATGTTTTCAGTGTGTGCCTAGACTCGACCGTCAACGATTCGATCAAATAGTGGGGGCTCCTAGGTCGGAGAAGGCTCTGATACCAACTTGTAATGCCCAGGATGGAGTTATACCTCCTACGTGTCGAGGCACGACTTAAAGGCATAAGTCCATCCTAGAATGATCTCAAGTTTGGTAATCTTTGCACAACTCATGTAAAAGAGGGGATTGTAAACATAAATAGTTGGCTTACACTCGCCACGTCACACAATTACATAACTTGTCTCAATCATCATACATAAGAATATCACAACCCTCTAAGGGCAAAATCCAAATGTCAAGATACCAAACTGAAATAAATAAACCACAGGCGGATCGAATCCTAGTAGGAGTCTCCACTACCGATCATCCGGATATCGCACATAATACCGACTACGCTCCTCGTCGTACTCCCAACCCAGCTCGGTGCCATCGCCTGGATAGCTCACAACTGGACCTGCATCTGGTGGTGAAGTAACTGTGAGCCACAGAGGACTCAGCAATCCCGTTCCCGGGTAACAAGACTATTCAAGCCTTGGGAGAGGAAAGGCTGAAGAAAAGAATAAGTGTGTGCAGCAGCAACTAGCAACTAGCTTACGTGAGTGAGAGCGAGAAGAGAAAGCCTCGGCGAGAAGTGATCACGAAGTGATCCTAGCTACAAGCTCAACAAACATAACCCCTCCGTGTTCAACTCCCGAATCCCTATTCGGAAATTGACGATCATGGAACACACGCTGGTAGTGTATTAGGAACATTGTGTCAAGTTATCTACAACCGGATATTAACAAGCTCCCATCTGCCACATAACCGCGGGCACGGCTTTCGAAAGTTCAAACCCTGCAGGGGTGTTCCAACTTGACCCATTACAAGCCCACGATCCGCGGAGTCGCAACTCCAAAGTGGGAAGACCCGAGTATTCTCGGAATCCAGTGCTCAAGATATACCGAACTAAGGTAAGGCTAATCCAACAAATCCTCCCGGCGTGCCGACACCCTGATAGTAGCCGCGCGTATCTCGTCTCAGGCCACGACCGGATGGGCGATTCTACAGAATATTACCAAACCTCGAGTTTCCTTGAGGTGGCCCCGCAGAACCCCCGTTTCGGACCAACACTCATGTGGAGCACTGGCCCGGGGTTGTTGAATGAAGAAAGAGGGTTAATTACTCCCTATGCAAGTTTAGTTTGTTATTAGGCAAATAGTACCAATGTTGGGACTTGCTGGAAAAGACTTAGCACTTAGCGGTTTATCGAGGGGGTCCCATACACCCCAACCGTCTTAGGAACGCATAATCAAGGAACATAACACCGGTTTATACGGTTCCTAACGGCATGAGTGGAACAAATCACCAAGCAAAAGGCTTAGCCTTCCACCCTTGCCCATATATAGGTGATTTCATTTTAAGCATTTATATAGTGTGATATAACCCAACCAAACTTCATCATGAAGCAAGCATCTTCGATCTTCACCTGCAACTAGCAATGCTATAAGAAGGGCTGAGCGAAGCGTACTTAGCCAAGCAACGGTTTGCATAGGTAGGTTGGTTAAACATGCAATGGTTACAAGTAGGAGGCTGACAAGAAGATCATGGGCATCGAGGCAAAACTATAGAGCGGAACTACTAGCAATAGGCAAAGATAGTAATGTTATCGGGGTTCGGTCATCTTGCCTGAAGAGAAGTCGTTCGGATCGTAAGAAGGGTCCTCGTGCTCAACCTCGTTGGAAACCTCGTGCTCGTACTCGAACTCGGTCTCTGCTTCCAGCTCTAAACAAAATAATCACACCAAGCACCAATCAACAAGATGCAATGCGCACTCGAAAAGATGAATGCATGATGGATGCACTAAGGATGCACACGGAGCACGGAAAATAGCACTCAAGCAAAACACCTCAAAACATGATAACAATCTGATATTATTAATCTACACAGAAAATCAATCAAGTTTCATGTAAGATTCGCTGAAATCGGAGTTACGGGCTAAAAGTTAAGCCCGAAACAAGAAATGAGCGAAAGCTGAAAATTACAGCAACATAGCAACTTCGGAGCTCAAAATAATTAAGCTAAAGCACTCAAACAACATGACAAAGGACATGAACACAAACTAGACATATACTACATCAACTAAGTCCAAAGGTGCACCCCCAACGGAGCCACGGTTCATTAGCAATGAACTTGGACATATTGAACTTGACAATAAAATTCTGGCAGCAGAATTTTATTGAAACTTTGGAGCAAAAGATAAACATGCTACAGCCAATTAAATAGACATGTGAGAACATGGATGGAAAGACAACAATATATACTACAAGGAACAATCAAGATCCACTCCAAAACTAACATGGTTTGTCCTAGAACATCACACGAACATGGCATCGGAACGTTACAGATTTCAGACTTAGTGGAAATCCACTAAGTCCTAAAACAGCAATATCATCATGGCATATAAAAGAGCATGTTTAAGTCACCTCGAAACTAAACATGGCAAGTGGTAAGCAGCTCATCAAAGTACACATGATGGTGATCCCAAAACACACAAGCATGCTTCATGGAGATAAACACAACGATAGCAACGAGCTCAACAAGATGGCATTTCATAACAAGTGAAACAACATCACAGCCACATGTCACTTTGCAACGATGATAAACATGGCAAGAATAAATCTAACATGCAACCTATCACATACAACATGTAGAGCACGGCAAGACGAACACGTGGACATGTCATTTGCATCATTCGGACAAACGAGCTAAAAGATATCACATGGCAAAGATGGCATAAAAACATCACATAGCAGCGGTTTATATCATGATGCACTCTTGCAACAGCACAACAAGCACCTAGATGACCTCTAACATGCATGACAATAACAGATAAAACGTAGAGCACGATCCCACGAACGTCTGGACATATTACATGCGCGAATCGGAGCAACACACAAAAAGATATGCATGTTTGAATATAGCATCAGACAAGAAAAATTACTGGGACTTAGAGATATTGAGGTCAACCTCAGATCCAGATCTGCAGAGGAGGAAAAAAAAATGGGCTCGGAGAGGCTGGCTTCGGCCCAGCGGCGGGGAAGACGGCGGCCCACGCGAGGAGGCGAGGCCCGGCTCGGTGGCCTGGCGGCGGAGGTGGCGAAGGCGGTCGCGGGCGGCCCAGCCGGGGCGCCTGGCGCTGGGCCTCGCGCAGAGGGCTGCGGCCCACGCGGCTGGCGAGGCGGCCCGGAGCGGTGGCGATCCGGCGCGATGAAGGAGCTGGACGGAGGGCGCTGGGGTGAGCGGGCCGACTGGGAGGCGGAGGGAAGGCCCAGCCGCGGGAGGCCTCAGGCGATGTGGGGACCGGGACTTCGGGCCGGAGGATCGGTGCGATGCGGCGATGCGGTCCTGGTGGATCGAGCCAGCCGGCTCGATGGCTGCGGTGGACGCCCAGCTGCGTTCGATCTGCCAGGCGACGTGCGTTGACCCGAGCGGTCTCCCTGGCTCGAAGGAGAGGCCGAACCAGGCGAAGGAAAACCACGGCGGATGTGGCTGGTTCCCTCGGGAACTGGCCAGAAGGAGAGGAGGGGAGTTAGATCCAGATTTTTAGGGGAAGGAGGAGGAGAAGCTAGATGCCCAAATAGACTAGGGTCTATTATATAGCAGTTTTTAGGGTTATGGGATCTGGGGGTGTTAGGAGCCCTCCGATTGCGATCCGATGGATCCGATCACGGGGGTAGTTTAGAAGGGCCTAGGAGAGGGTAGTAGACTGCAGTAGGGGTGTTTCCGGGACACAAAGTGAAGGCACTTTGGACCCACACGAACAACCGATGGGATAGCCAACGGAGTCCAAACGCGACGAGATTTGAGAGGCGGGTTGCACACAACAAAACAACAACACAGACAACAACCTCGCGGCACACCGGTAACGTTACACGCCCAAACAACAAAGTAGGCCTACGGGACGTCACGGACACGTGAGGGAGCTCCGGAACGCAAAACGGACAACGGGAAGGAACGCGTGGAACCGGATGCAACCGACAACACAAATGCAATGCGATGCACATGTCTACATGATATGAATGAATGCCACACACTCACACAACAAAACGACGAAACCCGAAAGACAAAGAACCCGGAATGGAAAATAGATGAAGCCGGAGATAAATTATATACCCAAAAGGGAAAGTATTACATCCGGGGCATTACAAACTCTCCTCTACTACAAAAAGATCTCATCCCGAGATCTAGGACTGGAAAAATGAAGGGTACTCGGAACGAAGATGATCTTCTCGTTCCCAGGTAGCTTCTCGGTCGGTGTGATGTGACCACTTGACTTTCAGAAATTTGATGGACTTGTTGCGGGTCTTGCGTTCGGTTTCTTCGAGAATTGCAACTGGGTGCTCTCGGTAGGACAGGTCTTGTTGAAGATCAATCTCTTCAAACGGAATCATGCGCTCAGGTGCCTTGAAGCATTTGCGAAGTTGAGACACATGGAAGACATCATGAACATTTGCGAAGTTGGGAGGGAGCTCAAGTTGATAGGCTAGATCGCCTCTTTTGGCAAGAATCTTGAAAGGCCCGACGTATCTAGGAGCAAGTTTTCCTTTGATACCGAATCTTTGGGTGCCTTTCATCGGAGAAACTCGGAGATAGACATGATCACCGATGTTGAAGGCCAAATCACGATGCTTGCCGTCATAGTAGCGCTTCTGGCGCGACTGAGCGGCCTTGAGATTCTCACGTATGACTTTGCACATTTCTTCGGCTTCTGAGATCAAGTCATTGCCAAGAAGTTGACGTTCGCCTGTTTCAGACCAGTTGAGAGGGGTACGACACTTTCTGCCATAGAGAATTTCAAATGGTGCTTTGCCTGCACTTGCTTGAAAGCTGTTGTTGTAAGAGAACTCGGCAAATGGAAGGCAGTCTTCCCATTTCATGCCGAAGGAGATGACATAGGCTCTGAGCATGTCTTCTAGAATCTGATTCACGCGCTCGACTTGACCACTAGTCTGAGGGTGAAAAGCAGTGCTGAACCTGATCTTAGTGCCCATGGCGGACTGAAAGGAGTCCCAGAACCTTGAAGTGAACAAACTTCCACAGTCTGAGGATATAACTTGAGGAATGCCATGTAGGGACACAATTCTGGAAGTGTACAGCTCTGCCAATTGAGCTGCATTGATTGATTCTTTGACTGGAAGGAAGTGAGCGACTTTGGTAAGCTTGTCAATCACCACAAAGATATCATCATTTCTTCGCTTGGATTTAGGAAAGCCAGTGACGAAGTCCATTTCAATGTGGTCGAACTTCCACTCGGGAATAGGAAGAGGTTGGAGAAGACCGGCTGGACGTTGATGTTCTGCTTTCACTCTTCTGCATACATCACATTCATTCACGAATTGGGCAATTTCCCTTTTCATGCGTGTCCACCAGTAAGATTGCTTGAGATCTTGATACATCTTGGAACTGCCAGGATGAATGGACAGGAGAGAATCATGAGCTTCTTCCATTATGATCTTCCTGAGATCACCTTTGGGAACAACGAGTCTGTCCTCGAAGAACAAGGTATCTCTCTCATCAACACGGAAGCACTTGTATTTTGGAGTGCCCTTTGCAATCCCATGTTTCACTTTCTTCACCATGGTATCACTGAGTTGGGCCTCACGGACTTGATCTTCCAAGGTAGGAGCAATTTGGAGATTAGCAAGAAAACCCTGCGGAACAACTTGGAGGTTGAGCTTCCTGAATGCTTCACAAAGCTCAGGCTGGTACGGCTTGATAAGAAGGCTGTTGCAATATGCCTTTCTGCTCAAAGCATCTGCAATCGCATTCGCCTTGCCAGGAGTGTATTCAATGCTGGGATTATACTCTTGGATCATTTCAACCCAACGAGTCTGGCGGAGGTTCAGATGCGGCTGTGTGAAGATATACTTCAAGCTCTTGTGATCAGTGAAGATGTCGACCTTTCTGCCCAACAACAGATGTCTCCACGTAATCAGAGCATGTACCACAGTTGCTAGCTCGAGATCATGTGTGGGATAGTTCTTTTCACTTGGCTTGAGCTGACGAGAAGTGTATGCCACAATTCTCTTATCTTGCATAAGCACACCACCAAGACCTTGAAGAGAAGCATCACAGAATACTTCATAGGGCTTGGATTCATCTGGAGGAGTCAGAACTGGAGCAGAGACAAGCTTCTCTTTGAGAGTTTTGAATGCCACTTCACACTCTGGAGACCAAAAGTATTTGACATTCTTCTGAAGCAAGTTGGAAAGAGGCTTGGCAATCTTGGAGAAGTTCTCAACGAATCTTCTGCAATAGCTGGCAAGACCCAGAAAACTGCGGAGCTGCTTGACGTTCTGAGGAGCTTCCCAGTTGACAATTGCTTCAACTTTCTCGGGATTAACCGCAATGCCGTCAGCTGAGATGATGTGGCCCAGGTACAAAACCTTATCGAGCCAAAACTCGCACTTGGAGAACTTGGCATAGAATTTATGCTCTCGGAGTCGATCAAGAACCAGACGTAAGTGCTTTTCGTGATCTTCTTCATTCTTGGAAAACACCAGAATATCATCCAGATACACGAGCACAAACTCGCCAGTATAGGGGTTGAAGATGTAATGCATCATCCTTGAAAAGGTAGGAGGAGCATTGGCGAGACCGAAGGACATGACGGCATACTCGTATGAACCGTAGCTCGTTCTGAAGGCCGTCTTGGGAATGTCTTCCTCGCGAATGCGAATTTGATGATAGCCCATTCGGAGGTCAAGCTTAGAGAACACTTTAGCTCCTTTGAGCTGCTCGAAGAGTTCGTTGATGTTGGGGAGCGGATACTTGTTCTTAATCGTCTTCTTGTTCAATGGCCGGTAGTCAACACAGAGACGCTCCGTGCCATCTTTCTTCTTGACAAATAAGACACCACAACCCCAAGGGGAGGTACTAGGCCTGATGAGACCCATACTCTCCTGCTTATCAAGCTGCTTCTTCAATTCCTTCAATTCATCCGGAGAGAGCTTGTACGGACGCCGGCATGCTGGCTCAGTACCCGGCTCGAGTTCAATGACAAATTCCACCTGACGGTGTGGAGGCATGCCTGGAAGTTCTTCAGGAAAGACGTCTTGATATTCGTTCACCACCGGAATTTGAGATATGGCATTAATTTTTCCCTTATCATTGAGAGAGAAAAGCCTGATAGTGTTATCCCTGGAGGCGAAGATAATCACATCTTCATCAGAATGAGTCATCTTGACTTCCTTTTGAGCACAATCAATGTGAGCATCATGCTGAGAAAGCCAATCCATTCCGAGGATGAGGTCGATGTCAGAATTACCAAGAATCACCGGAGAAGCCAAAAATCGATAGTCACCCATGCGAATGGAAACATTTGGAGCATATATACTGGAATGCATTTGCTTTCCCGGAGAAGAAACTGCCAACTGTCTCGGTAAAGCTGCTGTGGTCACACTATGCTTGGATGCAAAAGGGTATGACATGAAAGAATGTGAATCACCCAAATCAAATAACACTTTAGCAGGAAAAGAGTTCACTGGAAGGTTACCCAAAATGACATCAGAAGAATTCTCCGCTTGCGCTGCATTCATCAGATTGACCCTTGCTGCCTTTGGATCATGCCTGACAATAGCTGAACTCACAGGTGGAGGAGGAGGAAGACGCTTCGGATTCGGACATCTGTTGGCATAGTGACCTTTCTGAGTGCATTTGTTGCAAGTCACTTCTGAGAGAGGACGGAAATGAGAACCACTTGACTTGGAGCCTTGAGACTGAAACTGCTTCTTCGACTGGTTGCTCGGGTTGGGTGGGTGGGAGAAACCACGACCACTAGAGTTCTTGTAGTTGGAGTTGTTGGAGTTGTTGGAGTTGTTGTATGGAGCTCGAATCACTAGAGGAGGAGGAAGCCAGAATTTCTGTTGTTTCGCAGCCAACTGAGACGATGAGGAAGAGTGAACAACATCTCGAATTCTCTTCTTAGAAGCCTCCATCTTAAGCTGAGCTGCTTCTTGTTTCAAAGCCATGTTATAGAACTTGTCGAATTCATCGGGCTCGAACAAGGTGAGAGCAAGCTGAAGTTCATCTTTGAGACCTCCACGGAACTGATAGATTTTACTCTTGGCATCAGAAATGTCTTGCTTACCATAGCGAGCGAGGTTTTAGAACTTGACATTATACTGATAGACTGTCATGGAGCCCTGCTTCAGGTTGCGGAATTGCTCACGCATACCCTCGATGACACTTGTAGGAATGTGGTGCGAGCGAAAGTCCTTGCAGAAATTCTCCCAAGAGATCACTTGACCTGGCCTGGAGTCTTTGTACTGCTGCCACCAGTCAACTGCTTGATCTTTCAGTTGGAAGGCTGCAAACTTCACATAATCATCTTCCTTCACGTTACTGCACTCAAAATGCTTCTTAATGTCGGTTAACCAATCTTCAGCATCAAGAGGGTCGACACAGTAACTGAAAGCTTTAGGATTGTTGGCCAAGAACTGGTTGAGAGTAGCATGGTGCTGCTGGTTGAAGAAGTTGCCTTGGTTCCCTGGAATACCCTGATTAGCTTGATTAGCTTGCATCTGCTGCATCATCTGCATCATCAACTAGGTGTTCTGAGCTGTAGTCTGCATAATTGCTCTCCAAGCCTCAGGCGGAGGAGGAGGGGAAGGAGGACGTTCTGGAACCTCTTCCACCTCTGGGTTAGCGTTGGGAACCTTTTTCGGAGCCATCCTGTAAGAGATGACCACGAATCAGCAATTGATTGACAAAAGGTATAAGCTGAATCAATGGCATGAATTGCAACAATTCTTCACAATTATCATTCGAACAATAAGAACGAATGAATTCATTCGAACAAGAGGAACGAATGAAATTCTCAGTTAAATGATAACATCAGTCTTCACGAGAAGCCACATAGGGGACAAAAGGATAAAATAAGAAAACAACAAGGTACAGACGGGAACAAACACAAGAGAGGAGTTTCGTTCTAACATCTTTGTGCTGAAAGCATATGAACGCGTTACGAAAAGGTTTTGCAATCCCCGGATCAGCATAGCCAAGGACCCTTTAAGATGCAAATCCTGATAGTAACATCGGTCATATAACCACTTCACTCAATGTAGAACCCCGAACTCACTAACCTGCATTCGTTGGAAGAATGCCTACGATCTACTGGATAAACCCACCTATAAATTTCCGAAAGATTCCAGTTATGCAATCAGGTGTTGGGGATACACGGGAAGCACCGCGCAATCAACTCTAAACCTACATCCAGGTGTATCCATCCTTCAACACATAACCAGTCTTTCTCGGAAACTGTGTACCTCGGACCTTCGAAAAGCATCCACTATAACAAGCTATGGCAATACTCCCGAACTACCTCCCCAGTACTGGGTGATGTCGGGGTTATCTTGCCACTGGCCGTATAGGAGAGATTTTCGATGTCGGCCGTCTTAAGTATTTAGTACTGCCGCGATATGCTTGTGACAACAATACCCCGAAGCTCAACTCCCCGGGAATAGGAGGCATCGAGAACAATATCCTCGTCACAAGAACATCGAAACAATCCCAGAATACTCGCGGGATTCCTAAAAAAAATTTGGTGCAATTTTCGAAAATAGGAGAGACAAGAGTAGTCGTCAGGAGTCCTCACCAGAGAGAAAGGGGATGAGAAGCAAAGAAATCCTACTCTCCGATATAATATAGGACTCAAAATGTTTGCAGTGTGTGCCTAGACTCGACCGTCAACGATTCGATCAAATAGTGGGGGCTCCTAGGTCGGAGAAGGCTCTGATACCAACTTGTAATGCCCAGGATGGAGTTATACCTCCTACGTGTCGAGGCACGACTTAAAGGCATAAGTCCATCCTAGAATGATCTCAAGTTTGGTAATATTTGCACAACTCATGTAAAAGAGGGGATTGTAAACATAAATAGTTGGCTTACACTCGCCACGTCACACAATTACATAACATGTCTCAATCATCATACATAAGAATATCACAACCCTCTAAGGGCAAAATCCAAATGTCAAGATACCAAACTGAAATAAATAAACCACAGGCGGATCGAATCCTAGTAGGAGTCTCCACTACTGATCATCCGGATATCGCACATAGTACCGACTACGCTCCTCGTCGTACTCCCAATCCAGCTCGGTGCCATCACCTGGATAGCTCACAACTGGACCTGCATCTGGTGGTGAAGTAACTGTGAGCCACAGAGGACTCAGCAATCCCGTTCCCGGGTAACAAGACTATTCAAGCCTTGGGAGAGGAAAGGCTGAAGAAAAGAATAAGTGTCTGCAGCAGCAACTAGCAACTAGCTTACGTGAGTGAGAGCGAGAAGAGAAAGCCTCGGCGAGAAGTGATCACGAAGTGATCCTAGCTACAAGCTCAACAAACATAACCCCTCCGTGTTCAACTCCCGAATCCCTATTCGGAAATTGACGATCATGGAACACATGGCTGGTAGTGTATTAGGAACATTGTGTCAAGTTATCTACAACCGGATATTAACAAGCTCCCATCTGCCACATAACCGCGGGCACGGCTTTCGAAAGTTCAAACCCTGCAGGGGTGTTCCAACTTGACCCATTACAAGCCCACGACCCTGTAGGAGGCCAGTGCTCGAAGGATATTATCTTCGAGTAATTGTATCCGGATGTAAAGACTTAAGCTTATGAATCCGATGTATGTAACTTTTGCGCTATTAATATACAAGCGTCTTTTACATCTTGTATGACTGTTTATGTAAATCTGAAAGTTTCCAGTCGTCGGCTTCAGCCCCCATGTACATAGTACTGGGGTGTTAGGTCATATGCATATACACTCTTTATACAACGTCTTGGTCCATATAGGAGGTGTATGCGGAGCGAAACAGGCAATCGGACTATGCGGCGTTATTGCTTTCACTTAGTCGTAGGAGTTTTACGTGTGTGGCTAGGTACTAGCCCCTGGTGCGGATATGATATTCCTTACTTAAGGTATCCAATTGCACCTAGCTGGGAGAAAAAGCCAACCCATCGTATAACACGGGGTAGATCTCTATCGATCGTAGTATAAAACTAAGCCACCGGATTGCGGACCAGGTTCTCGCCTATCATAACGGCCAGTTTTCGGCTTTCTCTACTGAGGTACTTGACTGGATGAGCCAAAAGTACAATCGTAGTAGTTCTCCCTTTACACCCTAGTCGAACAATCGGGAACGTAGGGGTAAGCACAGGAGCCGGGCTACCCAACTATTGAGCCAAGACATGATTCGGAACTGATGCATATAGGGCAAATATCCAGGACGCCGAGCACTCCTTATAGGAGTTCGGTCTTTTCGACATATACCGGGCCGAATACAGTCCCTGGTAATGGACCCTTACTGACAAGGCACATGCGGCAATCTGATGTGGGGAGAGAACATTTATGGCGAGTGAATAAAACTCCGATCATAATGCGAATCAAGCCGCTCTTTTAATATCCCCTTATAGTATGACGAGCCGTAAGCTTACAGATAATGCCGATAACTTTCTTGGACATTTTACATGCCAGAAAAGTATATAATAAGAAAGAGGAAAAGGTTTACACAGGGTCTTAATCTAAAAAGAAACCTTAGCCTGGGTCCCTGCTGCACGTGTGCGCCATTTCCTCATTTGTAATGTGTCCTTGAAGGGGTGGGAGTATGACGGCCATCCGTAAAAAGAAAAAGAAACCTGGAAAAGAAAAAGAGAAATCCAGTGTGGCCATAACAAGACTGGTTCGTTTAATGAACCTAAAAAGATAAGTTTAGAGTCCGAATAGGGCCGAGCCAAACTATGGACTATATGCAGTGTGCCCCTAGCGCCGCCCAAGGGATTTTTTAGGCGTAATTATGCACTCAAGGTACATGTGCTATTACCTTATGGAGTAGTCGATGGGGGCGTAGCTGCTAATCTAGCTTAGGTTCATCTAAGCTGCCGCACTGAGGCCTGTGTCGGACATGTTTAGCTACGTCCGCGATTGATAGGTTATCTGGCTTGAATAGGCCGTTTTGGACTTCGGTTGCTAAGGCCCCAGTGTCCTCCTCCATACAGAGAGAACGTTCCACATTTCCATCGACCGTGATAATGCCACGTGGTCCAGGAATTTTAAGTTTTAGATAGGCATAATGCGGGACTGCATTAAAGCGGGCGAAGGCCGTTCTGCCGAGTAGAGAGTGATAGCCACTTCGGAATGGAGCTATGCCGAAGATTAATTCTTTGCTTCGTAAGTTATCAGGAGAGCCGAATACAACCTCCAATATTAAAGAGCCCGTGCAGCGGGCTTCTACGCCCGGTATCACTCCTTTAAAGTTCGTGTTGCTTGGCTTGTTTCTTGATGGGTCGATCCCCATCTTGCGGACAGTGTCCTGATATATCAGATTAAGACTGCTGCCGCCGTCCATAAGGACTCGAGTAAGATGGTATTCGTCAATTATTGGGTCAAGCACTAGGGCAGCCGAACCCCCGTGACGGATACTAGTCGGGTGATCCCCGTGACAGACTCGACGGCATAGACATCTCGGAGTGCGTGCTTGCGCTCCCTCTTTAGGATATGAGTGGCATATATCATGTTCACTGTTTTAATCTCCGGTGGAAATTTCTTCTGTCCCCACTGTATTCGGCTGGCGAGGTTCATCCTCGTCTTCGCTCTAAGGCTCCTTCCCCTTGTGTTCGGTGTTGAGCTTGCCGGCCTGCTTGAAGACCCAACAATTACAATTGGTATGGTTTGCAGGTTTGTAATGCCCAGGATGGAGTTATACCTCCTACGTGTCGAGGCATGACTTAAAGGCATAAGTCCATCCTAGAATGATCTCAAGTTTGGTAATCCTTGCACAACTCATGTAAAAGAGGGGATTGTAAACATAAATAGTTGGCTTACACTCGCCACGTCACACAATTACATAACATGTCTCAATCATCATACATAAGAATATCACAACCCTCTAAGGGCAAAATCCATATGTCAAAATACCAAACTGAAATAAATAAACCACAGGCGGATCGAATCCTAGTAGGAGTCTCCACTACTGATCATCCGGATATCGCACATAGTATCGACTACGCTCCTCGTCGTACTCCCAATCCAGCTCGGTGCCATCACCTGGATAGCTCACAACTGGACCTGCATCTGGTGGTGAAGTAACTGTGAGCCACAGAGGACTCAACAATCCCTTTCCCGGGTAACAAGACTATTCAAGCCTTGGGAGAGGAAAGGCTGAAGAAAAGAATAAGTGTCTGCAGCAGCAACTAGCAACTAGCTTACTTGAGTGAGAGCGAGAAGAGAAAGCCTCGGCGAGAAGTGATCACGAAGTGATCCTAGCTACAAGCTCAACAAACATAACCCCTCCGTGTTCAACTCCCGAATCCCTATTCGGAAATTGACGATCACGGAACACACGCTAGTAGTGTATTAGGAACATTGTGTCAAGTTATCTACAACCGGATATTAACAAGCTCCCATCTGCCACATAACCGCGGGCACGGCTTTCGAAAGTTCAAACCCTGCAGGGGTGTTCCAACTTGACCCATTACAAGCCCATGATCCGCGGAGTCGCAACTCCAAAGTGGGAAGACCCGAGTATTCTCGGAATCCCGTGCTCAAGATATACCGAACTAAGGTAAGGCTAATCCAGCAAATCCTCCCGGCGTGCCGACACCCTGATAGTAGCCGCAAGTATCTCGTCTCAGGCCACGACCGGATGGGCGATTCTACAGGTTTTTACCAAACCTCGAGTTTCCTTGAGGTGGCCCCGCAGAACCCCCGTTTCGGACCAACACTCATGTGGAGCACTGGCCCGGGGTTGTTGAATTAAGAAAGAGGGTTAATTACTCCCTATGCAAGTTTAGTTTGTTATTAGGCAAATAGTACCAATGTTGGGACTTGCTGGAAAAGACTTAGCACTTAGCGGTTTATCGAGGGGGTCCCATACACCCCAACCGTGTTAGGAACGCATAATCAAGGAACATAACACCGGTTTATACGGTTCCTAACGGCATGAGTGGAACAAATCACCAAGCAAAAGGCTTAGCCTTCCACCCTTGCCCATATATAGGTGATTTCATTTTAAGCATTTATATAGTGTGATATAACCCAACCAAACTTCATCATGAAGCAAGCATCTTCGATCTTCACCTGCAACTAGCAATGCCATAAGAAGGGCTGAGCGAAGCGTACTTAGCCAAGCAACGGTTTGCATAGGTAGGTTGGTTAAACATGCAATGGTTATAAGTAGGAGGCTGACAAGAAGATCATGGGCATCGAGGCAAAACTATAGAGCGGAACTACTAGCAATAGGCAAGGATAGTAATGTTATCGGGGTTTGGTCATCTTGCCTGAAGAGAAGTCGTTCGGATCGTAAGAAGGGTCCTCGTGCTCAACCTCGTTGGAAACCTCGTGCTCGTACTCGAACTCGGTCTCTGTTTCCGGATCTAAACAAAACAATCACACCAAGCACCAATCAACAAGATGCAATGCGCACTCGAAAATATGAATGCATGATGGATGCACTAAGGATGCACACGGAGCACGGAAAATAGCACTCAAGCAAAACACCTCAAAACATGATAACAATCTGATATTATTAATCTACACGGAAAATCAATCAAGTTTCATGTAAGATTCGCTGAAATCGGAGTTACGGGCTAAAAGTTATGCCCGAAACAAGAAATGAGCGAAAGTTGAAAATTACAGCAACATAGCAACTTCGGAGCTCAAAATAATTAAGCTACAGCACTCAAACAACATGGCAAAGGACATGAACACAAACTAGACATATACTACAGCAACTAAGTCCAAAGGTGCACCCCCAACGTAGCCACGGTTCATTAGCAATGAACTTGGACATATTGAACTTGACAATAAAATTCTGGCAGCAGAATTTTATTGAAACTTTGGAGCAAAAGATAAACATGCTACAGCCACTTAAATAGACATGTGAGAACATGGATGGAAAGACAAAAATATATACTACAAGGAACAATCAAGATCCACTCCAAAACTAACATGGTTTGTCCTAGAACATCACACGAACATGGCATCGGAACGTTACAGATTTCAGACTTAGTGGAAATCCACTAAGTCCTAAAACAGCAATATCATCATGGCATATAAAAGAGCATGTTTAAGTCACCTCGAAACTAAACATGGCAAGTGGTAAGCACCTCATCAAAGTACACATGATGGTGATCCCAAAACACACAAGCATGCTTCATGGAGATAAACACAACGATAGCAACGAGCTCAACAAGATGGCATTTCATAACAAGTGAAACAACATCACAGCCACATGACACTTTGCAACGATGATAAACATGGCAAGAATAAATCTAACATGCAACCTATCACATACAACATGTAGAGCACGGCAAGACGAACACGTGGACATGTCATTTGCATCATTCGGACAAGCGAGCTAAAAGATATCACATGGCAAAGATGGCATAAAAACATCACATAGCAGTAGTTTATATCATGATGCACTCTTGCAACAGCACAACAAGCACCTAGATGACCTCTAACATGCATGACAATAACAGATAAAACGTAGAGCACGATCCCACGAACGTCTGGACATATTACATGCGCGAATCGGAGCAACACACAAAAAGATATGCATGTTTGAATATAGCATCAGACAAGAAAAATTACTCGGACTTAGAGATATTGAGGTCAACCTCAGATCCAGATCTGCAGAGGAGGAAAAAAAATGGGCTCGGAGAGGCTGGCTTCGGCCCAGCGGCGGGGAAGACGGCGGCCCACGCGAGGAGGCGAGGCCCGGCTCGGTGGCCTGGCGGCGAAGGTGGCGAAGGCGGTCGCGGGCGGCCCAGCCGGGGCGGCTGGCGCTGGGCCTCGCGCGGAGGGCAGCGGCCCACGCGGCTGGCGAGGCGGCCCGGAGCGGTGGCGATCCGGCGCGACGAAGGACCTGGACGGAGGGCGCTGGGGTGAGCGGGCCGACTGGGAGGCGGAGGGAAGGCCCAGCCGCGGGAGGCCTCAGGCGATGTGGGGACCGGGCCTTCGGGCCGGAGGATCGGTGCGATGCGGCGATGCGGTCCTGGTGGATCGAGCCAGCCGGATCGATGGCTGTGGTGGACGCCCAGCTGCGTTCGATCTGCCAGGCAACATGCGTTGACCCGAGCGGTCTCCCTGGCTCGAAGGAGAGGCCGAACCAGGCGAAGGAAAACCACGACGGATCTGGCTGGTTCCCTCGGGAACTGGCCAGAAGGAGAGGAGGGGAGTTAGATCCAGATTTTTAGGGGAAGGAGGAGGAGAAGCTAGATGCCCAAATAGACTAGGGTCTATTATATAGCAGTTTTTAGGGTTAGGGGATCTGGGGGTGTTAGGAGCCCTCCGATCGCGATCCGACGGATCCGATCGCGGGGGTAGTTTAGAAGGGCCTAGGAGAGGGTAGTAGACTGCAGTAGGGGTGTTTCCGGGACACAAAGTGAAGGCACTTTGGACCCACATGAACAACGGATGGGATAGCCAACGGAGTCCAAATGCGACGAGATTTGAGAGGCATGTTGCACACAACAAAAAAACAACACAGACAACAACCTCGCGGCACACCGGTAACGTTACACGCCCAAACAACAAAGTAGGCCTACGGGACGTCACGGACACGTGAGGGAGCTCCGGAACGCGAAACGGACAACGGGAAGGAACGCGTGGAACCGGATGCAACCGACAACACAAATGCAATGCGATGCACATGTCTACATGATATGAATGAATGCCACACACTCACACAACAAAACGACGAAACCCGAAAGACAAAGAACCCGGAATGGAAAATAGATGAAGCCGGAGATAAATTATATACCCAAAAGGGAAAGTATTACATCCGGGGCATTACAAGGTTTCTCTGGGGTGCCATGGATTTGGCAGGGCCTATCTAATATTTTATCCAAACTAGATGGACCATCTTTGTTGCCTTTAAATGGCTTCTTCCATTGAGCGGGTCTGGAGCCGCTGAATCCATCGTTTACCGCTGTATCATCTGGGCTTCCAGCATTGTTTCGACGTTGGTTTTTGTTACGCCTGGCTTTCCATTGCCGTCCCCGACTTCAGATGTTCCAGGGTCGCTGGTGCTGCTACGAGCTAACCAGCTATCCTCACCCGCGCAAAAGCGGGTCATGAGTGTAGTTAGGGCTGCCATTGTCCTCGGCTTTTCCTGTCCGAGGTGTCTGGCTAGCCATTCGTCTCGGACACTGTGTTTGAAGGTCGTTAAGGCTTCGGCGTTCGGACAGTCGACAATTTGGTTCTTCTTAGTGAGAAACCGATTCCAGAGCTTGCGGGTTGACTCCCCGGGTTGTTGGATGATGTGACTTAGATCGTCAGCGTCTGGCGGATCTCGGGTAGGGGGTCCGGTTAAGCGGACTTAGGCGTGAGGCCATCGTACGGGTTAGCTTGAAGGGGTTAAAGCGGACGAAGGACACAGGGATTTTATACTAGTTCGGCCCCTTCGATGAAGGTAAAAGCCTACGTCTAGTTTGGTGTGGTATTGCTTGGGCGTCGATGACCAGGGAGCGAATCCGCTTGCCTGTGTCTCGAGCTGTCGTTTCTTGTCCTCGAACCGTCGCCGGGTCGTCCCTTTATATAGGAGGCAACGCCCGGTCCGGTTTACAGAGTCCCGAGGCAGGCTCATAAACGTGTCCGCCTCGGTCTCTACACTTTCTATCTTACATCCCAAGTTACATGATACGACGGTTTACAACCGTGGGCCTTATACATGGGCCCTAAACCTCTATGGGCTATAACCTCTTGCTATTCATTCTAATGGGCTTCTAATCATATAACCTTACTAGCGTAATCCAGACCCTCCTGGCCGGTTTATACCTGCTAGTAATATCCCTGACATTAGGCCCCAGAATGATTTGAACTTGTTCATGTTAGTCTTTCAAATCTTGTACAAATTTCCTTTCTGCGACTTGTTTGCTTCATGAACCGGCCATAACGTCATCTCCTGAAATCGTGTCAATCCGTCGTGACATCATCTCCGCATTTAATACACGCATCTGTTTTTTACCTTTCTTTACTGCCGCACCGAAGATCGAGGCGACAGCTCAATCTTTATCCGATCTCTAGCCTCATCTATTCCCGCGCTTACCGTTTTTATCTCTTCGGCTTATAAATACTGCCGAGGCATATCTCTTCTCCCCTTCTGCTTTCTACTTCCTCTGTCTCCAGCGCTCGAAGCTCCGCCGCCATTCTTCGAGCTCGCCGTCGTCCTCGAGCCCGGCCGCTGCATCGACCTGAACGCCTCCAGAGAACTTTGCCGCCGTCCTCTGTTTCCTCAGGTACTCCATCTTCTTCCCCATAGATCTTATTCTAGGGTTTCTTCTGCAGCTCGCCATGAACCTTCGTTTCCTTGTAGTTCATCTCCGTAGGTCAGTCTTGGATGTAGATTTAAACTTGTTTAGGCTTGATCCTCGCCCATGCACTTGTGCTCCATCACTATATCCTTAGTCCTTCTAGCTTTGCTAGTTTAGATTGAATCTATAGAGAACTCCGCGGCCTTCCCTGAATATAACTTGTATTATTCCGTCTTTTCTTGCGCCTTAGATCCATATTTACCTCAGCTTCATGTGGAAACTGTTTTTTCGTACTTTAGATCTGCAGCTTATCTCACTGGTTTAGCCATAACTTGCGCTTCATATGCTTTCCTTGACGGTTTAGATGTAAGCCTGTATTCCATAATTGACGGTTTAGCTTCTTCTTTTTCTATCATCGTGAACCGGTAGCTGTCTCACTCATATCTGCTTCCGAATTAGTAATACCATTAGTCCCTTGTTTAAACCGACAATTAGGTCTATAGCTTCATAGAATGCACCGGCTTATATTTAGCAGTTGGTAAGCCGGGTCTTGCACTGTATTTTTCAGCACTTCCTCATCAAAAACGATGGCCAAGCAATTTGTCGCTTGCAATTGGGTTCCTTCCCGGATCACGGAAAATGATTTAGTTGAAGCAGCCTCAATTGGCGTTCTGGGCCCTAAGGAAGTTCTGCACTGGCGGGCCCCTAAAAAGGAATGCCCTCCTGAGCCTAAGGAGGGAGAAATTATAGTTTTTATGATCATCTGGCTCAGGGTTTCAGTCCTCCTAGTTCAAAATTCTTCCGGGATGTGTTAGCCGCTTTTCAACTCCACCCACAAGATGTAGGACCGAATTCTGTGTCGAACATCTGTAACTTTCAAGTTTTCTCGGAAGCGTATCTTCAAGAAGAACCATCAGTGGATCTGTTCCGGGATTTCTTTCATCTGAACCAGCGGACGGAGTTTACTGATGGGTCGCATCAGGAGCTGGGTGGTGTCAGCATCCAGAAAAGGAAGGATGTGAGTTTTCCCCATGCCGCTCTTCACAGCCACCCCAAAGACTGGAACCAGACATGGTTCTATTGTAGGGACACTTCTCCTGAAGGAGAAAATCCGCTGCCGGGTTACCGTGCCTATCGCCTGGCGACAACCCATCCTTTGCCACAACGTTTAAGCGCCCAAGACCGGGCCCGATTTGCCCCTCAACTTTCCAACCTCAGGGCCTTCGTGGCAAACGGTTTAACCGGCGTTGACTTCGTCCGCTGCTGGCTCTCTTGGAGCATTCTTCCACTAAGCCGGCGCTCGAGCTTGATGTGCGAATATACCGGCAAGCCAGAAAACCCTCAATGCCACACAAAAAAAGTGCTTCCTAACAATGAAGTGACTGAGTCCGCTAAGAAGATGCTGAACATCCCTCTGGAGGAGTGCAGCCGAACCGGTTTAGCTCCATTCTGTGCAACCAATGAACCGCCAGCAGTGAGGCTCTTCCGACCCTTTTTGTTCGTCTTAATCCGTTCATATCAGTTGTCTTCAACTTGTTATTATCCCTTCGCACAGGCCAACGATCCTTTCTGGAAGAGGAAATCACAGGATAAACCGGCCAAGCAATCGCGCAAGAAAACCTATGCTGTCAAGAAAAAGAAAGCTGTTGCCGCCTCCGGTTCACACCCTGAATTGGATGATCCGGATTCTGATGTACTACTTAACCCTTATGTCCTTTGACCTCCCTTTGTCTAAATTTATGTTAACAATGCCTTTTCGCAGGATTTGGCGGAAGGAAGTAAAGCGGGGGGAGTTGAGGTAATTTCTCTCTCATCTGATTCAGAACCTTTGCCACCCAAGATCCGCCGGGTATCCCGAAAATATCCATTTTCTCATCCTTATGCTCAATTGGATCCAAACTTTCTTTTGAAGAAACAGCAGCACGAAGCTCGCCGCACCACACGCCATAGCGGCCATGTGGTTGAGTTGTCCGGAATACCCCTTACGCCGGCTCGCAGGCGCCGCTCCGAGGTTTACTCACTCCAACTCTCCTTCATCCAAAAGCGCCTTATACGTAAACCACTTAAACCGTATGATCCCAACTATCAGGAGGCTCCTCTGTCGTCTTCCGGCGAGTCGACCGCTACGCAGGTCCCAGTGCTGAAAACCGTTCCTGGGTAAGTCCTTCTTTCAAGCATCCGATTTATCTTCCTGTGTTAACTTTGTGATTCTTACGACTGCTCTGACCCTTTATCAGAATGCCCAAGCCTAGTAAAAAGGCGAAAGCAAATAAACCGGCTACTGAAACTACCACCGCTGAACCGGCCCAGGATCCTGAGGCGGCTATTCCTCCAGAGGACAATGTTGACATTCAGTTTGATGATCCTGCCCCTATGGACCATGAAGATGTGGCTGCGCCGGGAGGTGATGGCATGGAGAACACGGCTGAACCGGCGAGCCCTATCCGGTTTAGTCCTCCCCAGGCTAGCCCGGCTCCTGTTAGCTCGGTGCATACTTCTGATCCTCTCCAACCAACTGCTGCCCTCGACCGCAGATGTCGAGATAACCGGGTTAGGTTTCACTGCTCCCACAGAGCCTGTCACCTTGGCAAATCATACTGCCAAGGAAGAAAAGTTCCAACAAGATAAGGCAAATGGAGCACGGACCTATCCAGCTATGCTCATCTGAGTGCCCAGGAACTTCATTCCGGGTTTCTTATCCGGCTCTTCACCAGCCGTGACTATGAAGCCGGCTTAGTTAACATGATGAAGGACAAATATGAGGTGATTTTCTTTCCCTTTTGCCTTCTGTTTCTGCTTTGTACTTTGCAATCCTACCTTTATACCATAGTAGCCCCAAGTGCCAGTTTAACTTCATCGTAGGTGAACCGAGACTTTGTTTATGCCTGAGAATGAATGTACATTAGCCCCCAATTGCCAAGGGCATAGCTTGTTTATGTGCTTCAGACTTGTCTAAAAACTTTGCTTTCTTGACTTCAATTATACATTAGCCCCCAAGTGTCGAGTGCATAACTTGTTATGTGCTTGAGACTTGATTGATCTGTCCTTCTAATCCGTTTGATTTCCTCGCAGGCTGACTTGACCCGGATGGCTTCGGAGGCAGCTGAGCTCCGGAATGGCTTGGCCTTCCATGAGACCGCTTCATCCAAAGCTAAGGAAGAACTTCTCCTTGCTTTGACTAATATGGAAAAATTGAAGAAATATTTTGAAGCGGAGCGGTCTACATGGGAGGTGCAGAGGGAAGCTCTTGAAAAAAGAGCAAAGGATGCCGAAGCCGCTCTCAATCCGGTTACGCAGGAGCTATCCGGGTTGAAACAACAAGTAGAGCTCATGACTTCTGCTATCTTCGGTGAGTACTTGTCTTTGTATGGTTATATCCTTGCAACCTTTTGTTCGGCTCTGGTTTAACTCGCCAAATGTATGTAGGGAGGCGCATAACTCATCTTGGAGATGATGTCCGAAAGAAGCTCAAGGCAGCTTATACCCTGGTAGAGAAGCTCTATTCCGGCGCTCAAAGGGCTATCATTGCCATGTCACATAACAAACCGGCGCCGACTACCATCCAAGCGACCCTTGAGAAGTTATCTGTCCTACCTGTGCGTCTGGTTGAAGTGAAGAAGTCTGCTGCGCGGGCTGGCTCTCTTATGGCACTGACCCGGGCCAAGGCGTGGGTCCCTGATTTTGACCCGGCTGAAGCCATGAACGGATATCCCAGCAATAAAGAGGATGGATCAGCCTTCTCTACTGAAGATCTCCGTGCTTTAACTAAGGATATGCGCCCACTCGCCAGCAAGCTTGCCGATGAAGCAGATTTGGCAAGGTATCATCTGGCCTATGATCTAGAAAATTCGCTGGTGGAGCGGCCGGTTTACAACACTCAGAATCTGATCCCGCCAGTTCGTAACCACACTTTCGCTCCAGATATTGACCCTTCAGATCTTATCACTGAAGAAGTATACTTCCGTGCCCTCTCCAAGATTGATTGGTGTGCTCCTGGTTTCCAGCCATTGCCTGAAGTTGATGAAGACCCGGAACAAGTTGACCCTCAGCCTTCGCAGCATGAAGAGGAGTCGTAAACCGTCCGGTTTAACTTGTAGTTTGCTGAATACTTTGCCATAAAACTTTGATCCATTCGGGCATGCAAGTGCCTTGTAATAGGATAGTTGAAATACTGCTTTTGTCCCAATATTTATGGCACTATTTGAATTGGCGTCTCTCAATTTAATCTTCTATTTGCAATGCGTGATCCGTTTATATTATCTGTGCCTGCATAAGAAAAGCTAAAAGCTATCCTGGCGGTTTACCACCGGACCGATTATACTGCTCCAATATATATATCAAAGGAATAACTGTTGATCATAAATACACACCATACCTCTGATTAAGTGTGCTTGTCGACCTTAACCCGGTAGGAATAATTGAAAGCGCAGGCGCTGATGAGGCCCTTGGCTATCTTGTTTGGCTTTACCTGATGGCCGATCCGGGTTACAATGAACGCCGGTTTAACTCTCGCTGGTGTTCATGACCCAGACTTATAACTTTTGTAGATATATGGTCAACCTTATAGTTGTCCAGTCCCGTATTAATAGACTTGGCTAAAAACCAATGATCATGACGACCAAAATTTGTGAAATCATAGAAATAAGGTTTTTTGGGCAAATAAGATCATGTAGTCGAGGCTTTTTACGAGCTGCCGGGCTCCAAATCCGAGGCTTTTATGAGCTGCCAGGCTCCAAATTCAAGGTTTTTTATCGATGACAAGCCACCCTATGTTTCAAAACCTTTGAAGGATCTTGTCTTTAGGTGATCAACTCGATGATCGTCAATGACTGATTCCTTGATGCATCAAGGGCGCCAGTTTAGGAGGCCATGGTGAACGTTCATAGAAAACTCCCATGTGACACTCCTTTGAAAAACACGGCTGATTCCCTGTAGCTATAAGGGGTGTCGGTTTAGGAGGCCATGGTGAGATTTCGTAGAAAACTCCCATGTGATACTCCTTTGAAAAACACGGCTGATTCCCTGTAGCTATCAGGGGCGCCGGTTTAGGAGGCCATGGTGAGCTTTCGTAGAAAACTCCCATGTGATACTCCTTTGAAAAACACGGCTGATTCCCTGTAGCTATCACGGGCGCCGGTTTAGGAGGCCATGGTGAGTTTCCGTAGGAAACTCCCATGTGATACTCCTTTAGAGAACACGGCTGATTCCCTGATGCTATCAGGGGCGCCGGTTTAAGAGGCCGTGGTAAGCTTCTTTCGAAGCCCCCATGTGATACTCTTGTGTAGGAAAGACACGGCTGATTCCCTTATGCTATCAGGAGCGCCGGTTTATTTATTAATCATAATATATACATGGTACATAAAGCGGAGCCAATGGCTCAAGTGTAGTAAGGTCACAGAAGAGCGATGTTCCACGGCCGCTTCGTCTCCTCCTCTGCCGTACGCGAGTCCTTATGTTCTCGAACGTCGACCAGGTAATATGATTCGTTGTGTAGGTTCTTACTGACCACAAAGGGTCCTTCCCAAGGTGGGGATAATTTGTGCATATCTGTCTGGTCTTGGATGAGCCGGAGCACCAGATCTCCCTCCTGGAACGTTCTGGTTTTAACCCGGCGGCTGTGGTACCGGCGCAGGTCTTGTTGATAAATCGCCGATCGCGCTGCTGCCGTGTCCTGTTCCTCATCCAGCCGGTCCAAGCTATCTTGTCTTGCTTGCTCATTATCCGCTTCAACGTAAGCTGCCACCCGCGGTGAGTCGTGCCGGATGTCACTAGGGAGGACCGCTTCAGCACCATACACCATGAAGAAAGGCGTATATCCTGTAGAGCTGTTAGGTGTAGTGTTGATGCTCCAGAGGACAGAAGGTAACTCCTCTACCCAGCAACCCGGTGTTCTTTGCAAAGGAACCATAAGCCGGGGCTTGATGCCTGTCAAGATCTCTTGGTTGGCCCTCTCAGCTTGGCCATTGGACTAAGGGTGAGCTACTTATGATTCATCAAGGCGAATATGTTCTCTTTGACAGAACTCTTCCATCTCTCCTTTAGATAGGTTGGTGCCATTATAAAAAATAATGCTGTGTGGAAAGCCAAACCGGAAAATTACCTTTTTGATGAACTTAACCGATGTTGCCGCATCACACTTACTGACAGGCTCTGCCTCAACCCACTTTGTAAACTTGTCCACTGCTACTAACAGGTGGGTTTTCTGATCTTGGGATCTTTTAAAGGGTCCAACCATATCAAGCCCCCAGGTCGCAAACGGCCAAGTAATTGGAATCATCCGTAGCTCCTGCGCCGGAACATGAGCACGCCGTGAAAATTTCTGGCAAGCGTCACATTTTCTGACCAAGTCCTCTGCATCGGCGTGAGCCGTTAGCCAGTAGAACCCATGACGAAAAGCTTTAGCTACCAAAGACTTTGAACCGGTGTGATGACCACAATCTCCTTCGTGAATCTCTCGAAGAATATCACAACCTTCCTCTGTTGATACACACCGCTGAAACGCCCCAGAAACGCTATGGTGATGAAGTTCTCCATTGACGATAGTCATAGATTTGGACCGCCGGATTATCTTCCGGGCCTCAACTTCATCCTCTGGCAACTCACCTTGGCTCAGATACGCCAAGTAAGGGAGTGTCCAATCCGGAATAACATGAAGTGCTGCGACTAGCTGTGCTTCTGGATCAGGAACAACTAAATCCTCCTCTGAAGGTATGTGTACCGACGGACTATGCAATTCATCCAAGAAGGTATTAGGTGGAACCGGTTTACGCTGAGAGCCCAGCCGGCTTAATGCGTCGGCCGCTTCATTTTTCCGCTGGTCTATGTGGTCCACCTGATATCCTTTGAAGTATCCTGCGACTGCTTCCACTTCTCACCGATAAGCCGCCATAAGCGGATCCTTGGAGTCCCACTTACCAGATACTTGTTGTCCAGATCCGAGTCACCAAAGCACTTGACCCGGCTCAAGTTCATCTCCCTAGCCATCCGTAAACCGTGGAGGAGAGCTTCATACTCAGCAGCATTGTTAGTACAAGAGAACATTAATCAGAGGACGTAATAGAACTTATCACCTCGCGGGGAAGTTAACACGACTCCAGCCCCCGAGCCCTCCAATTGCCTTGAACCGTCAAAGTGAATAGTCCAGTATGTATGATCCGGCCTCTCCTCAGGCGCTTGCAACTCTGTCCAATCATTGATAAAATCCACTAGTGCTTGTGATTTTATAGCAGTACGGGGTACATATTTCAATCCGTGTGGGCTAAGCTCAATGGCCCACTTCGCCACTCTGCCAGTGGCTTCTCTGTTCTGGATTATATCCCCCAACGGAGCTGAGCTGACAACGGTGATTGGGTGGCCCTGGAAATAGTGCTTCAACTTCCGGTTTGCCATGAATACACCATATAATAACTTCTGCCAGTGTGGATATCTTTGTTTCGACTCAATGAGGACCTCACTGATGTAATAAACCGGACGTTGAACCGGATATTCCTTGCCTGCTTCCTTGCGCTCCACCACGATGGCCGCGCTAACTGTACGAGCATTGGCGGCCACATATAACCACAGCGGCTCCTTGTCAACCGGAGCAGCAAGGACTGGTGGTTCTGCAATTGCCGCTTCAGATCCTCGAACGCGACGTTTGCAGTATCGCTCCAGACAAAACGGTCTGTCTTCTTCATCATCTGGTAAAGCGGGATCGCCTTTCCCCCTAAACGGCTGATGAACTGGCTCAATGCTGCAATACGGCCTGCCATGCGCTGGACATCATTGATACAAGCCGGTTTTGCCAAGGATGTGATTGCCTTGATCTTCTCCGGATTAGCCTCAATCCCTCTGTTTGATACTAAGAATCCAAGGAGCTTGCCTGCCGGAACACCAAAAACACACTTCTCCGGATTAAGCATCATCTTATAAATCCGGAGGTTGTCAAACGTTTCTTTCAAGTCCTCTATCAGCGTCTCCTCCTTCCTGGATTTTACCACAATGTCATCCACATATGCATGGACATTCCTTCCGATCTGCCCTTAAAAGCAATTTTGCACGCAATGCTGATAAGTTGCTTGAGCACTCTTGAGCCCAAAAGGCATGGCTACATAACAGAAGGCTCCAAAGGGAGTTATAAAAGCTGTCTTATCCTGGTCCTTAACTGCCATCTTGATCTGATGATAACCTGAATATGCATCCAAAAAACTTAGCCGCTCACATCCCGCCGTAGCATCGATAATCTGATCAATACGGGGGAGAGCAAAAGGATCCGTCGGGCACGCCTTGTTCAAATCTGTGTAATCAACACACATCCTCCAGGTCCCGTTTTTCTTGAGTACCAGCACCGGATTAGCCAGCCACTCCGGATGAAACACCTCAACTATGAAACCTGCGGCTAAGAGCCTAGCCACTTCTTCACCTATAGCCTTGCGCCTCTCCTCGTTGAAGCGGCGCAAATATTGCTTGACCGGTTTGAATTTCGGATCAATATTAAGACTGTGCTCAGCGAGCTCCCTCGGTATACCTGGCATGTCAGAAGGTTTCCATGCAAAGATATCTTGGTTCTCACGGATGAACTCGATGAGCGCGCTTTCCTATTTGGGGTCTAGGTTAGCGCTGATAGTGAACTGCTTAGACGAATCGCCCGGAACGAAGTCAACCTGCTTGGTCTCCTCTGCTGATTTGAATTTCAACGCCGGATCATGCTCTGTAGTTGGCTTCTTCAACGGGGACATATCTGCCGGATCAACATTGTCCTTATAAAATTTCAGCTCCTCCGTAGCACAAACTGCCTCAGCGTATGTTGCGTCTCCTTCCTCGCATTCCAACGCGATCTTGCGGCTCCCGTGAACCGTGATGGTTCCCTTGTGACCCGGCATCTTAAGCTGTAGATAGACATAACACGGTCTCGCCATGAATTTGGCATAAACCGGCCTCCCAAATAGAGCATGATATGGGCTCCTGATCTTTACAACCTCAAAGGTCACCGTCTCCGATCTAGAGTCCTGCTCATCCCCAAAGGTAACTTCCAGATTGATTTTTCCAACAGGGTAAGCTGATTTACCAGGCACCACCCCATGGAATACTGTGTTGGATTGCCGAAGCTTCTTATTTGTCAACCCCATACGCCGAAAGGTCTCATAGTATAGGATATTGATGCTGCTACCTTCATCCATAAGCACCTTTATGAACTTGTAGCCACCAACCTGTGGAGCCACCACCAAGGCTAGCTGACCCGGATTATCAACCCGTGGCGGGTGATCCTCTCTGCTCCACACAACGGGCTGCTCCGACCAACGTAAAAACATGGTATCGCCGGTTCAACAGCATGCACTGCTCTCTTCAGATACTTCTGATCTCGTTTGCACAGACTTGTGGTGAAGACATGATATTGCCCACTGCTTAACTCCTTCGGGTTATTCTGATATCCGGATTGCTGTTGCTGCTGACGCTGTTGATTGCCTTGGTTGTTGTATCCACCCTGACCATGCTGCTGGTTATGCTGATGCTGATTGTTGCCGTTGTTGTTATTGTTACCGCCATGATATCATGATCCAGCTCCGCTTCCCTGGTAACCCGGACCTTGAAAGCCGGGACCTGATCCGCCGCCGGGGGGCCCGTGGTTATACTTGGTCTGTTTTATAACCTCCTGCATGATACGACAATCCTTCCAGAGATGCGTAGCCGGGTTTTCCTCTGTACCGTGTGTTGGGCAAGGCACATTTAGCTAGTAATCTAGATTGAAGGGTGGCCTCCCGTTGCGCGGGGGTGGTCTACCCTTGCGGCGCTGGCCGTTGTCTTGAACGTTGGTATTGGCCACAAAGTCTGAGCCGCCCTCCGCTTTACGCTTGCCATTGTAACCTGTACCTGTCGGATTGGCTTGCGCCGATTTACCGTTTTTGCTCACCTTCCCAGATTTGTCTCCGTCTGCATCTGGATACTTGGTGTTATCAGAGTCCCCATACTTCACCAAAGCGCCCATGAGCGTTCCCATGTCGTTGCAATCGCGTTTGAGCCGTCCTAGCTTTAGCCTCAGAGGCTCGAACCGACAATTGTTCTCCAAGGTCACTATCTCCGTACTAGGGTTGATGCTATTGGAGGAGTGCATGATTTCTGATACTCGTCGTACCAAACTGCTTGTGGTCTCTTGCTCTCCTTGAACACATGCTGCTAAGTCAACCATGGACATCGGCTGTTTGCACGTGTCTTTGAAATTACTGATAAACCGGCGACGCAACTCACCCCATGATCCGATGGAGTTAGGTGGTAAACCCTTTAACCATGTCCGGGCCGTGCCCTCAAGCATCATTGTGAAGTATTTGGCACACGCAGCTTCGTCCACATCAAGCATCTCCATAGCCATCTCATAACTTTCAACCCATGCCTCCGGAGCTAGATCCGCCGTGTAGTTGGGCACCTTGCGCGGGCCTTTGAAGTCTTTGGGTAATTTCACGCTCCGTAAAGTGGGGATGAGACACTGTACCCCAAAGGAGCTAGACATGACTCCCGTTTCTGCGGTGGTAGGGTGAACCGGCGTCGCTTGACGGGTGTCGTCACGGGCAGTATGTCTAGCCTGGTCCGCTGCCTCTTGGGCGTGTGCTCCTGCTCCTGCCGGTGCCGTCTCCGCGCGCTGCTAGATACAGCTAGTTCATCCAGGTGCCTCGTGTAACTCCTGCTTGGACGGGGGGTTGAATGAATCCTCTCCCGGCTATAAGAATACGCCTGTTGCTGTGTTAACGCCGTGTCCAGCAACTCCTTAGCCCGCCGTGCCTCCACTGCTATGGGGGACGTCCCCTCAATGGGAAGAGCGGCCAGCCGTGAAGCGACGGCGACAATGTTGTCCAACGGGTTAGAATAATGCCCGGGAGGGGTGGGTACGTGCAGCTGGGATTACTTGGCGGTTCCGCTCTATGGCTGGTGGCTGAACCGACGCGCCTGTCCCCGGGGCTCCTCCCCGGTTTACCTCTGGGCGGCTACTGGCTCCCGCCCCTGGTGTGCCAAAGAGATTTCTTGCCTCATAAACCAGCGGTAGACGAGTTTGTTGCCTTCTGTACATTACTTCCTGTGAAGCGTTCTCATCCAGCCTGAGCCGGAAGGCTTGAGAATCTAGTTATCCTGCCTTGCAGCCATCCTGACTTTCTCTGCATCCAGATCCAGCTTAGCCTGCTCAATCCAGCTCATTAGCTGAGCGATCTCCGCATCATGCTGCGCCTTGTCGGCCTGGGCTACTTCTGCTATTGCGAGTGCCGTCAAGGTGCCAACCAAGGTGGATAGGACGTCAGAGGGCGACGGGGGAAGGTCTCCAACTCCGGCTCCCGCTGCCTCTGAGGTTATCGCCCTAGCCGTCGAGGGCTGCTGCGTAGATTGTGATCCGGCCATGAAAACAGCAACCCTGTTTGGCGGATCAAAGGGGTCCAGAATACTCTCGCCATCAGACACACCCTCGGACCGGCCGTCCTGTAACAGATACAAAGATTCGGTCTCTCCGGATGAAGATTCATCATCGGAATAGACAACCGTCTCGCCACCAGAATCCGATCCGTCCTCGGCTTGTACTCCGTGCACCGCTCTAACGAAAACATGCTTCATGGTGGGCTGAATCCGGGCCGATCTCGCACGCTGAGCCGGCTCACCGGTGTTGGGGAAGATGTCCGGCTCAGGCCCCAGTTCGCCAATCTTGCCGATGAAGACGTGGATGCCACCGAAGGGGACCCGATACCCGTATTCGATTGAATCGGCCTCGGGGCCCCAGCCGGCGTCGTCGATGTAGATCCGGCCGCGACGATTCTTGGTCATCCGGCCCACTGCGTAACCCTTGAGCCCTTCAAAGCTGCCCTTCAAGAACTCGAAACCATCATGCGATAGCCCTACGGTGGGCGCCAACTGTCGTGGGATTAGCATGGCAGATGTCCGGTTTAGCGGACTTAGGTGTGAGGCCATCGTACGGGTTAGCTTGAAGGGGTTAAAGAGGACGAAGGACACATGGATTTTATACTAGTTCGGCCCCTTCGATGAAGGTAAAAGCCTACGTCTAGTTTGGTGTGGTATTGCTTGGGCGTCGATGACCAGGGAGCGAATTCGCTTGCCTGTGTTTCGAGCTGTCGTTTCTTGTCCTCGAACCGTCGCCGGGTCGTCCCTTTATATAGGAGGCAACGCCCGGTCCGGTTTACAGAGTCCCGAGGCCGGCTCATGAACGTGTCCGCCTCGGTCTCTACACTTTCTATCTTACATCCCAAGTTACATGATACGATGGTTTACAACCGTGGGCCTTATACATGGGCCCTAAACCTCTACGGGCTATAACCTCTTGCTATTCATTCTAATGGGCTTCTAATCATATAACCTTACTAGCGTAATCCGTACCCTCCTGGTCGGTTTATACCTGCTAGTAATATCCCTGACACTATGCGTTTGAGGATTGATGGTTAACAGGAGGCTGGGGACATGATGTTTACCCAGGTTCAGGCCCTCTCGATCGAGGTAAACCCCTACTTCCTACTATATTAATATGGATGAATATGAATACAAGAGTTGATCTACCTCGAGATCGTATTGGCTAAACCCTAGAGTATAGCCTATGAGGATTTGTGATTCTCTATTAGCCTCTACGGACTAAACCCTCCAGTTTATATACACACCGGAGGGGTCTAGGGTTGGTACATACCATCTTGCAGAGGAAGGAAAGATTACACCCAAACCTAAAACCTGCCATTATGCGAATACAGGAGTCCTATCCGGATACGAGAGATGATCTTTGACTATGATCTTCACGGCCCACCAGTCCGGCCCACCAAGAGTTATCTGGCCTCCTGAGGACCCCTCGATCTAGGACTCCCTCACCTGCTTCCAGAAGTTTTAATATTTCATTTCTTACCATTCGTTCATCTTGGGGTTTAACGGTCGCTCAGGTCAACAACTAGTTTAGCATCGGGTTCCACCTTAATTTTTTGTTGGCATAGAGAGGGACAAATGCCCTTAAGATCATCAAGAGTATATCCAATAGCGGCACGGTGCTTCCTCAGAGTTTTTAATAGTCTCTTTTCTTCATGCTCTGAAAGGTTAGCACTAATAATAACAGGATATATCTTGTTTTCATCAAGATATGCATATTTCAGTGTATCAAGTAATTGTTTCAATTCAAACATAGGATCACCTTTAGGTGGAGGAGGACCTCCTAAGATTTCAACAGGAAAATTGTGATTGAGCACACGTTGTTGGTTAAAGAAAATTCTATCTATTTCATTCCTTTCATTCAAGAACATATCATTTTCATGATCTAGCAAATATTGTTCTAAAGGATCATTAAGAAGTACAACAATAGAAGCAAGACCAATAATTTCATAGGTGGTTCTTTATCATGAGATTTTCTATGGTATTTAGAGAAATTAAACTCATGAGACACTTCAGCAAAATTAATACTGACCGTTTCTTTAGTGCAATCTATTTTTAGCATTCACAGTGTTCAAGAAAGGTCTACCAAATATAATGGGACAAAAATCATCATGTGGGGAACCAAGAACTAGAAAATTAGTGGGGTATTTTATTTTCCCACATGAGACTTTGAAATCTCTAACAATCCAAGTGGTGTGATAGTATCTCTATTAGAAAGTTTAATAGTGACATAAATATCTTCTATCTCAACAGGTGCAATATCATTCACAATTTATTGATAAAGAGTAAAGGGAATAGCACTCACACTAGCACCCAAATCACATAAGCCATAATAACAATGATCCCCAATTTTAACTGAGACAACATGCATGCCAACAACAAGTCTATCTTTGTCTTCCTTATCGGGTATGGCAATTCTAGCAGCTTCACCAACAAAGTAAATAACATGCCCATCAACATTATCGACCAAGAGATCTTTAACCATCACAATATTAGGTTCTACTTTAATTTGTTCAGGGGGTTTAGGTGTCCTAACATAACAATTATGGACCATGATTGAAGCTTTAGCATGTTCCCTTAACCTAACAGGGAAAGGTGGTATCTCAATATAAGAAGTGGGAACAACTGGATTATCATTATAAGTAACGGTTTCTTTTTCAACATAAGTAGGTTCTACTACTTTTACTTCAATAGGAGGATGATATTTAAACCACTTCTCGTTAGGGAGATCAACATGAGTAGCAAATGATTCATAGAAAGAAGCTACTATCTCAGAGTCAAGTCCATATCTAGTGCTAAATTCACAAAAACGTCGGTGTTCGTAAAAGATTTAACACAATCAAACTCAAGGTTCATACCTGACTCCTTACCTTCGTCGAGTTCCCAATCTTCAGAGTTGCGTTTAATTCTTTCTAAAAGTTCCCATCGAAATTCAATAGTCTTCTTCATAAAAGTACTGGTACAAGAAGTATCGAGCATGGATTGATCATTATGAGAAAGCCGAGCATAAAAGTTCAGAATAATAATTTCTCTTGGAATCTCATGATTAGTGCATGAATATATCATTGACTTAAGCCTCCCCCAAGCTTGAGCGATACTTTATCCTTCACGAGGCCAAATATAAATATAATTCCGATCACGATGAACTAGATGCATAGGATAAAACATCTGATGAAATTCCAATTTCAATCAGTTGTAATTCCAAGCTCCAGTATCATCACATAGCCTATACCATGTCAACGCCTTTCCCTTCAAATATAAAGGGAAGACCTTCTTCTAGACCTCATCCTCGAGAAAACTGCAACCTTAAATAATCCACAAACTTCATCCACATAGATTAGATGCACATCAGGATGTAGTGTTCCATCTCGTGCATAAGGATTAGCCAGCAGTTTCTCTAACATACCCGAAGGAATTTCGTAATAAATATTTTTAGTAGATTCAGTGGGTTGAGGAGTAACTCTTTGTTTTTTCGGTCGAGGTGAAGATACCCTGAACAAACCCCTCAAAGGATTGTTTTCCATTGTGACAAGTGATAGTAAATTTTAGCACGTAATATAAATTTTTCCTTACCAAAGGCGCTTCACTCCCCGGCAACGGTGCCAGAAAAGAGTCTTGATGACCCACAAGTATAGGGGATCCATCGTAGTCCTTTCAATGAGTAAGAGTGTCGAATCCAACGAGGAGCAGAAGGAAATGACAATGGTTTTCAGCAAGGTATTGTCTACAAGCACTAAAATTATAGGTAACATATAGTTTTGTGATAAGATAATTCGTACCGGGTAACAAGTAACAAGTGTAACTAAGGTGCAACAAGGTGGCCCAATCATTTTTATAGCAAAGGACAAGCATGCACAAACTCTTATATAAAGCAAAGTGCTACCGAGGACACATGGGAATTATTGCCAAGTTAGTTTTCAGCATGCTCATATGATTAAGGTTCGTTACTTTGATAATTTGATATGTGGGTGGACCGGTGCTTGGGTGTTGTCCTTACTTGGACAAGCCTCCCACTTATGATTAACCCCTCTCGCAAGCATCCGCAGCTATGAAAGAAGAATTAAGATAAATCTAACCATAGCATGAAACATATGGATCCAAAATAGCCCCTTAGGAATTAACACATAAACTAGGGTTTAAGCTTCTGTCACTCTAGCAACCCATAATCTACTTATAAATTCCCAATGCCTTCCCCTAGGCCAAAATAATTGTGAAGTGTCATGTAGTGGATGTTCACATAACACTGGAAGAGGATAGATAACATACATCTCATCAAAATAACGAACGAATACTAAATTCACATGATTATTTATAACAAGACTTCTCCCATGTCCTAAGGAACAAACGTAACTACTCACAAAGCATATTCATGTTCATAATCAGAGGATTATTTAATAGCATCAAGGATTTGAACATATCATCTTCCACCAAATAAACCAACTAGCATCAACTACAAGGAGTAATCAACACTACTAGCAACCCACATGTACCAATATGAGGTTTTAAGGCAAAGATTGAATACAAGAGATGAACTAGGGTTTGACAGGAGATGGTGCTTGTGAATATGTTGATGAAGATTTACCCTCCCTCGATGTGAGGATCATTGGTGATGACGATAGCTTCGATTTCCCCCTCTCGGAGGGAAGTTTCCCCGGCAGAACAGCTCCGTCGGAGCCTTAGATTGGTTCTGCCCAAGTTCCGCCTCGAGACGGCGACGCTTCATTCCGAAAGTTCTCTTCTGATTTTTTCCAGGTCAAAACGCTTCATATAGCAGAAGATGGGCATCGGAGACCTACCAGGGGGCCCACAAGCCCTGGGGGTGCGCCCACCCCAGGCTTGTGGCCACCTGGTGGGTCCCCCTCTGGATTTTCTTCGCCCAATATTTTTTATATATTCCAAAATAATTCTCCATTGATTTTCATGACTTTTGGAGTTGTGTAGAATAGGCCACTCATATTTTCTCCTTTCCGATCGAGAATTCCAGCTGTCGGCATTCTCCCTCTCCATGTATATCTTGCAAAATAAGAGAGAAAAGGCATAAGTATTGTACCATAATGTGAAATAATAGTCAATAATGCAATAAATATCAACACGAAGCAATGATGCAAAATGGATGTATCACATACTTTCAATCCTATAAGTGGTATCAGAGCTTTGGTCTCCAATAGGCTTGATTTCCATAGATTTGATGATCATAGCATGTGTTTCACAACCTAGGAGAGTATGGCGTCTAGCGAGGGTAACTATCACCGTAGAGGTCCTTACTTTGATGGTACAAATTTTGCTAGTTGGAAGCATAAGTTGAAATTGCATATTCTTGGTCATAACCCCCCCCATTAGGGCTATTGTTCGTACTGGCTTGCAAGGTGAATTCTTTGACGATGGTAGATAACCGTATCGTGAAGCGACCGCAGAAGAAATGAGGATGTTGCAATACAATGCTCAAGCTTGCAATGTTCTGTTCAATGGATTGTGCCCCGAAGAATTCAACACAATCAGCCGCCTTGAGAATGCAAAGGAAATTTGGGATACTTTGGTTGATGTGCACGAAGGTACCGAGTTTGTCAAGGAATCCAATTTGGATGTGCTTCAAAGTAAACTTGACAAGTTCAAGATGAAGGATGCTGAAGGAGTACGCCGAAATGTACTCTAGGCTTGCTCTCATCACATCTGAGATTGTCGGGTGATACGTCTCCAACGTATCTATAATTTTTTTATTGTTCCATGCTATTATATTATCTATTTTGGACATTTTATATGCATTATTATGCAATTTTATATTATTTTTGGGACTAACTTATTAACCTAGAGCCCAGTTCCAGTTTCTGTTTCCCTTGTTTTTGAGTTTTGGAGAAAAGGAATATCAAACAGAGTCCAAAAGGAACGAACCCTTCGCGATGATTTTTCATGGACCAGAAGACACCCCAGAAGCTTGAGAGCCAAGTCTGAAGAGCCACGAGGAGGCGACAAGGGGGAGGGCGCACCCTAGGGGAGTGGGCACGCCCCCACCCTTGTTAGCCCCTCGTGACTCCACCGACCTATTTCTTCCACCTATATATTCATATATATTCCATAAACCCTAGAAGAGGACACGAAACCACTTTTCCATCGCCGTAACCTTATGTATCCGTGAGATCCCATCTGGAGGCCTTTCTAGTACTCTGCCGGAGGGGGGTTCAACCACGGAGGGCATCTACATCAATTCTTTCTCCCTTTCGATGAAGTGTGAGTAGTTTACCACAGACCTACGGGTCCATAACTAGTAGCTAGATGGATTCTTCTCTCTCTTTGATTTTCAATACCATGTTCTCCTCGATGTTCTTGGAGATCTATCCGATGTAATCTTCTTTTGTGGTGTGTTTGTCCAGATCCAATGAATTGTGGATTTATGATCAGCTTCAAACTATCGGTTTAGTTTGGCCAACTAGATTGGTTTTTCTTGCAATGGGAGAAGTGCTTTGCTTTGGGTTCAATCTTTCGCTGATCTCACCCAGTGATAGAAGGGGAGAGGCACGTATTGTATTGTTGCCATCGAGGATAACAAGATGGGCACTACAAGAAATATGTCAACTTGTGACCACCACTATTGGTCACTGAATGGTCACAAATTTCCATTTGTGACCTTTTTGTGACCAAAAACATAAGGTCAAAAGCTGGCCGTCATAAACTGACTATAGCGACCTTCTCTGTGAGAAGGTCATAAACGTTTTTGACCAAAATATGCCTACTGTCGTGTTTTGGTCACTAGCAGCCTCCCTAGGCCACGTAGGCATCCAGCGTGGCAAGCTGATGTGGCACAAGATTCAGCCCGGTCCAATTCGGTTTTCTACTTGGGCCTAGCCCAACAATTCAGCCTTTTTTACTTATTTTTTACTATTAATTTTGGTCAGCTACATGGGCTTGGCCCATTAATTCGGCCTTTTGCTTTCTAAGATCTAGCCTTTTCACATTCTATATAATTTCTATTTTCGGATTTTCTTTGTTTTTTTTGTTACATTCAAATTTTAGATTATTGTAGCCAACTGGGTGCACATTGCTTGTAGTCAACACACCGATATACCAATCATCAAGTTTTGATTTTTCACAGCTTGTAGTCAACGCACCGATTCAAATAACAGCCAAACTCAGTTTATTACAATATTCCACACAATCACAATATACACGATACATTATTCCACCAATCACAATATAGCACTCTACAGGTAAAACTCTCAACAATATAGCACTCTATATCAGGGGCCAGCCAAGCCTACTACCATGCATGAGGCCACAACCAGCCCAATAGCATCAGCACCGTTGGAGCCCTGACCAACGTCCAAGCTTTATCAAGCTCCCTGCAAATTGCATTTAGTGGCAAAGCATTAATAGATGAAGTTGCAAAATGAATATCATAGGGGAAGCTACACTTGGCATATACACGGCCAGAGTTGGGTTTAAGTAACCAAGTCATGTTTAAAAGAGTTAACCGAAGGAGTACAACTAGCGTGTAACCTGGAAAACATATAGCTAGTACCTATCTATCAACACATGTCATCACATAGAAGCCAAATACGGCCGTGGGAATTAGCAGAAGGGCATCTCCATACTGCTCTTGCGCTACCAGCAAGCGACGCCGGCACCCTCGCTCGGCACGGCCGAGGTCACCGGCACCCTCCTCGGTGTCAAGAGCGCCATGCTCCTCGTTTTCTACAAGGCTGTGGAAGTGGAAGTTGAAAGTATTACTGATTTGACTTTTGCAAGTAACAATACCATGGAGGATTCATCAGAACTAAAAATACCATTAGAGCACTATATACGAAAACAAAAGGAGAAGCATGGCATCAGTGCTATGTTGTTGAGGTTTGAGGTACATAGGACAGAAGCACGTAATAATTTCAATTAAACTATCACTGGTAGAATAAATCAAAATCAGCGCTAAGCTTGAGGGCTAAATCCACTAAAGCAGTGACACCGACTATTATATCAGAATCATCACAAGAAGCACAATAACCTCATTTCCAGTTAGCTTTGCAGTGAGAAACAAAAGCACACAGAAGATTATTATTCCCTATACATGTTGTATGTCGTAAATATTACGACACCTCATGAAGGCAGAGTATTGTGTGACAATCCTCCTCCTTGTCTTACCGGAACCTACTACCTCCATCCAGAAATAACTGCCGCTCAAACGAATGTATCTAGACGTATTTCAGTGCTAGATACATCTGTTTGAGCGACATTTATTTCTGGATGGAGTATAATGTTGTTCATATAGGAACTAGCCATGGCATGTTTTCAGGATCTACATTATGGGACGGAGGGAGTACTTGATAAAAAACGGTTACACTAAATATTACACCAGAAGAACCACAAGCAGTATTTGCTTCTCTAGAGGATAGCAAACTCAAATTTGTTGAAGGTAACTAACAACAATGCTACCAAATATGTTAACACGCCTACAGAATGTTAAATTAGTGGACAAAAAATTCAGACTTCATATGAAGCATTCTTCATATGAAGCATTCTCCATTCTCATATGAAGACAAAAATTACATACTGGTTCATATAAAAAACAGAGACACAATATGAATATGCATGGCATAAGTGCAGGTTGTGCAAAAAAAAAACTGCACTACAACACATTGCGCCTAAAACAAAATACCATTCTACTATCACGACCATACATTCAACTGGCAAGATCTAGCAATGCTCGTCAGCACACGCATACTAACATCAGAAAGGCAGGAGAGAATAAAGGGAACCAAGGGAGATACCTGCAGATGATAGGGTCGACAATGATCTGGATTGAGTTAGCATTATGAGGAAGTGGATGATGTCCATGGTGTGCTTTAGATGCACACAGCCATGAGCTTCTTGCCGCTATTGCATCCGTTCGCTCGATGATGGGTACCAATGCATCCAAGTAGAACAAAACCACCATCACTAACGCACAACTTCAAGTACAAGCAAGTATATATCAAGTGACAGTGAAAACAAGTTGAGGAAAACACTGTAAATATCTATTTCATGTCATGCAGAGTTCAAACCGAATAATTAACTGTAGATTGTTGGTTTAACAATGTAAACAGTTGCCAAATTGAGGAAACCACTATAAACAGGTGTCAAATTGAGGAAAACACTATAAACAAGGCACGCCTGCTGCCCTAGTTTGCTATGCTAGATCTTTAAAATAAAACCCAGAACAGATGTAGCATAGCACCAACTAGGGCAAGGCACAAGGTGAGCAAGATCATCAGGTTTGTAGAAATCAAAGAAGACAGATGATGCACTAATAGACACTGTGCATAAATGAACATGCCAGTAGAGTTCAAAATATTATATTGAGCGAGATCACAAATATAAAGCACGGATAGACATGCAAGGGGAATAGCTAAACACTTTGTCGTGCTCACATCAGTAGTTCTAATCCATGCTAACAATGGATAGACCAACAACACATGTTTCGTTCCATGATACTACAGTTGCAGTGCCATTACAAGCAATAGCAGAGCTACAAGGAAAAAACTGGGCGGGCCAAGCTACCGAAGAGCACACAAAAAATTAAAATTGGAACCATATATTATTTCAGTAGGCATAGTCAGTACATAGCTGCACTTGTTCTCATTGATTACACGATGCACACACATATATATGTACATATATATACTAGTGAATGGTTAACTGAAGCATTCAACAGCATCGCCCAACCACGTTTACCTCTTATGAATCAATGGTTAACTATACAAATCAATGGTGATCCCAAATTACACTAAACATGAGTACCTACAATTCGAATTTAAGCATGCCTAAAATACATCCAGATCCACATCCACATCACACACCAAATTGACATAGGAAGCAGGGGAGTAGGTCGCTGTACAAAATCCATCACCTTGGTGGCGTTAGGGAAAGAGCAGAAGCAGAGGAGGGAGGTCCATGGCGTCCCTCCCGAGCAACAGCACAACACATCACACCATCTTCTCCCATGGTGCCATCCTAGTTGGAAAGACAGATGAGAAGGGGGTCAGACAGATAGCATACCTGAACCTGAACCTGAACCATAACTTAACATGCGCATGATTGGGAGTAGTAGTGAGTAGCGGGGCTGCCTTACGTACACGAGGATGTTGAGGGGGAGGATATTGGGGGATGTGAGGGGGAGGGGGGCGAAGCATCAAACCTTGCCGTATGCGGCCCCGAAGCCGCCGATGTTGGCGTGGGGAGAGAGGCCGTGTTAACCAGATCGAGGTCGTGGGCACGGCTTCGAATCCGCTGCGGCCGCCTCGCCTGCTTGAGCCGTAGACGACGCCGACGCCGATGGCGGAGACCATGGCTACCTGCAACGTGAATCGGAGGCCGGTCAGTCAGATCTGATCCGTGAGGCCGTGGACGAATCGTGAATCAGAGGAGAGGGGTGCGTCGGTCGCTTACGAGGGCGAGGGTGCTCTTGCCGGAGTAGGGTCGCGGGGTGAACGACATGGCTGCGATGGCGGCTGGATCCAGACGACGAGGGTTCCGCGCTGCCAGGGCGGAGTCGAGGACCTGCGACCGATGAGGAGGGTTCCGCGCTGCCACGGAGGAGGACGTCGAGGTCAGCGGTGGGTGGGAGAGGACTGGATCGGGAGGGGGTGGCGATGGCGGCGGGGAGATTGGGAGGAGGGAGGAGGGGTGGCCGGCGCGCGGAGATGAGGGAAGGGAAGGAGGGGAAGGGTGGCCGGCGCGCGGAGATGAGGGAAGGGAAGGAGGGGAAGGGCGGCCGGCGCGCGGAGGAGGTGGGGCGCCGGTGGGTCGCCGCTGTGGGTGTGGTGGGTCGCCGCTGTGGGTGTGGTTGGTTGGGAGGCGGCGGGGAGGAGATGGGGGGAGGAGGGGTGCGATGGGGGCTAGGGTTTGGGTTGCGGTGGGGTATGTCTTTTTCATTTTTTCTTTATTTTTTTCTGTAGATAGATGGATGGATGGATGTGGGATGGTGAGATGGATGGATGGATGGATGGGCGCCATGTCATCGATCCGTGGGAAGAGTCCTGATTGGTTCGAAAAATCAGTAATTTAAAAAAGTATCTCTAAGTACTAAAAATAGATGGATTTTGTGAAGTAGCTACCAAAAATATTTTGCAAAAGGGAACCACACAAATTTTCACTAGAGTTAGACAACATTTTATGGATAAATACCAATTTGAATGCATTTCTGATCTTTCTAGCTATTTTTAATCATTTTCCGAGTGCCCAAAATGATATTTTTTGTGAAGGACCTACCAAATATTTGTTGCAAAATTGGACCAAATCATTTTTATAAAATACTAGGCCATATTTAATGGACAATTGACCAAATGATTGGGTGTAAAATGTTTTGATCCACCTCTCATGAAAAAGACAAATTTCCGCCGATTCAGCTAGAAGCGGGTCAAATTTGAACTGCGGCTGCCTCGTAGTTTGCTATTTATTTTTTCCAAAAATCATTTCTAGGTACATAAGTACCTATTTAATAAGAGAAACACCAAAAAAATTCCAAGATTCCACCACTAGCTAGGAACGGTCATTCCCGCCGTTTTGACCGCATTTTGAAACGGGCATAAAAAATTCAAAAAAAAAATCAAAAAATTGGAACACCTTCGCATTGTGTCATTATATATGACCAAGTTACCAGGAAAAATATTAAACTTGTAATACGACAATTCTATTAAAAAAGTGTTCTCAGAAATGAGCTATCATGCGTGAAGATTCATGGCTTTCAAGCCAAATGATCAATCCTATGGCCACATTCACTGCATAGTTTGTTCAAATGATCTCATATTGTGCACAAGGGTGCATCTTGGAATGGCAAACAATGTTGCCTAAGGAAGTTTTCATTTTCTTTGGACGAAAAATTCATTTTCCATTTTTCGAGTGCCCAAAAGGAGGTTTTTTTGTGAAGGACCTCCCAAATAATTGTTGCAAAATTTGACCAAATCATTTTTATAAAATACTAGGCCATATTTAATGCACAATTGACCAAATGATTGGGTGTAAAAAGTTTTGATCCACCTCTCGTGAAAAAGACAAACTTCCGCCGATTCAGTTGGAAGCGGGTCAAATTTGAACTGCGGCTGCCTCATAGTTTGCTATTTATTTTTTCCAAAAATCATTTCTAGGTACATAAGTACCTATTTAATCAGAGAAACACCAAAAAAATTCCAAGATTCAACCACTAGCTAGGAACGGTCATTCCCGCCGTTTTGACCGCATTTTGAAACGGGCATAAAAAATTCAAAAAAAAATCAAAAAATTGGAACACCTTCGCATTGTGTCATTATATATGACCAAGTTACCAGGAAAAATATTAAACTTGTAATACGGCAATTCTATTAAAAAAGTGTTCTCAGAAATGAGCTATCATGCGTGAAGATTCATGGCTTTCAAGCCAAATGATCAATCCTATGGCCACATTCATGGCATAGTTTGTTCAAATGATCTCATATTGTGCACAAGGGTGCATCTTGGAATGTCAAACAATGTTGCCTAAGGAAGTTTTCATTTTCTTTGGACGAAAAATTCATTTTCCATTTTTCGAGTGCCCAAAAGGAGGTTTTTTTGTGAAGGACCTCCCAAATAATTGTTGCAAAATTTGACCAAATTAATTTTCTAAAATACTAGGACATATTTAATGCACAATTGACAAAATGGTTGGGTGTAAAAAGTTTTGATCCACCTCTCGTGAAAAAGACAAATTTCCGCCGATTCAGCTGGAAGCGGGTCAAATTTGAACTGCGGCTGCCTCATAGTTTGCTATTTATTTTTTACAAAAATCATTTCTAGGTACATAAGTACCTATTTAATCATAAATACATGGTTTGGTGGCGATACGTCGAGGTTTGGGCGGTGGTCGAGGGCCCCAACTCTAGAGCGCGTAAACTCGCATGCCCGCTGCGTGGTCACCGCGTGACTGTGGCGTTGCCATGTGTTCTGGGCAGCCTAGGCATGTCTAGTGGGTTGGCCACTCCCCAGGTAGGTGCTAGGAAGAAAATTACAACATAAGATTATCACGAGGAGACCGATCGATGCTCAAACATGAATTAGCAGCCAAGTGTTTGATTAGCGGTACGGAAAATGCACATGGCTAATGGGCGTGAGTTTTGGTTGAGGATGATCAGTTACTAAGAAGACCGTCTTCACAAATTTTCAGCTCAAAAGGAGGAGTCTAGGTGGTACTTGCTTTGCAAAGTACCACACTGAACATAAATACGAATGTTGAAGATGGGCTCAAAATAATGAATGGATTGAGCTGGCATTTGGTGGAGGATAGTTATTTGGGCATAGGAAAGCACTGTAGAAAATGGATACCATTTGGACATGCCAAAGTGGTACTTCCTTCACAAAGTGTTTTTTTGAACAGAATAGGAAAATGAATATTTTCGAATTATTTTTGAACTAGGCAAGGAAGGTTTTTTACATATTTGACGAAGATCTGACCCAAAGAATTTATGAGATTTTTTGGGGAATTTTGGGAATGACAGAAATATAGGTTGCTTCACAACCTAGGGCAAAAACTGCCACATGGACATGACACATAGGCAAAACTGATGAGGTGGCGCCTAGTCGTAGCAACCCACCACAATTTTCAAGGTTATGACCATCTATATTGGTCATGAACAGCTAGAAATAAGGCAGCGAACCAGTGCTATCTACTTTGTGACCATTTCGTGTAAGGAAATTATGACCTTTCTGACCAAAATGGTCGTTATAGTTTAGGGTTTGGAGCCCCCCGAACAGCTTTTGACCAATTGGTCTGAAATGGTCATAGATCTATGACCAATTCTTCCAGGGTCACTAACAAAAGGTTATAACTTGACACACACACACACACACACACACACA
>LR738713.1:790996358-791051006 GCA_902687465.1 Secale cereale | reverse complement strand
ATATATATATATATATATATTATGACCCATACGGTTGAAAAATTCTTTAAATGTCTCAAGACTGCGCCGCATTCCTACCGCCCCCTTGGTCTCCGGATCGTCGCTGTCGTCTCCTGTGCGCCTTTGCCGCCGAAATCCGCCACCGTCAACAGAATCTACTCCATCGTTGCCGCCGTAAAGGTTCTTCAGCGGGTTAGGGTGAGATTCGATCTCCTCGTGCTTCTTTTATCTGATTCACTGCACAAGGACAATGCCATGTATCTTGCCACGACTGAAATACTTCTATCCACCAGACAAATTCATTAGAATAGATTCTGAAAAAAGAATTTAGGGTTAGGTTTCCGCCGAACTCATCTCGGACAAGCCAAATTGATTTTCGGTCCCACCGATTGGCCCTGGCCATTGCATAAGTAAAAATCGGTTCCACCGAAACGTACTAATCGGTGAGACCAAAAGCAAAGTTTCAGTGAAACCCTAGCATCTTGGAGACACCGAACACAACTCGGTCCAAACGAAAAGGTGTGTTTAGGCTCTGTGAGTGCTTCGGTGTCACCGAAACGATCAAGTCAGTAGCTCCGAAATGCTTTCCGTGTAAAACTAAAACTAAAGTTTGGACTCAAATTTTCGAATAACTATCTGTTTTTTGTGATACATCTACTCTTCCCATACCCATCTATTCACAAGGTCTGTTTGCAAGATGTCGACAACAAGTGACAGTCAGAACCAGTCAGAGCAGAATGTTGAGCTCAATGAAGGCTCTAGTCCTAGTGAGAGCTATGATGAAGGCAGCAGGAACACTCCCAGCAATCTACTGAAAGTTGTCACAAGGACAAAGAAGAAGAGAACCTCAGACAATGCGGATGAGGACTTTGTTGCAGATGAGGCCACTTCCAAGAAGAAGGTAGTATTCACAAAAGAATATGGTACTTCTGCTAGTGCTAGGCCAAGTGCCATGGAAAGGACTGCCGTCAGAAAAGTGCCACCGTCAAAGGCAAGCAAAGCCTCAGCTCCAAAGGAAACCATGACCTTCACACTTGAGGAGCCAAGTGATGAAGAAGCATATGCTAGCAAGAAAAGGAAGAGGGCTAGAAAGACCACTGCCACAGTCATTGGGAAACCTTCCATGAGGGAAGATGATCAGGAGGAGGAGGAGGAAGAACATGCTGAAGCACCTCCAGCTAAGGCATAGAAGCTCATGTTTGATGCCATGAAGACAACTGCTCCATCCAATCCCAAGTCCATGCCCAAAGCTCCAGCACCTAAGAAGTCAATAAGAAACATTCCAACTGCAGAGAAGAACAAGGTCCTAGTACCTGAAGTTGAGGATGATGATGAGCCACTAGTGCTTAGGAAGCTCAAGCCCAAGATCCTAGATCATGACAATGCACACCCTATTTCAAAAAACAAGGTGCTCAGGAAGGAGCGGATTGAGAGAGTGGAGGAAAGTTGATCCCTACTGAGGGAGTCCTGGGTTCAAGGGTCCTCAGGCGTCCGGGTCGATGAAGCTGGGCCGTATTGATGGGCCGCGAAGATAGAGGCAGAAGACTCTCCCCCGTATTCGGTCATGACTCCTATGTGCGTAGAAAGGCATGCATGATGTCCGGATGTAGCTATTACTTCCTCCCCAAGTCACCTTTGTAACCCTAGACCCCCTCCGGCGTGTATATAAGCCGGAGGGTTTAGTCTGTAGAGGCTAACAACAGAATCATTACATCCACATAGGCTAGGCTCTAGGGTTTAGCCATTATGATCTCAAGGTAGATCAACTCTTGTAACACATATTCATAAATATCAATCAAGCATGAGTAGGGTTTTACCTCGATCGAGAGGGACCGAACCTGGGTAAACATTGTGTCCCCTGTCTCCTATTACCATCGGTCCTTAGACGCATAGCTTGGGCCCCCCTACCCGAGATCTGCCGGTTTTGACACCGGCAATGGTGCTTTCATTGAGAGCTCTGCTGTGCACTTGCAATAGCGATCGATGGCTTGTCTCGTCATCAACGATGAGATCACCCTCGGAAACAACTTGGCCATTGGCAAGGTTCTCTAGCTTGGCGGGTTCGCTGTATACGCCTGTGTGGCCTCCGGGCCGGCCGCACTTCCTGTGGTCATCGATCATCACCCCTATGTTGACTTCAGCCACTCCGATGACGCGACCTTGACAGATCTCTTGCCCTTAAATGAGCTGTTGTATCACATCACCACCCTGGGGCTTTCATTGCCAGGAGACCAGATTGGACTCAAATCCGGTCAGGATGAGATTAATCCCATCCCGATCACTCATCTAGTGGCGGCAGCCGAGGATGGAGCCGAAGATACTCCCCCTCTTGATACGGAGACCATCACAGTTCGGATCTCCGAACCCATCGAGCCGAACACGCCCCTGTCGGGTGGCACTTTGTATTTTCCGAGCTCTAGGATTGACACCGGGCCCACGGAACGTTCAGATCCTGCTGAGCCTAGATCGTCCACACCGGAGGTTGTCAAAACCCTGAATACCACGTTGGGCCGGGACTTAAAATTACCAAGACCCTCCTACCCTGGGAAAAACTCTCCAAGTAAATCCGGATTCCCGGACATAAACGATCTCGCGAACATACATCAGCAGCCCGATGAGGCGGTCAACCACTTTTGGGCCAGATTCCTGCTTGTCAAGAACAAGATTAAGGACTGCTGCGATGACGATGTGGTCCCCTTATTTCACCGCAACTGTACGGATGAGGGAGATTTGAACGCCCTCAACCGACGTCATGTTCTGAGTTTCACAGACCTGTCGCACTTAGTACGAAAGTACTGCGCAATGGAAAACACTTGGAAAGCCCAAAATACACCTCTAGAACAGTCCATATTCAGACAACACACTGTTAAGGCTAAACGGACATACCTCAGCAGGTCATTCGATAATATGCCTATCGACAAGAAGAACAAACCTTCTACAGGACGCATGTCCGTACTGGACGAACTGCTCGATAAACCTTGCCAAATACATGCAGCCCCGGACAATATCCCAAACCACCGCCTTAGGGCATGTTGGGTACTCCGGCAGGTAGCAAAGAGCGGTGCAGAAACCTTGCCACCGCAGTATCAGGGGATAAAGACATCGGTGTCTTCACTATCTTCGAGACGTTCTCCTCAAACAACCGCCGCAAAAGAGCAAATTGTGAACTTGCCGAGGCCTATCAAATTAGCTCTGCAAGTCCATGGAACGACACGGAAATCACTTTTTTTTTGCCGAAGACGCACCTCGAGTCCGGCCGGTCCGAGCAACAGCAGCTCTTGTACTAGATCCAATAGTAGACGGCTTTTGCCTCACTAAAGTAATCATGGACGGAGGAAGCGGACTCAACCTCATATATGAGGAAACGCTTGCAAAAATGCAGATTGACAAATCCCGCATTGAGCACACTAACACAACCTTCAGAGGAATTATTCCCAGTCGAGAAGCCCGGTGTTCGGGCAGCATTAAGTTTGACGTAGTATTTGGCACATCCAAGAACTACAGGTCGGAGGAACTGCTCTTCCACATTGTTCCCTTCAATAGAGAATACCACGCCCTTTTAGGACGAGACACTATTTCACGCTTTCAAGCCATACCCCATCATGGGTACATGAAGCTTAAAATGCCAGGGCCCAATGGAGTAATCACATTAACAAGTGAATACGACAGAGCACTCCGCACCGAGAACAAAACGACATCTTTAGCCCTAGAGGCATTATTCGAAAACCTCGCAGCCGAGGAATTAACCACCTTACGATCCACGATGGACAAGGACGATGTAATCCTTGCCAAAAGATCGAAATCTACCCCCTTCAAGCCAGCAGATGAAATTATAAAATTTCAAGTGCACCCAAAGGACCCTAATAAGACATCGTATATCGGGGCACAGCTGGATCCGGCGGTAGATAGCGCGTTACGCGCCTTTCTTCACGAAAATTGGGATATATTTGCCTGGCACCCTTCAAATATGCCAGGAATCCCACGCAGGCTGGCCGAACACAGCCTCAACATTATCAAAGGGTTCAACCCTGTCCAGCAATCACTGGATGATTTTCTGAACCAAAAGACAAGCAATGGGAGAAGAGCTAGCCAAGCTACTGGAGGCGGGATTCATCAGAGAAATTATACATCCGGATTGGCTAGCCAACTTAGTCATGGTACCAGAGAAGGATAAATCCTAGCGCCTCTGTGTCGACTTTACAGACCTAAACAAGGCTTTCCCTAAGGATCCCTTTCCGCTACCCCGCATTGATCAGATTATCGATGCAACGGTCGGACACGACTCGTTGTGTTTCCTTGACGCCAACTCCGGATACCATTAGATAAAGATGAAGGAATCCGATCAGGCCGAACGGCATTTATCACCCCGTACGGTCCCTTCTGTTTCAACACTATACCCTTTGGACTCAAAAACGTTGGTGCCACGTATCAACGCATGAGTCAAACATGCTTAGAAAAACAAATTGGCAAGACAATGGAGGCATATGTTCACGACATAGTCATTAAGACCAAACACGTCGAGACATTGGTGGATGATCTCCGCCTTACGTTTGATAACCTTCGAGCATATGACATAAGGCTCAATCCAGAAAAATGCATCTTTGGCGTTCCGGCCGGAAAGCTATTAGGCTTCATTGAATCCCATAGAGGAATCGAAGCTAACCCAGCTAAAATCCGGGCCTTGTCACAGCTCAAAACGCCAACCGATCTCAAACAAGTGCAAAAACTAGCAGGCTGCGTAGTGGCCTTGAGCCACTTCATCTCCAGGTTAGGAGAGAAAGCATTGCCACTTTATAGATTGCTACGACGCACTGGCAACTTTGAATGGACGAATGCGGCCACAGCTGGATTGGAAGAACTAAAAACTCTACTAGCAATGTCGGTGTACAAAAAGAGGGGTACACTGTGCACGAGCAGTCTGAGTCACGGCGCCACCACACCAAGCACGGCGAGGGAGGCGAGCCGGGGCAAGACTGAAGCTCAATCGAGACTGAAGCAACGCCAAGAACAAGACCACGAAGAACAAAGGGACGAAGCAGCTTCCCACGGCAAGATCCTTGCCGGGGCCAGCTCTGGCAGCCCCGGCAAGACCCTTGCCGCGGCAGCTCGCCCCGCGCCTACGGAGCGAATCACCCTTGAGGCCACCGCCCCCATGGGGCGAGGATTCGGGAGATATCCCTGTGGTGGCATGCAGATCTTTGTGAAGACCCTCAAGATCAGATGCAAGATAAGAAGACGACGACCCTTGGCGGGATCCCATCCAAGAAGGACCACAAGGCCCCCGGCAAGCACCTTGCCGGGGATGACAGCAGGCGCCACGGAAAGACCCTTGCCGGGGCCCCCGACAAGGCCCTTGCCAAGGACACCCACGGGGCCACCATCAAGCCCGCACCAACTGGGTTTCCACCGACCCACGCAGCTGCCGACCGGACCAGTTGGACAGGCTCCTGCGTGGCAACCCACAGATCGTCATGGAGACCCGCCGTTGCGCTACCTCAGCTGCCTATCTGCCTACATGGCACCTCAGGCACCGCTGGCCAGGGCGCGTGTCGACACGAGGAGGAGCGGCGACGGACAAGACGGGCGTCTCCCCTCGTCCCCGATAAAGCAAGGACACATCAGCTGGGCGCATTAAATGCACCTTGTCCTGTAATGCGAGGGATAATCTCGCATCACTGTACCCTTTCCACCCCCTGTGTGCCACTGTGGCAGCCCCTTTTTCCTATAAAAGGAGGCCCGAGGCGACCAGGAGGGGGATTCGGATTTTTAGAACTCCTCACGAGTCTATTGGAGCTCCTCACCAGCTGAAGAACACCAACATATAATCCACCAAAGTAGAAGTAGGGTTATACGCATCTTTGCGGCCCGAACCTGGGTAAAAGAACTGTGTCCTGACCGTTAGATCCGCTCTTCTCTCAACCCCGCGCCCCGCAACCGTAGTAGGGATTCTTGTGATCCCATAGGTGTCGATCCAAATACACTGACAAGCGAGCAACCCAATCCTAGCCGCCCCAGGTGTTGGCGAACCAATGTTGCTGTATATATCAGCCACTCACCAGGTAGTGAGTGTCGTGCTCGTCGTCGAGTGAGCCAAAAAGGGACACAAGTTCCCCGTTCAAAACCCCGTATACTACGTATCCGAGGTTCTCACACCGTGTAAATCTCGGTACCCCCCTATCATAAAATTGCCTATGCGGTCTTCATGTCATCTCGAAAAATCCGACACTACTTTCAAGAGTGTTCGATCACAGTGGCATCCAAAGTATCACTTAACGATATCATCAACAATAAAGACGACACTGGACGCATAGCGAAATGGGCCATCGAGCTCTTACCGTTCGAAATATCATATAAGCCGCGTTGGACTACTAAATCCTAGGTGTTGGTTGACTTCGTCGCAGAATGAACTGAAGCCGAACTCCCTAAATAGTATGGCTCATATTCCCACTGGACAATGTACTTCGAAGGTTCCAGAATGCTAGCCGAATTGGGGGCCGGCGTCATCCTGATATCCCCAACAGGGGGTACAGTCCGGTATGTACTACAAATCATGTACATGGACTCAAACAATGCAGCCGAATATGAGGCACTATTGCATGGTATCCGCCTAGTTGTATCCATGGGCATACGATGCCTCGAGATACGCGGAGACTCAAACATCGCCATCTCTCAAATAAACGGAGAATTTGACGCGAAGGATTCAAAGATGGCAGCTTATCGCAATGCCATATTGAAAATATCGGCTTGATTTGAGGGGTTGGAATTCCACCATGTAGCCCGGGATAATAACCATGTGGTGGATATACTCACTCGTATGGGCGCTAAACGCGACCCAGTCCCGCCTAACACCTTTGTGGAAAGGTTGTTTAAGCCATCAGTAACATGGTAGGACGAGAGCGACGATACTAATTCGGATCTGAACACACCCCCAGTCGAACTTAACCCAGACGTCATCAGGGACTCAGACATGGAGATAACATCTTCGGCTCACGAGATCATGGCTTTCATAGCCCCCTAGACAGAGCTCTTCTTAGCTTACCTTAATAGGCAAGAGCTCCCCGATGACCAAAAGGAGGCCTGCCGCATAATTCGGCATTCTAAAGCCTACAAAGTTCAAGAAGGTGAACTATATAAGAAAAGCACTACTGGTGTTCACCAAAGGTGCATCTCCGAAGAGGAGGGATGGCAACTTCTCACTGAAATACACGCTGGAATGGGTGGCCATCACACCACAGCTCGGGTGCTCGTGACCAAAGCTTTTCGAGCTGGCTTTTTCTGGCCCACTGCCCGAGCAGATGCCCAGACCTTAGTCCAACATTGCGTTGGCTGCCAGCTCTTTGCAAATCAAAGTCACATGACTCCCACCGCTTTGACAACCATCCCCATTACTTGGCCGTTTGCGGTATGGGGGATTGATATGGTCGGACCTCTTAAAGGGGGAAGCCATAAAAAGCAATACTTGCTGGTGATGGTGGATAAATTCACTAAATGGATAGAAGCCAAGCCAGTAATAACAGATGAGGCAGGGCCGGTGATAGATTTTATATCCAGTGTAGTACACCGTTATGGTGTCCCGCTCAGTATTATCATAGATAATGGCACCAACTTTACAGCCGATGAGGTAAAAAACTGGTGCGCAAAGTTAGGCATTAAACTTGATTACGCTTCCGTGTACCATCCTCAAACAAACTGTCAATTTGAAAGAGCTAATGGTCTGATAATGAGCGGCATTAAACCCCGACTAGTGCGCTCCCTACGGGAGTCTGATAAACACTGGGTTGGGGAGCTAGACTCCGTACTCTGGGAGCTGCAGACCACACCTAATCGGACGACCGGATACACACCCTTTTTCATGGTATACGGCGCAGAGGTTGTTCTGCCCTGCGACATTATTCATGACTCACCTCGAGTGCACATGTATGAAGAGCGAGAAGCCGAGCTAGATCGGCAGGACGACCTAAATGGACTTGAAGAGGAGCGCGATATAGCGCAGGCCCATTCCACATTTTATCAACAACAGGCCAGGCGGTACCAGAGCAGAGAATTGCGGGCTAAGACATACAATGTTGGCGAACTTGTTTTACGCCTCCTGAAGAATAAAAAGGACAAGCTCAAACCAAAACGGGAGGGCCCCTTCATTATCGACGAAGTACTCACCGATGGAGCCTATCACCTTCGGAATGCGCAAGACAACCGCCTTGAGCCGAAACAGTGGAACGTTGCGAGGCTCCGACGATTCTATGGATAGTTTGGTAGCATTTTTTTCCCTCCTTTTAAGTTAGGTTTTTTCTTTTATTTTTATTTTTCGCCTCTTCTTTTTTCTTACTTTTCCTTTCATTGGTAAGTATTCGGCTCACCCGAACTATCACAGGATAGAACATCTTTGAATGTATCTACCTCGAATATACTTGGGGGCTTCTTTGATGAAGCCTATTATCAATAAGCTTCTTGCTTACAATGTCGTCTATTTTTTACAGTCTTTCGTTGCCATTATATGCACCTTTCAGTTTTGGCCAAGCTGGGTTGCCTGGCTCCCGTGCTTACCCCTATGTTCTCGATTGTTCGGCTAGGGTGTAAAGGGAGCACCTCTGCGATTGTTACAACCGGGTAATCCAAATCTGTACCTCAGACTGGGTGAAGCCCAAAGCTAGCATTCTTAAGGGAATAATTGGTTGGCGGATACATGACATATTGCTTTTAATGCGTACATTTTGTACTATCATAGGATATGGCATCCTACAATCCTTTTACAGGATCAAAAGCCTAAGCATGCATATGTACGCATGCTGACCCAGGGAAAGGAACCCGTGACAGAACTATTCTCTCTGTAAGATGTTTCTTACGTTAAATAGTAATATAACATAACTCCCCAAACACAGTTTGTCTGTTCAAGCAATTATGACCGGATTGCCAGGTTTCCGAACATACCATGTGTTTACCACAAGTATAGTATTCAGAAACACTCCAACCTTTGGGTTTATGGAGGTTAAAGCGGAAGGTCGGCTATGACAATCTTTTTATAATTTCGGCGAAGATAAGTTTGATGTTAAATTACATTGATACATAGAATCAAGTGACTACTCTTTTTTTATTCCCTCTATAAGGCTATCTAGTTTACAGTCCCGTTGGGAAAACTTGGCAGCTATCTTCACTTGGTCATATACCAAGCTCACGGGAATTTCTTGTCTATCCGATCCTCGAGGTCCCATGCGGGCCATATGATTCGGTTCAAGGCTGGTGTAGCGTGTCTTCACCATGGCCCAGGCTTCTCAAGCACGCATACGATATGCCGATGCTTTCCATAGTTCAAAGCGGCATCGAGCCCCTTTGAACAGATCCGCCAAGTCCTCAATAGTTTCTGGAGGGGAATCGCCCGGCCATAAAGCCTTGGCCATATTATTCATGGCCTTCTGAGCTCGCTCGTGTACTCTGGAAAGCTCTTGCACCACGTCGCCTTGAAAACCGGACAGTTCCCCTTCGGGCTGCCCAATTAACAAACCTGCAGGCACAGTTTTATGAAAAACTTTGAAAACAAGGGACTATAAGGAGAGCTAGGTTTAAGGACATACTGGATATGCCGCCTTTAAGCTTCCGTTTCTCTTCCAAGTCATTTGAGAGTTGGGCTCGCACGTCCTTTAACTCCTATTCTAGCCTGACATTTTTATCATGCGCTTGGTTTCTTTCACCTTTGGTTCGTGTCAATACACGTTTACCAGCAGCTGTTTCCCCTTCGGCATATTTTTATCCGCCAGAGCAGCCTCTAGATTCTTCTCCCATTGGTCGGTTGGCCATGTTGCTGCATTTCAATCAATATGTACTTAGAGACTATTGATCGGCACAAATATAATACTGTCTGAACACTATTGTTCTTACCATCAGTATCCTTTTCGGATTTCTTCGAATTTTCCAATTCGGTGGTGACAGTCGTCAGCTAGGTCCGGCATTCTTCCAGCTGCTTGGATAAGATGTTATTCTTTTCTTGGAGTGTCGGTAAAACACAACGATCCTCAAATCAGTTGGACCAACTGCTTTAAGTCTCGGGGGCTACTGGCATGGGAACACTAAATTAACACTTACCCGCATATCTTTTCAAAGCTGGTGAGTGGCTCCAGCGAGTCCATCTTGAGCGGCTCAGATATAAGCATCTGCAGAACTGAGGGCGTTAAACGCCTCCTCAGAAAAGGCTGGGTCACACATGAGGGAGTCCTGGATCAGGGGATCCTCATGTGGCCGGACAAACTCCTGGTGGGCCGGACTGGTGGGCCGTGAAGATTATTACAAAAGATCATCTCTCGTATCCGGATAGGACTCCTGTATTCCTGTATTGGCAAGTTTTAGGTTCGGGTGAGGGTTTAGTCCAGAGAGGCCAACGTAGAATCACAATATCCTCATAGGCTAGACTTAGGGTTTAGCCATTACGATTTCGAGGTAGATCAACTCTTGTATTCATATTCGTCCATATTAATATAGCAGGAAGTAGGGTTTTACCTCGATCGAGAGGGCCTGAACCTGGGTAAACATCGTGTCCCCAACCTCCTGTTACCATCGATCCTCAGACGTATAGTTCGGGACCCCCTACCCGAGATCCACCGGTTTTGACACCGACATTGGTGCTTTCATTGAGAGTTCCACTATGTCGTCGACCGAAGGACTGATGGATCGCGTCATCAATCACAACGGCGACGCCGTGGGAATTTTCCCTCCCGGCCAACTCTTGGTGTTCTGCGGCTTCGCGCTCCGTGCCAACACTGATGGCCACCTTGAGCAGATTGAGAGCTACGCCCCTGGCCATCACGTCAGATTCGGAAGCTTGAACTACATCGCTGATATCAGCGGAGACTTGATCTTCGCTAGATTCGAGCCAGCGGCAGCCTCTCTCTGTCACCACTTTGATCATGACCTAACTCTGTCATCAGACCAGGAAATAACACCTATGACAGTTTTGGCCCTAGATCCAGAATAGATCGCGTCACCCAAATACGGGAAGCTCAACCCCACCGCGGGAGCCGCAGACTCTACGACGTTGGAGCTGCACTTGGATGGAGTCCGTGTTACCGGAACCCCGGACTCAACTCCATTTTCTGATTCTGAATTGAGCGTAACTGCGCCCTTCAAACCTGACCAGGCGTCTATCGCCGAATTCAGTGCAACGGATATCTTCAAGCACCCCCCCTTTAGCGACATGTTAAAGTAGCTAAGATACCTCTCCCTAGAGGAGGACACCTAGACGAATTATATCAGGTTTGAACTGGAGGCTGACGGAGAATTTCGTTCCCCACCCACCACCCACTTGATAGCCACGGTCGAAGATTTAACCGATCTACTTGACTATGCTTCCGAAGACTTCGAAGGGATGGACCTCAAAACTGAAGCGGATCCAGATCAAGGCCGGCCCGTAACCGGGCGGTGGACGGCCACGTCTTCGTATGACGTGTACATGGTGGATACACCCAAAGAGGTGGAGGACGACGGCGAAAACAATCCCGTAGAGGACAAGCCCGCCGAAGAACCTCCCAAGCGTCGGCGTCCAAAACGTCGAACTAAATCCCGTAAAGGAAAAGACAACAACACCGTGACTAATGACGGTGACATTCCAGAACAAGCCGAAGACCCCGCAGAGTATTAGATGACACAGTGGTAAACGCCGGATTCAGCGGCTCCTGGCCCGGTCAACAGAAGAAGCCATTTAAAGGCAACAAAGATGGTCCATCAAGTTTGGACAGGATATTAGATAGGCCCTGCCAAATTCATGGCACCCTAGAGAAACCTACCAACCATACAGGCCGGCAAGCTGTTGGGTCTTCAAGCAGGCCGGCAAGCTCAACGCCGAACATAAGGGGAAGGAGCCTCAGAGCGAAGATGAGGATGAACCTCGCCAACCGAATATAGGGGGACAGAAAAATTTTTCCACCGGAGGTCAAAATAGTGAACATGATATATGCCACTCATATCCCAAAGAGGGAGCGCAAGCGCACACTCCAAGACATCTACGCCGTTGAGCCTGTCGCCCCCAAATTCAACCCATGGTCAGCCTGCCCGATCACTTTTGATCGCAGGGATCATCCGACTAGTATTCGGCATGGGGGTTCGGCTGCCCTAGTGCTCGACCCAATAATAGATGGATACCATCTAACCCGAGTCCTTATGGACGGCGGCAGTAGTCTCAATCTGATATATCAGGACACTGTCCACAAGATAGGGATCGACCCTTCTAGAATTAAGCCAAGCAGCACAACCTTTAAAGGATTGATACTCGGCGTTGAAGCCAGCTGCACAGGCTCTTTAACATTAAAAGTTGTATTCGGTTCTCCCGACAACTTTCAAAGTGAAGAACTAATCTTCGACATAGCTCCGTTCTGAAGTGGCTATCACGCTCTACTCGGAAGAACGGCCTTCACCCGCTTTAATGCAGTCCCGCATTATGCATATCTAAAGCTTAAAATGCCCGGACCACGTGGCGTTATCACGGTTAATGGAAATATGGAGCGCTCTCTCCGTACGGAGGAGGACACTGCGGCCTTAGCAGCCGAAGTCCAATGCGGCCTACTTAAGCCGGATAATCTATCAATAGAGGACATAGCTAAACATGTCTGGCACACGCCTCAGTGCGGCAGCTCAGATGAACCTGAGCAAGATTGACAGCTACACCCCCGTCGACTGCCCGATATAAGGTGATAGCATACGTGCCTCGAGTACATAATTATGCCTTAAAGTTCCTTGGGCGACGACCGGGGCCACCTGCATAAAGTCCATAGTTCGGCTAGACCCTATTCGGACTCTAAACTTATCTTCTTTAGGTTCATTAAACGAACCAAACTTATTATGGCCACACTAGATCTATTTTTTCTTTTTCTAGGATTATTTTCCTTCTCCTTTTTTCTTACAGATAGTCATCATACTCACACCTTCAAGGACACATTACAGAGGAGGAAACAACGCAGACGCGCAGCAGGGACCAGCACTAAGATTTATTTTTAGATTAAGACCCTGTGTAAACCTTTTTCTCTTTCTTGTTATATACCTTCTTGGCATGTAAAATGTCCAAAAAGGTTCTCGGCATCGTCTGTAAGATTGCGGCTCGCCATACTATAGAGGGATATTAATAGAATAACTTTACTTGCATTATGTCTGGAGTTTTAGTCACTCATCATAAAATGTTATATTCCCGCATCAGATTGCCATATGTGCCTTGTCAATAAGGGTTTATTACCAGGGGTTGTATTCAGCCCTGGCATATGTTTAAAAAGACTGAACACCTATAGGGAATGTTCGGCGTCCTGGATGTTTGCCTTATATGCATCAGTTCTGAATCATGTCTTGGGTCAATAGTTGGGTTGCTCGGCTCCTGTGCTTACCCCTACGTTCTCGATTGTTCAGCTAGGGTGTAAAGGGAGAACTACTGCAATTGTACTTCTGGCTAGTGCGGTCAAGTACCTCAGTAGAGAAAGCCGAAAACTGACTGTCATGATAAGCGAGAACCTGGTCTGCAATCCGGTGACTTAGTTTTATACTACGATCGATAGAGATCTACCCCGTGTTATACGAATGGCTGGTTCTTCGCCCAGTCAGGTGCAATTGATGCCTTAAGAAAGGAATATTATATCCGCACCAGGGGCTAGTACCTAGCCCCACATGTCAAACTTCTACGACTAAGTGAAAGCCATAACGCCACATAATCTGATTGCCTGGTTCCCTCCACATACACCTCCTATACGGACCAAGACATTGGATAAAGAGTGTACATGCATATGACCGAACACCCCAGTACTATGTACATGGGGGCTGAAGCCGACGACTGGAAACTTTGAGATTAAAAATAAACAGTCACACAGGACGTAAAAGACACTGATATTATAATAGCGCAAAAAGTTATATACATCGGATTCATAAGTCTAGTCTTTACATCCGGATACAATCACTAGAAGACAACATCCTTCGAACACTGGCCTTCTACAAGGCGGGCGCCTTCAATGACGTCCTCGAAGTACTTCTCCGGCTTCCGGTGCTCCTTGCTTGCGGGCGGGCCAGCAGTAGCTATATGCACTGCGTTCATCTTCGCCCAGTGCACTTTAACGCGAGCGAAGGCCATCCGAGCACCTTCTATGCAGGCCTAACGCGTTAGTGCGTCGACCTGCGGATTCGCCTCGACGAGCCGCTTCACCAATCCGAAGTAGCTACTTGGGATTGGCTCAGCGGGCCGTAGCCGGACTATTAAGTCCTTCATGGCCGAACCTGCCATGTTGTGCAGCTCGACCAGCTGCTTCATCTGGTCGCTGAGGGGCACCGGTTGTTTTGGCGCATAGAACTGCGACCAAAACAGCTTCTCTGTGTTGTTCCCCTCCAGGGCTCAGAAATATTGGACGGCGTCTACGCTGCTACTCGGAAGATCAGCAAACACGCCTGGAGAACTCCACAATCGTGTCAGCCCAATATACTTCCGCCCTCCGAAGATGCTCTGTAAGAGAAATATCTTACCAGATGCTATCTGTCGTGCCTGCTCGATTTCCTGATGAGCGCTCCACGACTCGCCTCGCGCATCCTGGGCAGATTTCACTGCCACAGACAGCTCGGTCGCCTGCTCCGAAGTCTTCTCCTCCAATGCCTCACACTTAAGGATGGCATCTTGGAGCTCGACCTTGACTTCGGACACCCGAGATTTGTGTTTCTCGCACTCAGCCTTTTTGGCCTCCAAATCGGCAGCCGCTTTGTCAGCGGCCACCTTGTTCACCTCAGCCTCCTTCTTGGCCTTGGCAACCTTGCCCTTGAGGGCCTCGAGCTCAGTGGCGCCAACTGTGTAACATAGAATATCATATCAGATTTTATAAACATACTCAATTAACTAAGTCTTATTGATATTTTAAGGCCGCATACCCTGCGTTTCATCTAAACGCTGATTGACACGGTCGAGGTCCGCGTTGGCCAAAGGAGTTTCCGATTTAGTTCGGCAACCTCTGCGTCTCCCGCAGTTGCCGCAACTAGTGAAGCATGCACAAACAGTTTAGCTCTATAAGAATGCTATACTATGGATACTTCGTCTGATTCTTTTCACAATCACACAAAGCATCAGGGGCTACTGGTTATATATGTGTATTTAAAATAAATAAAATTTCTTAAAAAACATTATTGCTTTCCTCAAAGCCTGTTAAAAGGCTGTTGAAGGCTTCATTCAGACCGCCTTTGACGGACTGAATCTTCTTCATCACCGCACCCATCACGGTGCGGTGTTCTTCGATGACGAGAGCACTCTGTAGTGCTCCCTCCATAGTGTCCGACACTTCCAGATTAACTCCGGGCGCCGCCGTATCCTCCTCCGCTTGAGGAGTCGGGTTTTCGGACCCTGGAGCCGCACTAGGCCCCGGGATAGTATTCGGTTGGGCCCTGGATTGCTTGGGCCCCACATCTTCGGTCTCCATGGGGGTTGTTTCCCCATGGTCAGCAGCGGTCGAGGTATTACCTCCGGCCGCCCCGTCACCTGCCCCGCCCTCATCTCCTTGGGCGGAGAGCACCCGCTGGGACGATACTTTGGTGTCCCCGCCAATCACGGGCCATGAATCCTGGACTGGCGGGTCACTCTTCGTCTCTCCAGGCGCCGGAGAGTTCCCCTCCGATGAGGTAACATCAGGGTGTACACCGAGAGGGTTGTAGGTCAGCAGGAGAAAAATATTAAGTAAAGTATCAAAAATACTGAATAAACAAAGGTGCAACACTTGAATCCAGATTGACTTACGATTCGGGCAGGGGTTTCTCCCTGGGCTTCACCACAAAGCTATGTTTGGACGAATCCGAACTAACTCCGAGTTTCAGTTTCCTCCAGGGCACGGCCGTGCCTGCGTCAGCAACGCCCCCCCTCTTTTTCCCCAGCCTTGCGCAGGGAGCTCTTCTTCTTCCTCCTCCTCCTCATCATCTTCCTCTGCCTTGTCAGAGGAGAGGATGTGGAGGTCCTTGAGCTTCTTGCCCGTAGGACGGGGGCTGTCTCCGGCCCCCTTACCCTTAGTCTTCTTGGGCTACTTGGTCGGCGCCTTGTACGGCGCCGGGACCAGCATCGCCGTCACTAGAGGCGACTCTAGGTCTTCGGGCAAAGGTGCCGGACTCTTAATCCTAGTCACCTTCTTCGTCCAGCCCTGTATATCACGTAAAAATTCCAATTCCTGTTATCATCAAATAAGGGAAAGGGTATGTGTTCGGCAGGGATTTCTATTACCTCTGGTGCGGAGGCCACAATGTTGTAGCCTGCATCCTCGGACGGCGATGCTGGTCCCGGCGCCGTACAAGGTGCCGACCAAGAAGCCCAAGAAGAATAAGGGCAAGGGGGCCGGACTCTTAATCCAGGTCGCCTTCTTCGTCCAGCATTGTATATCACGTAAAAATTCCAATTCCTATTATCGTCAAATAAGGGAAAGCGTATGTGTTCAGTAGGGATTTCTATTACCGCTAAGGCGGAGGCCAAAGTGCTGTAGCCTGCATCCTCGGTCTCTTCGGGCCAGTCCTTCTAGCTCTTGAAGAGATGCTTCCAGTCTCCTTATGCGTAAAGCCGAAGAGATGCTTCAGCTGCTTGTCTCCTGCCGGATCGAACTCCCATAGGGAGGAGCCCTGGCTTTGGCAAGGGAGAACAAGCCAGGTCAGCATCACCTGGACCACGGAGGAGAGCAGGTGCCCCTTGGAGATCAAGCGAGACACACGACTCACTAGAGTCGTCACTTCAGTCATAGACCCCCAGTTCAGACACTTTTTGGTCCAGGAGGTCAGGCTCTCTGGGGGTCCAGATCTAAAAGCAGGCTCCGCCGCCCAGTTGGCATCGCGGGGTTCGGTGATGTAGAACCATTCCTGTTGCCAGACCTTGTTCGTCTCCACGAACGAGCCCTTGGGACAAGTTGCATTCGGGAGCTTGCTAACTATAGCACCCCCGCACTCCGCATGTTTCCTGTCCACCACCTTCAGCTTCACGTTGAATGTCTTAAGCCATAGGCCGAAGTGGGAGGGATGCGGAGAAAGGCTTCTCATACCACTATAAAAGCGGATATGTGGAGAATTGATTTCGGGGCTAGATCATGAAAATCTAGCCCGTAGAAGAACAAAAGACCCCGAACAAACGGGTGGAGCGGAAACCCTAGCCCCCTAACAAAGTGAGAGGTAAAAACTACCCTCTCACCGCCTAAGGAACGGGAATCACCTGGCCCTTAGGGGGGACTCGATGTGTGATGTCGCGGGTGAGGTACCCCGCGCTCTGTAGATCCTCCACGGTCTTTTCAATGACTGTGGAAGCCTCCCACTTGCCTCTGGCACCGGATCCAGCCATTGCTGGGAAGGGGAGTAGTGGTTGAGGAACGAAGAGCGGTGGGCGCAGGAGATGAGAATACGGGGGCAAGGGAGATTGGAGAGCTCGAGCTTGAGGAAGGCGTGGGGCTGATGAAAGGGATTGGTGTCCTTTTATAATGCCGCGAATACAGAACGTCCCCCCACTTTAGCCGTAAAACTCGTCGGTTCCCAAAGCAGCCGTGCGTAATGCGCGGCGTGGGTGCTCACATCACACCGATAAGGATCCCACATTAAGCAGGCACGATCTCTATTCTGATGGGACGTGTCAATGAGGATATACCTCGAAACACGAAGCTAGGACCAAATAAAATGGTTCGATATGTTAGTCGGTTGGACGTGACGCTTCACCCAAAAGTTGTCAATAGAGACACATTATTCATTTTCTTTTAAAGAGCCTTGCCTTCGAGGCTAAGGGTTGTACTAATCTTGCAGAGCCGAACACAATGCACCTTTTTGCAGAAGATATATTCGGGAGAAGGAACCCGCCTTGCAATGCCGAAGACAATACGGAAGCCAAACTCATCATCATCGAAGACAGGTTCAGGGGCTACTGAGGGAGTCCTGGATCGGGGGGTACTCATGTGGCCGGACAAACTCCTGGTGGGCTGTGAAGATTATTACAGAAGATCATCTCTCGTATCCGGATAGGACTCCTGTATTCCTGTATTGGCAAGTTTTAGGTTCGGGTGTAGATTTTCCTTCCTCTGCAAGATTACATGTACAAACCCTAGGCCCGTCCGGTGTGTATATAAACCGGAGGGTTTAGTCCATAGAGGCCAACACAGAATCACAATATCCTCATAGGCTAGACTTAGGGTTTAGCCATAACGATCTCGAGGTAGATCAACTCTTGTATTCATATCCATCCATATTAATATAGCAGGAAGTAGGGTTTTACCTCGATCGAGAGGGCCTGAACCTGGGTAAACATCGTGTCCCCAGCCTCCTATTACCATCGATCCTCAGACCTATAGTTCGGGACCCCCTACTCGAGATCCGCCAGTTTTGACACCGACAACGCATGGCTACTTTTCGCCGCCGGTGAACCATCGCGACCTCCGCTTCGGAAGTAGTGAATGACATTTCGTCCGAATCCTTTTGAAGAGGACCATCCGGTGCTGCATCCGCATTGACCTTTGTCTTTGTAGACGGGCCTGATGCCAGATTGGTTGGAGCTTGATCTGCAGGATTCCCGGACACAGTCTGGTGTATGTTCCTCCTAAAAGGAAAAACAAGACGGAAAGTTGAAATACCGTATTCACCACCCAGTATATGTTAAAACAAACATACCTCTTCGAAGGTCCGGTGGTGTTCACGGTCCTCTTTCTCTTCAAGGCCTCACCCGATGCAAACGTTGCCCTCTGGGATGACGTTCTTCGCACAGTTCGGCGTGAGGAGCGCCGCCCCTTTTGAGCATACAAAAGTGTGATGGGTGAGGCGCGCTGGGAATCTTCTCTTTGAGGAGGTATGTCCTGGGTACTTACGTGAGAGGAAGGAATAAGGTCGGGATAATCGGCTATGATAGCCACTTCGATGCCGTCCTGGCTGGCTTGATAGAAAACTCCATTTTCTAGCTCTATGCCTATATCCGGATCTTCATCGTATCCGAGGCCCACATTTCGAAAGTGGTCGTCTGGCTATGGGCTGGGACTACTAAACCCCGCGACCACCTTCCTCCACTCCTGGTGGGAATAACCAAATTCAGTTCGGCTAATATATCTTGAAATGAAAAACGAGCAAGAATAACGGTCAAGAGAAAGACTTACCCAGTCGGGAGGATTGTACATAGAGAAACCTTCCCGGCACTTCAAGTGAAAAAAATCTTGCTTCTCTCCCTTGTAAAGATCAGCTAGGATGGCGGCTAGAGCGGCAGGGTCGTCCGGACCTAGGCGCAAGTAGCGTGAGGCATCATCCTGGCCATTATACTGCCACATAGGAAATCCTCTACCTTGGAGCGGCTGCACGCATCGCTTTATTGAGATTGTCGTCACTTCAATTATTGACGGCCCTGAACTGGCAAGCAATCTGATCTTGCTGGCCAGTCTTCTGACCTCCGCACTTTCTTCTTCTGTGGGATTGCGGGGACGCCAGTTGAAAAGCTTCTTCGGAGGAGTATTGCAATATTTGGGGAGGCCTTGCCGAACTAGATCCGGCAAGGCAACGTCCTTGATATAAAACCACTCCAAAGGCCACTCTTCGGATGCCTTCTTTGGAGTGCCGGACAGATAACCTGTCCCTACTATGTGCCATACTTTGGCGCCGCCATCCTCGAATATGGATCCCTCCTCGGAGCGAGGGACAAGGCAGAAGAACTTCTGCCACAGCTCGAAATGAGGCTCGCAGCCCAGAAATAATTCGCATAAGGCGACGAATCCCGCAATGTGCAAGATAGACCCCGGCGTGAAATCATGCAGTTGAAGACCATAAAACTCCAGGAGCTCCCTAAGGAAGGGGTGGACGGCAAATCCTATGCCTCTTAGAAGGAAGGAGACGAAGCATACCCGCTCTCCACTGGAGGGGTTGGGAAAATTCTCTACCAGGGCTTGATTGTCGATGGAAGTTAATCCGGCCCGGACAGGGATTTGATCCTCAGGAGGAAGACATCCCTGCGTTTGAAGCTTTATCAGATGCATGGGATACAGAGCAACTTTCCCAATCGCCCGCTCGTGGGCTGTGAGGGCGTGAGGAAGAGCTAGGAACACCGGCCATGTTTGAAGATTATTCGTGGCAGGCACTAGGGATTTTCCGCATGGAATAGAATGGAATGGCATTTTAGATCTAGTCTCCTTATATAGGCACCTCCCCTACACATTCAAGGGGATAATCGCAAAAATACCCATACGGTTCGCATTCGTTGGACACGTGGAGGCAAAGGCGACGACAGCGACGAATTGATGGAATATAATATTAAATAAAGCCAAACTATCATCTAGTAGGACTCACCTTGCAAGACCGAAGACATGAAGCCGGACACAATCTCGTCCTTCAAGGCAAGTCCGGGGGCTACTGAGGGAGTCCTGGGTTCAAGGGTCCTCAGGCGTCCGGGTCGATGAAGCTAGGCCATATTGATGGGCCGCGAAGATAGAGGCAGAAGACTCTCCCACGTATTCGGTCAGGACTCCTATGTGTGTAGAAAGGCAGGCATGATGCCGGATGTAGCTATTACTTCCTCCCCAAGTCACCTTTGTAATCGTAGGCCCCCTCCGGCGTGTATATAAGCCGGAGGGTTTAGTCTGTAGAGGCTAACGACAGAATCATTACATCCACATAGGCTAGGCTCTAGGGTTTAGCCATTACGATCTGGAGGTAGATCAACTCTTGTAACACATATTCATCAATATCAATCAAGCAAGTAGGGTTTTACCTCGATCGTGAGGGCCTGAACCTGGGTAAACATTGTGTCCCCGATCTCATGTTACCATCGGTCCTTACACGCATAGCTTGGGCACCCCTACCCGAGATCTGCCGGTTTTGAAACCGACACCTACTCTGCCAGAAGGAGGACTACTTGTGATTACCGCTTTCACACCAAAGAACAACAAGACTTCTATGAAACTATTTTGCTTGATAAGAAGTCCATTTTCTGTGACATGAAGTAGGTGGACTGGAAATATTGATGCAAATGAAGATTATTTCCCCCACGTTCATGAGATTTTCAGACTTGCAGGTGTTGACAAGTTTGTTGGGAAGAATCTCACGAAGTGGGACGATGATATGATCATGCAATTCTACTCCACATCACACTTCTATCCAGATGGGAGAATTGTATCAATGACTGAGGGTACCAGGTACCAGTCAACCATCTTAGAGTGGGTTGCACTCATTGGTGCCCCAAGGAAAGTGAGGATGATATTGATGTTTATGGGAAGCCCAGGACGGACCATAACTCCATGGCACACATGTATAAGGAAATCCCTCCCAAGGATTTGGAAACTCACAAGGTTGGTCATGTGAAGCACTTGCTAGCTAGTTTGGCCACCACAAACACCATTTTGAGGCTAACTTTGTTGCCCAAATCTGGAGATGAGAGGATGATCCATGGCCACTCCATCAACTTGCTTCGTTTGTTTGACTCCCCTCGCCTAGAAGTTCAATGTTATGAGTTTGATTGTTGAGACGGTCAAGAGGACAGCTGCTGACCAAAAGAGATCTTGTGGATATGCCCTACACATTCAGATGCTTATCGACTCCAAAGTTGGTACATGCACATATCTACTAGATCGTGAGACCTCCCTCTTCAACCAGAGTTCGAGGATAATGTGGTGGCGATGGATCCCTCACACTCCACATATGTTGAGGCTCAAGAGAAGATTCAGGCAACAAAAACATCTTAGGAAGCTGCAGCTCCCAATGCACCAATTGCAAATCTCAAGACAAACAATGACCATATGACATTAAGGATTGAGCGAAGTCTGGCCAACTTAGCCAAGAAGCAGGAGATCTTAGAGCGGATTGTGGAGGACAAGATATACAATCTAGATGGCAAGGTCACAGAGATTCAGTATGTTGTGGAGAAGCTTAGTGATGATGCTGAAGATGGAAATGAGCACACCACTATTGAGAGGCTTCAGACTGTGCGAAGGGCACCTAGGTCTTCAGCCATGCCAGTTGCAGACACAAGGACCACTCACTCTACACCTGACGCTACTGCTCTAGTGTCACCTCCAGTTTCTACACCGCCAGTTCAACAGACATCTTCAGACGCATTCACAGACACAGTTCTGAACACCATCTACGCACATCGGAGCCACAAGCCAGAAGACCCCTTCAGGAGCTCCGGAGGATCGTGCCTAGAGAGACATATAGCTCTATACCTTTTCAAGATTTTTGGTAACTTGTTGCCAAAGAGGGATAAATTGCATAAATCATTAGGATGAGAGAGAGAGAGAGAGAGAGAGAGAGTCTTGCTTTTGCTCTTTGGTTTTATTGAGTTTTTCTACTATGTTTGTTTGATCCGTGCTACTTGATCTTTTGGTGCCCGTGAGATACTATATTTGGTTGTGTGATTGATCATACTTTGCTTAATGTGTGCTTAATGCTTATTCCTATCACTTTTATGTATGATCATTCACTTATGTCCTTGGTTATGTGTGCATGTTATTTCACTCATATCATTTTGTGCGCTCCACCAAGATGTATGTGTCATGGAAGAGTGACCCACGACCCTAACCGATTGTGCATTTGCATTCAAACACAAATTTTTCATAATGCACAAATTTAGGGGGGAGCTCTTGCTTATCACCTACTTCTCAAAGTGACGATGTATTTTATTCATTTAATCATTTCTTGAAGCTTTGATCTATATGTTGTCATCACTTACCAAAAAGGGGGAGATTGAAAGTGCAACTAATCCCTAGGTGGTTTTGGTAATTCCTAACAGCATATAGCTCATTCGACAAATATCCATTCAAGATAAATATTTTAGGATGTTCAATGATTTGCATGGCATGGACTAGAGAAGTGGACCCCTCAAAATGATAAGGACAATGATTGGCAAATGCTCAAGACTCTTCATTTCTATTTTAGTGATCCAAGATCACATTGAGTCCATAGGAAAACCAATAATATTGAAAGGCTATGAGGTGTTGCTTAATGATTTGGTTGCCCAAGTGCTTAGTGATATTTCTCCAAAACCATCAACCACTTTCTCCATCCAAATATGTCCAAACCCGAATTTCCAAACTCGACCATACCGATATTTCCTACCCGGCGCCACCGAGTTCATTTGACATAACCACTACCAAAAAACCCTAACAAATTGGTCCGACCAATACAGATCTCGGTCCCACTGTGATAGCCTGGCTTATTAGGGATGATAGACTACTCATATCAATAAGGAATTCCTTATTTTCCGGGAGCCCATTCGGATAGAACTCCAAAGTTAAGTGTGCTCAGCTTGGAGTAGTTTCAAGATGGGATCGATCGGGAAGTTGGTCCCGGGTGTGCACAAGTGAGGACAAAGTGCGCAGAAAAGACTAGTATTGATCTATGGGGCCAGTCTAGATCCCGCCAGGAGTAATGACTACCGGCGGGTGTCGGGGGAAACTGTCCGCCACGAACACCTATGGGACCGGAGCCCCTTGTCTGTGCGGTACGAGGGCGGAGGGAGCACGAAGAGCAGATCGGAGCGAGCACACGGGCAGTTTTACCCAGGTTCGGGCCGCGGTAGACGCGTAAAACCCTACTCCTGCTTAGTTGTGTATTGAGTTAGAGAGCTCAGGAGCTTGAAGAAGCAGCTACACCGAGCGTATGAGTGATCTAGGTTCCGAACCCCCTCCACGTTGTGCATGGGCCTCCTTTTATAGTGCAAGGGGTCACCGACAGGTGTCAACGTAGGAGAAAGGGGTAAAAACGTAAAAGAGGTGGTAGTTGTAACTGTGCGGGAACAGTGGAGCTACAGTGCGCGAACAGTGGTCTATACCTACTTTGACAGTGGGGGACAAGGGCATTTAATGCCCGTCGCCGTCGACCCCAAAAGCTCCCGCCCTTGCGTCTCCGTCTGCCACGGCGATGGATCCACCACCGTGGAGTGCCAGCGTGTCCCCCAGGCTGCACAGCCATCCGCCACGCGTCCCTGGATAGGCCTCAGGGTGACGCGTGGGCCGATGAGCTGGAGCGCGGGCACACAGCGCAACCCTCCCGGCAAGCACCTTGCCGGGGCCTTGATCTTGCCGGGCCCGGGAGCTTGCCGCTCCCCGGGCCCTTGCCGGGGCGCATATAGTGCCGAGGCGTGTCTTCTAGTCCTCCTGGCAAGCTCCTCTTGCCAGGGCCTTGTGCTAGTGGGGCAATCTTGAGCCTGGTACGGCCTTCCCGGCAAGCTCCACTTGCCGGGGTCTCGATCTTCTGTCTTGCATACTTTCTTTTTGAATGGCTTAACATGGAGAAGAAAGGTCTCCGGCGAGCACGTGGTAAACCCTGCCGCGGGAAGCTGCAACTGCCCGTGCACAAGTTGGGGTACTGAGGTACCCCTACCTCAGTACACCGACAGGAGCCCCCGGGCCTGGGCCACACACGGTGCCGAGCGCTGTTGGGCCAGGCCCAAAACAGTGAACGGGCACACGCGGCCCACGGCGTGCCGAATCCACTTCCGTATCCGCCGCATCCCCCCGTAACGGCACGCGTCGATTGCGGCGTCGTGGGATGGGACGTGCCCACGTTCCATCAATGAAAAGGGCGAAACGCCCCCCACTCCCCCATAAAAGCAGAGGGAGCAGGAGCGGTTCCCCTCCTTGCGCTTTCATTGCTTCTTCTTCCTCCAGAGATCCCTTTGCGCTCCGCCTCCACACCTCCGCAGCCGTCGTCTGCATCTCCGGCGTCGCCGGGCTCTTCGTCCCCCCTCCTCCGCCGCGTCCGCCATGGCCCCGAAGACCGACAAGGCGAAGGCGGAGAAGGCCAAGAGGGAGAAGTCGGAGCAAGCGGCGAAGCTCGCCGCATATCGGAAGCAGAATCTCGTCTTCCCGCCGAGGCTCGGCGCGCGGGAGCTCTGGAACAAGTACTACTTGTTCTGGGCCAAGGAAACCAAGGCGCACCCCCGCACTCAAGCCTATCCGGCCGCCGCCAAGGACAGCTACCCCGGCGGGTACTATTTCTTCGCAGCCTTCTTTCACTGCGGTCTTTGCCCTCCTTTCTCTAATTTCTTCTGCGACGTCATGCACACCTACGGCCTCCACCTCCTTGACTTCACCCCCAACGCCATCCTCACCATGGCTGTTTTCGCACACATGTGCGAAAACTTCATAGGGATACAGCCAAACGTAGCGCTGTTTAGGCACTTCTTCACTCCTAGAGCAGAGGCCGACGCCCCCCCTCTCCGGAGGAATTTCTTGGGTTTTCCGTTTGAACAAGAAGGGGTCCTACTTGCCGGGGGAGCTCCGCGGCAAGTGGGAGGAGTGGCGTGCGGAGTGGTGCTGGATTGTTGAGGACGAGCCGCAGCCCTTCACCGCGCCGCGCACAACGCCCATCGTGCGCGGCAGGGATTGGAGCGAGCTGGACTCGGACGACGTCAAGCTCGACGTCGCCCTCGTCCGGATTCTTCGTCTTCGGACCGCCAAGCTATCCGTTGTAGAGGTAGGCGCAGATTTCCTCCGCCGCCGCATCGCCCCTCTCCAAGACAGGAAAAGGGCGGCCTGGGAGTACGACGGCCCGGCGGATATAATGAGGCTGCGCCCCGGGCTCAACTTCAACTTCACGACGCTGGAGCTGAAGGGGATGGTCCGGGAACTCTTCAAGTATGACCCGGCACACCCTGAGTGGTTCAGGCCTCCCCGGGGAGTGGTGCCCCTTTGCAACAGCACCGTCCGGGACCGTCTCTGCGCGATGATGCCCGCTTGCGATTCGCACGGCGTGGACCGCACGTGGATTCCGCCCAAGCCCATCGACGTCCTCACCTTCTTCGACAACCTCGTCGAGGTGGCGAAGAACAAGAACGACCTCAAGGAGCACACGCGGGACACCACCGAGCAGGAGCTTGCTTACATAGCTTCTCGGGCTGAAGAGGCCGCTGCAGCCGCAACGGCAGGAGATTTTGGATACACGCCCGATGAGGCGGAGGCTGCGGACGCGTCCAGCCAGGCGGAGGAGGCGGAGATCCGCAGATTGCTGCAACTCCCTCCCGACGCGCTCGCCGGGGTCCCCTCCCTGAGGCACTCCGGGATCCACGGAATCGTGGCCGAGGCCGCGGCAATGGAGGGTGCCGCCGGAGGGAACAGAGGCGCCGCGAGGGGCGGAGGCGCCGGAGGAAGCGGAGGCGCCAAGGGAAAAGAGGCCGCAGCGCAGGGCGCTGGGCCCAGTGAGCCGGCCGGGGAGGAGGAGGAGGAGGCCGAGGACTCCGACGGATCTACGGAGCTCTACGCCGACGACCTCTCCTCGTCGGAGAGCTCCCCGCCCCCGGCAAGCCCAAGGCAGTCTCCATCGAAGCGTCTCCGCAAGACGGCGACGGGAGAGAGGGCGCAGGCGCCCCGGCAACAACCAGCTCGCCGGGCAGCTCCCCGGGGGAGCCAAGCTGCGCCGGGGGCGACCGGCGCACCAGCCACAGCGGAGGCGGCCCGCGCGCGGGCCACGACGGAGGCGTCCCGCAAGCAGGCGCCGAGCCGACAGGGGTCTTCTCGGAGCGGAGCAGCGGCTCCGCCCGCTCCCCGGGCTCCGGCTACCACAGGGGCTGGGTCTTCGCAGCCCCCAGCCCCCGGGACCGCCAAGCGCCCGAGGGAATCTTCATCTTCCACTCCTCGCGCCGACGCGCCCCCGGTGGAGTACGACTTCTCCGCCTTGAGCGAGGACGACGAGGAGGATCAGGAGTAAGGATCCAAGATCTTACACCTTCTCGAGTTTTGTCTTGATTATTGTTGATGCTGACTTTGTTTGTTGCTTTGATTTCAGGACCTTGGTTCAACGCGTGGCGAAGAAAGCCAAGGCGCCTGTGGTCGAGGTCGCGGAAGGCTCGGCCACCGCGGCAACAGGGGACGTGCCGGAGCCAACCCTGCCGGACCCAAGCGCTGCTCCGAGGAGCAGCCCCCAGCGTAAGTCTGGGGTCCATCCTTCCGCTTGTCGGGATGCGCTTAGGGATTTTGTCTTCTTTCAACATCTTGATATTTCTTGTTTTTTTCTTGTGTAGAGGTGGAGCCACAGCGGCAGGAGCGCCCGGAGACCGTCCTTGAGGAGCCGCAGGCCCCGCCGTCCCCGCCAAGGCCGAACTCTCCGGCAAGGGAGAGTGCTCCGCCAAGGGCGGGTACTCCGCCAAGGCAGAGTACCCCGCCAAGGGCGAGCAGCCCGGCGAGGGTGGCCACTCCGCCAAGGCAGAGCTCCCCGGCGAGGGAGCCCGCCGCTGAGGACGTCCGCCAAGGTATGTCTTGTAGTTTGTCTTCTTGGCTTCGTCTCTTTTTGGATATTTGCTTGAACTTCTTTTTCTTCTTCTTCTTTTTAGATCCTCCTCCTCCCGAGCCGATGGAGACGGAAGTTATCAACATCGAGGATGAGGAGGGCGCGCAGGGCGGCGGCGGCGATGTCCCTGTCGTCGAAGACGCGGCGAGGGCCGCCGAGCCGGCCGCGCAGGAGACCGCTCCGGCTGCGGACGCAGCGGCCGGGGAGGGGGACGGCGGCCGCACCGCCGACCCGGAGGCGGCGGGAGCATCAAGTGCTGCGCCGGCTGCCGACCCCTCCGCCGGCAAGGAGCAGGGCTACTACCTTGAGGCCCCCAACGGCGTCTTCATCCAGATGCCGTGGGGTTCGTCGTCGCGAGCTCCCGCGGAGGGCGAGGCATTTGACGGGGAAGTCCTCGCCTCCGCGGGCCTGAAGATTGTCGAGGCGCCCGGCGGGAGTGAAGGGCCCGAGGAGGAGAAGCTGCTCCACCAGCTCCTGGCCCTTTACAGGGACAGGCAGGCGAAGCTTGCCTCCCGGGAAGCCCTTGCCGCCAAGGCCGCCGCGGAGATGGAGAAGCGCGCGGCGGAGCTCAGCGCCGCCAACCAGGCGGCCCTCCGCGAGGTGGCGGAGGAGCGCGAGCGGCTCGCCGGCGAGTACCAGGAGTGGGTGCTGGAGAAGGCTGAGGCCGAAGAGCAGCAGCGGCTCGCCGGGGTGGAGCTATCCCGGCGAGAAGGAGAACTCGCCCAGCGGAAGGTCCAACTCGACTCCCATGAGGAGGACCTTGCCGCTCGGGAGGAAGCCCTTGGCGGGGAACTGAAGGAGGCGAAAGCCGCCGCGGTTGCCGCGGAGACCGCCAAGAAGGAGCTCGCCGCCAAGGTCGTGCAGCTGGAGAAGGCGCTGAAGGTGAGCGCGGAGAAGGTTGCCGCGCTCATCACGGAGCGTGAGAAGGACGCCCACACCAATTCCGAACTCCAGGTGTGTCTTTCTGAGAGGGGCGACGAGTTGAAGGCCGCCAAGGACTCCATCGAGGACTTGGAGTTGAAGGTCGCTACACTGAAGGATTCACTCGACGCTGCCCGGGCCCGGGAGACCAAGCTGAAGGAGGAGCTCCGCAAGGAGCGGACCCTAGTGGACAGCGCCAACAAAGCGGCCGAGCTCTTCCGCAAAACTGTTGAGGTGTGGACCGAGGACTTAGTGTCTTGCGCGTCCAACATCAACCAGGAGCTGCTGGCGCTGAAGCTGGAGCACCTCATCTACTCCCCGGATCCAAACCTCCCACACAGCGCCAAGCTCAGCCTCTTCTTCAGGGGGATCGCGCCGGCCCTTGCTGATCTGCGGAATAAGATCCCCGCGCAACTGGCCGAGGAGACGCGCCTGCTCTGCGCGGGAACTCTGGAGCGCGTGCTGACGAAGATCGTGTACCGCAATCCGGGCATCAACCTCACCAACGTTCTTCGCAGCTTGCCGGCCGACGCGAACACGGAGGCTTTGAAGGAGCAGGTCGCCCACATCATTGCCAAGGTGGCCAAGATCTCCAGGAAGGAGGGCGACCACGTAGATTAGGCCTCCATTATCTTTATCTCTTTTTGTTGCTGCACATGATGTCATGAACTCATTAGTCCATTGTGACAAGTTATCCTTTGTAAGATATTTATCTCATTTTGATCAATCAGTGCAATGTTATCTTCCTTGTCCTAACCCTTGACTTTGTATGTTTTTCGCCCTACGCTCCCGGGAAGCTTGCCGGCAAGGGGCCTTTGCCGCGAGCGCTGAGTGCTGGACTCTGAGCAGCCTGCTGGCCAAGGTCTCACCGGCAAGCAACCTCGCCGCGGCTAGTCGCAACGCACTTAGCTTGCTGAGCGTACTCGGAAACGAAACAAGGGCGCGACACTTGTCGCAGCTCACTTAAATCGTCGAGCGAACTCGGAAACAAGATAAGGGTGCGGCAAGCTACGGGTAGGTTCCTCCGCGCACAGGTTTTCCATACAAAGTGTGATTGTTCAAGGAAGACAACTGAAAATTTAAAATTTGAACTGGTCAAATTCTAACAACTTAACTTTCATATATTGTTTGCTTCCCGGTAAGGCTTCTCTTTCTTGAACAGCACTTGGTTCCTCCTCCACCTCCTTCCCCCCCGGCAAACTTGTGCGCGAGGAACGTTCCTTCTGCTTAAGAGGCAAGGAAAAAAGGAGAGAGAAACAAGTATATGGCCTTTCGGCGTGCTAATATTTACCGGATACTTGAGTGTTGCACCAAATGTCAAACAAAACATGCAAATAGCAAAGAAAAGCATGCAAAAGGCAATCAGGCGCAAAACACAAAAGAAACTTTACTGATGCACGGGGTCTGCGCCCGGCTTTGTACAAAGGGTTACATGCAACAGCGGCAAAGCTTGTACAAAAGGTGGTTGCCGGAGCGGATCACGGCAACCGCGCCTTATGGGTGAAACTTGCGAAGATGCTCTATGTTCCAGGAATTGCTCACCGGTAAGCCTTCTTCGGTCTCGAGGCGGACAGCGCCGGGCCTCGTAACTTGTCTCACCCGATAAGGGCCTTCCCACTTCGGCGTCAACTTGTTGGAATTCTTGGCGGACTGAACACGCCGAAGAACAAGGTCGCCTTCCTCGAGACTCCTGGCCTTGACCTTGCGGCTATGGTAGCGGCGCAAGGCTTGCTGGTATCGAGCAGCTCGTACAGCAGCCTGGAGACGTCCCTCCTCGAGGAGCAACGCGTCATCTTGCCGCAGTTGCTCTTGCTCGAGCTCATCATAAGCGAGCACTCGAGGAGATCCGTATACGAGTTCTGTGGGGAGAACTGCCTCTGCTCCATAGACTAGAGCAAAGGGTGTCTGTCCGGTGGCTCGACTTGGTGTCGTTCTGATTGACCAAAGAGCCGCCGGTAGCTCCTCTATCCAATTTCTTCCGCACTTGCGCAGCCTGTCAAAGGTCCTTGTCTTGAGTCCGCGCAGCACTTCAGCATTGGCCCTATCCGCTTGACCGTTGCTCCTTGGGTGAGCAACAGAAGCGAAACAGACCTTGGCGCCAAGGTCTTGGACGTACTGCATGAAGGTGCGACTAGTGAATTGTGTACCGTTGTCGGTGATGATCCTGTTAGGGATCCCGAAACGGCAAACAATCGACCTGAAGAACCTGACTGCTGACTGTGATGTCACCTTTCTCACTGGCTCCACTTCTGGCCACTTTGTGAACTTGTCGATTGCAACGTACAAGTACTCAAAGCCCCCGACAGCACGAGGGAAAGGGCCGAGTATATCGAGCCCCCAGACCGAGAAGGGCCAGGACAAAGGGTTTGTTTGGAGAGCCTGAGCTGGCTGATGAATTTTCTTTGCATGGAACTGGCACGCTTCACACTTGGTTACTAGTGCAGTTGCATCTTGGAGGGCTTCTTGCCAAAAGAACCCTTGCCGGAAAGCTTTCCCGGCAAGTGCCCTTGCGCCAATGTGGTGGCCGCATATGCCTCCGTGTATTTCTGCCAACAGCTTCTGTCCATCTTCCCTGGAGATGCACTTCAGTCTGACACCATTGAGCCTTTTTCTGTACAGCTCGTTATCCACGAACTGGTACATACTTGACTGCCTGGTTATCTTCTCTATTTCTTCTGGGTCGTCGGGAAGTTCTCCGGTTTGAAGGAAACGGACGATTTGCTGCGCCCATGCCGGAGCCCGGGGCTCGGCCGCAAGGACTAAAGGCTCGAGGGTCGCTGCGGGAACCCCAGCTTCTACGGCAAGGACCTCTGGTTCTGCCGGAGCTGAAGGTCCCCCGGCAAGCTCGCCGGGGCGAGGCTTGTCGGGAACACTTGCTTCAACTGTACAGACCCGAGGATCTCCAGGAGCAAGCTGTTCCTCAGCGTTGTGGTTGTTGATCTTGGGGACCTTGGCGGCGGTTTCAGGAAGATCCGCCGGCAAGTAGTCGCCGGAGACCAACTTTCTCTTCTTGGACTGCCCAATTGATGGCGTAACGGATGGTTGAGTCAGCTTGAGCAAGAAGGTCCCTGGTTCCACAGGTAACTTCATCGAAGCACACTTTGAAAGGCCGTCTGCTATTTCATTCTGAGCTCTCGGGACGTGCTCCATCTGCAGACATTCAAAGTGCTCTTCAAGCTTTCTCACTTCATCGACATAAGCTTCCATCAAAGGGCTCTGATAGCTCTTGTTAACTTGTCGGACCACCAACTGAGAATCTCCCCGCACAATCAGCTTCCTGATCCCAAGTTCGGCCGCAATCCTGAGGCCGGCAAGCAAACCTTCATATTCAGCAGTGTTGTTCGTCGCTTGCTCCCTGGGAAAGTGCATCTGGATAACATATTTGAGGTGCTCTCCGGTGGGCGCGATGAGTACCACGCCAGCACCGGCGCCTTGCAGCGAGAAGGCACCGTCAAAATACATTACCCATTCACTTGTCGCTTCTTGTACGGGTGTACTTGTTTCTTGGACTTCTTCATTGGGCGTTGGGGTCCACTCAGCTATGAATTCTGCCAAAGCTCGGCTCTGTATAGTTGAAGTACTTTCAAACTTGAGTCCAAAGCTTGACAGCTCCAGTGCCCACTCAACGATCCTGCCTGTTGCTTCTGGGTTGTGCAATATCCTCTTCAGCGGAAAGCGAGTGACCACTGTTATCTCATGGGCTTGGAAGTAATGGCGCAGCTTTCTCGAGGCCATGAGGAGGCCGAAAAGCAACTTTTGCACACCAGAGTACCTTGATCTAGCCCCCTGGAGAAGGGAACTCACAAAATACACTGGGCGCTGCACCATCTTCTTCCGCACCTCATCTTGTTCCTGCGCAGAGTTATCCTTGTCGGGGCCAGAGCTTGCCGGAGCAGCCCCTTGCTTGTCGCTGGATTCGCTTGCCGGTGGTGCTGACTCCTCGTCGGACTCCCTCTCCGCTACTAACGCAGCACTAACCACCTGGTTGGTTGCCGCTAGGTATAGCAACAACTTTTCCTGTGGTCTAGGTGCGACAAGTATTGGAGTGGAGGACAGGTACCGTTTCAAATCCTGCAGCGCCGCCTCCGCTTCCGGAGTCCACTTCATGGGACCTGCCTTCTTCAAGATTTTGAAGAAAGGTAGGGCGCGTTCTGCAGACTTTGAAATGAACCTACTGAGGGCAGCCACACAACCTGCAAGCCTTCTGACATCCTTGACGCGCTTTGGGGCCTCTATCTGCTCAATGGCTTTAATCTTGTCGGGGTTGGCTTCAATCCCCCTCTGTGACACAAAGAACCCGAGAAGCTTGCCGGAGGGGACTCCAAAGACGCACTTCTCGGGGTTCAACTTGAGCTGTATCCTGCGCAGGTTGTGAAATGTTTCTTCCAAATCTTGGATCAGGGTATCCTTGCTCTTGCTCTTCACCACGATGTCATCCATGTAAGCCTCTACATTTCTGTGGATCTGTGGCTCAAAAGCAGTGTATACTACCCTTGCAAAGGTTGAGCCTGCATTCTTCAATCCAAATGGCATGCGTATGAAGCAATAAGTGCCACATGGAGTGATAAATGCAGTCTTCTCTTCATCCTCTTTGGCCATGAAAATCTGATGATAGCCTGAGTATGCATCAAGAAAACAGAGTAGCTCACACCCGGCAGTGGAGTCGACGATCTGGTCAATGCGCGGCAAAGGGAATGGATCCTTGGGACATGCTTTATTCACATCGGTGAAGTCTATACATAGTCTCCATTTTCCATTGGCCTTGCGCACGACGACTGGATTTGCCAACCACGTCGGATGGATCACACCTCTAACTAGGCCTGCTGCCTCTAGCTTCTTGATTTCTTCGTTGATGAATTCTTGGCGCTCCACGGCTTGCTTCCTTACTTTCTGCTTGATGGGCCGCGCATGAGGACAAACAGCAAGCTTGTGCTCAATTACCTTCCTGGGAACACCGGGGATGTCAGATGGTTGCCATGCAAACACATCGACATTCGCCCGCAGGAAGGCAACGAGCGCGCTTTCCTATTTGCTGTCAAGGGTGGCGCTGATGGTGAAGGTACCACCAGTGCCGTCCTCCTTGGCGGACACTTTCTTGGTTGCCGGAGGAGCGGCCATTCCTTTCTTACTCTTGCCGGTGGAGCTCGATGGAACGTCCTCGACGGCAGCGCAGCACTCCGAAGAGGTGCGGTTGCCGGAGTGGGTCCCAGAGCACTTGCCGGACTTGGTCTTCATCTTCTTCCCCCCGGGAGCTTCAGCGGCAAGTGTGTCCTTCTCGGCCGCGGCTGCTGCATCCCGGTAGATCTTGTCGGCGCAGACAAGCGCATCTTTCTTGTCGCCGTGGACAGTGATGACGCTTATCGGCCCCGGCATCTTGAGTACGTTGTAAGCATAATGGGAAGCTGCCATGAACTTGGCGAGGGCAGGACGGCCAAGTATTCCATTGTAGGGCAATGGAATATCGGCGACGTCAAAAGTGATTCGCTCAGTTCTGAAGTTGAGCTCCCCGCCAAAGGTCACCGGCAGAGTGATTTTTCCCTTGGGCTTGCTCCTTCCCGGATTGATGCCTTGGAAAGAACCGGTTTCTTCGAGCTCGCCATCTGGAATCTGGAGTTTCTTGATCACAGCAGAGGAGATCAAGTTGAGCCCGGCCCCGCCGTCAACCAACATTTTGGTGACCTTGATGTTGCGGATGGTGGGTGAGACCAGCATCGGCAAGCACCCGACCGCAGTGGTGCGGTCAGGGTGATCCTCAAGATCAAAAACGATGGGCGTGCTGGACCATTTGAGGAGCCTGCGCGACTCCACGGGCGGCTCCGTTGCGTTCACCTCATGCACCCACTGCTTTAGTTGGCGGTGGGAGGTGTGCAGAGAGGCGCCACCGTCGACGCACAGGACCTCCGTGGCCTTCTGGAACTCCTGCTCGCTGTTATCCTCGTCCTCCATGTCTTCGTCGTCGTCCTCTTCGTCCTTGTCGCGGCCCCGGGGAGGTCGATCTCCTTGCCGCTGCTTGGCCTTGCCGTGGCGTCCTCCCCGGCCGTTGAACGGCCGCTTCTTGCTTGGCTCTTCCCCGCCACCTTGGGCCTTCTCCTTGTCGCGCCTCTCGTACTCAGCCTTCTGCTGCTCGACGAGGTACTCGACGCGCTTGCAGTTGGAGAGATCGTGACCCTTGGTGCGGTGGATCTTACAGTATTGCTTGTCGGAGCTGCCCGGCTTGTCGGCTGCCGCTACAGGGGCAGGCTCCTTGCCGGAGCCGCCAGCCTGCGTTTGCTTGGCGGGAGCCTCCTTGCCGGACTTCTCGACGGCAAGCACCTCTTTCTTGCCCTTCCTTCTGTTATTCCGCCGCCGGCTCTTCTTTGCCGGGGCGGCGTCGTCGCTGTCGCTTCCTCCTGCGCCAGCATCCTCCCCGGGGAGTCTCCTCCCCTCTTCTGCGCGTGCGCACTTGTCAGCCAGAGCATAGAGCTCGCTGACATCCCGAATCTTGGTCATCGCCATTTCTTCACGCATGCGGCGGTTACGCACGTTCTGGTGGAACGCGCTGATAACCGCGGCAGGGTGGACGTCAGGGATGTTGTGCTGCACACGGCTGAAGCGTTGGATGTATTTGCGCAGGGTTTCGCCTTCCTTCTGGGCCAGAATATGGAGATCGCTCTCCTGGCCGTGGGGTTTGTGGCCGCCGGTGAAGGCGCCAACAAACTGATGGCAAAGGTCGGCCCAAGAAGAGATGGAACCTTCCGGCAAGTGCATAAGCCACGAACGGACGTTCGGCTTAAGCACGAGCGGGAAGTAATTTGCCAAGATCTTCTCGTCGCGCCCCCCGGCAGCTTGCACCGCGATGGTGTAAACGCTGAGAAACTCCGAGGGGTGCGTCTTGCCGTCGTACTTCTCCGGTACGTCGGGCTTGAAATTCTTCATGCTGGGCCACTGGACGCGCCGCAGCTCGCGGGTGAACGCAGGGCAGCCTGCCGCGTACGGTAAGTCACCTGGTTCACCGGGCGCGTGCGCGTCGACAGCGTTCCCAGCTCTCTGGTCCGATTGTCGCCGAGCTTCTCGGCGGCGCTCGATTCTTGTCCGAGCGTCTTCTTGTTGCCGGTCGTCGAGGACCTGGCGCTGGTCCCGACGGGCCCGCGGGTCCGACGAGGCCGTGGAGCCGTCGTCGGCGTTGTTCCGGCGGGGCGGCGTCTTTTGCTTCTGCGGCGGGGAATGCACGCTTGTCGCACCCCCGGCGGTCTTGTCGCCGTCGGCCTTCGTCTTCTCAGCTTGCCGCGGTCGTGAGGCCGCCGGCTGCTGTGGAGAATCGTTGTTGGCGAAGGCTATTAGGCTCTGGATGGTGGCCCTCCAGTCTTCGGCCTTGTCTGCCGCTGGAGGGAAGTCGAGGAGCAGTTGCGCTCTCGCGAGCGCTTCCGCTGGAGTGGAGGGGAACGCGGGCGAGCGGTGCGAGGAGCGGGATACGCTCGGACTTCTAACGGCGTTAGAAGGAGCGGGGTCCCGCGCCGGCGCCTTCGCTTTGCTTGTGCCCGGACGAGGGTCCGGGGCGTCCCGCGAGCCTCCGGTTTGGCCTTGGCCCAGCAAACGGATGCCACCTCCTGTAACATGGCGCTGCTGGGTTGTTGTGTGCTGAGAGGGACGCGGTGCGTCCACGGAGACCGAGGCTCGGTCGTCCGTCCTGTTCTTGGATCTGGTAGCGCCGTGAGTGTCCTCGCCGGCGACCACCCTTCCGACGGCGTCTCCCCCGCCCACCGTTGGCTCCGGTGGCGGCGGGTGAGACGCGGACGGGCCTCCGACCTCCGAAGGCTTCTTCTTCGGGGCCATGGAGTTGCTGCTAGTGAAGTTGACGAATTCGGAGAGGTTGATGAAGAATGCGCCCGCGCGAACGCCGGATCAGGTTCGCACAACCTCGACGCCCCCTACCTGGCGCGCCAAAGATGTCGGGGGAAACTGTCCGCCACGAACACCTATGGGACCGGAGCCCCTTGTCTGTGCGGTACGAGGGCGGAGGGAGCACGAAGAGCAGATCGGAGCGAGCACGCGGGCAGTTTTACCCAGGTTCGGGCCGCGGTAGACGCGTAAAACCCTACTCCTGCTTAGTTGTGTATTGAGTTAGAGAGCTCGGGAGCTTGAAGAAGCAGCTACACCGAGCGTATGAGTGATCTAGGTTCCGAACCCCCTCCACGTTGTGCATGGGCCTCCTTTTATAGTGCAAGGGGTCACCGACAGGTGTCAACGTAGGAGAAAGGGGTAAAAACGTAAAAGAGGTGGTAGTTGTAACAGTGCGGGAACAGTGGAGCTACAGTGCGCGAACAGTGGTCTATACCTACTTTGACAGTGGGGGACAAGGGCATTTAATGCCCGTCGCCGTCGACCCCAAAAGCTCCCGCCCTTGCGTCTCCGTCTGCCACGGCGATGGATCCACCACTGTGGAGTGCCACCGTGTCCCCCAGGCTGCACAGCCATCCGCCACGCGTCCCTGGATAGGCCTCAGGGTGACGCGTGGGCCGATGAGCTGGAGCGCGGGCACACAGCGCAACCCTCCCGGCAAGCACCTTGCCGGGGCCTTGATCTTGCCGGGCCCGGGAGCTTGCCGCTCCCCGGGCCCTTGCCGGGGCGCATATAGTGCCGAGGCGTGTCTTCTAGTCCTCCTGGCAAGCTCCTCTTGCCAGGGCCTTGTGCTAGTGGGGCAATCTTGAGCCTGGTACGGCCTTCCCGGCAAGCTCCACTTGCCGGGGTCTCGATCTTCTGTCTTGCATACTTTGTTTTTGAATGGCTTAACATGGAGCAGAAAGGTCTCCGGCGAGCACGTGGTAAACCCTGCCGCGGGAAGCTGCAACTGCCCGTGCACAAGTTGGGGTACTGAGGTACCCCTACCTCAGTACACCGACAGCGGGTGTGTCCGGGGCGTTACAAGTTGGTATCAGAGCCGACCCTCGTGGTTACACGGATGTTTGTGGACAGGTGCTCGGTCATGTTATTCATGACGTTTGTGACCCGTCATGGCACACGACATGGCACGTGTATCGAACTGGATGCACAGACGTTTGTGCCAAGAGGGAATGTTCATGTGGCCCGAGGAGGACGTCGATTCCTTTGAGTGGGGGTATATGTGATAGCATGGCTTATTAGGGATGATAGACTACTCATATCAATAAGGAATTCCTTCTTTTCCGGGAGCCCATTCGGATAGAACTCCAAAGTTAAGCATGCTCAGCTTGGAGTAGTTTCAGGATGGGTGACCGACCGGGATGTTGGTCCTGGGTGTGCATGAGTGAGGACAAAGTGCGCAGAAAAGACTAGTATCAATCTGTGGGGACAGTCTAGATCCTGCGAGGAGTAATGACCACCGGCGGGTGTATCCGGGGTGTTACACCCACCGAGATGGCATTGCCAGCGCTCTGTGACTTGTTGCATTTGGTCTCATTGAGTTGATGCAATCGGTCTCACTGAGTTGGTTTGGCATATTCTCTGTTGCTTATTGCTTCACTTCGGTCTCACCGAGTAGACGCAATCGGCGCCACAGAGACGAAGTTTGCCCTAAGCCCTAGCACGCCGGTCTCACCGAGTTGTTCCCCAAGTTGAATTCCACTCCAATTCTTCTTCCACCATATCCAAATCTATGACAAAGAGGTGAGTATTGGGGAGACTGTCATTTGAATCACAAGAGCAAGGAGTTCATCATCAACACACCGTCTATTACCGTTTAGAGAGTGGTGTCTCCTAGATTGGTTAGGTGTCGCTTGGAAGCCTCTGTCGTGATGTGTAGTTGAACCAAGATGTTTGTAAGGGCAAGGAGATCGCCTACTTCGTGAATATCTACTGGAGTGAGGCAAGTCCTTCGTGGGTGATGGCCATGGTGGGGTAGACAAGGTTGCTTCTTCGTGGACCCTTCATGGGTGGAGCCCTCCGTGGACTTGTGCAGTCATTACCCTTGGTGGGTTGAAGGCTCAATCAACGTGGACGTATGATAGCACCACCTATCGGAACCATGCCAAAAATCTTCATCTCTCCATTGTGTTTTCCTTCTCCAATCCCTTCCCTTTACCTTGATATGCAATTTTTTACTTTCCGCTGTTATACTCTTAGAATTGCTTGTGTAGGTGACTGCTTGACTTTTGCTAATTGCTAAAATCTGCCAACAACTAAAGTTGGGAAAATGAAAAGATTTTGTTTGGTCAAGTAGTCTAATCACCCCCCCTCTAGACATACTTTAGATCCTATAGGTGCTTGATACGTCCAAAACGTATCTATAATTTCTGCTTGCTCCATGCATGTTTTGGGTGATATTGCTATGCTTTTGATACACTTTCATACACTTTTGATCATATTTGGACTAACCTATTAACTCAGTGCACCCCAGTGCCAGCTTCTGTTTTCTGCTATTTTTGTATTTCAGGTTTTCCCATTACTTAAATTGCTAGAAACATTCCGGGAAAAATATATAAAAAATCAGCGCTCAAGAAGCTTCCACGCGCCAGAAGTGGGGCCAGAGGGGAGCCAGGGGCAGCCCAGGTGGCCAGCCCACGCGGCCCCACCCCTGGCCACGCCGGGGGGGCGCCTGGGCCCCCCTCTCCGCCTCTGGTGACCCCCTTTGGAATATATTTACCACCCGTCGCGGAAACCCTGATTCCGGAACCCTTTTCTCCAGAAGCAATTCCGATCTCCGCCGCCATCGCCACCAAGTTTCAGGGGACCAGAATTCCTGTGCCGGCACCCTACCGGGACGGGGAAGTGCCCCCGGATTCATCTCCATCGACGTTGCTTCCTCCCTCCATGATGCGGGAGTAGTTCCTCCTCGGGGCTGAGGTTTCTACCAGTAGCTATGTGGTCAATTCTCTCTCCCATGATGTGATCTTCGTTGTGATCATAGGCTATGTTAATCTAGGGTGATCCCATGATATTTCCCCTTCCTCTATGTATTTGATTGATGTACCCACTTGTCTTTATCTAGTATAATCCCCGAGACCAAGGTGACAGCGGTCTATTGGACATGGATTAGAAGAATATTTTCATGAGTGATTTCCTCTTTTGTGTGTGGATTGAAGATTGAGAGTCTCTTGGTGCTTGTCTTTGACTATCCTTGAGATATGTTGTGGTGATTGTGGTATTCTCTTTGGATGGCCGCAGTGACATTGGGAAATCCATAGATTGAGAACTACGAACTTTGAGGTGTGCTTTTGTAGCCCTACATAATTCTTGTCCTCTCTTGACCACAAAGGAATGACCTCCGAGTGGGTCACCATTGCATGTTTTATGGGAAATATCATGTGAATCGATATGTTAATGTTGTTGGGAGTTGCCACTAGTGAAAGTATGAAGCCTAGGCCTTGTTTCCACCATTGCAATACCATTTGTGCTCACGTTTACCACTTGTTTGCTTGCTGCACTTTTTATTACAGATTTATATTACTTTGCTTTGCCACTCCTATCATCCATAATTTACCATCTCTTCACCGAACTAGTGCACCTATACAACTCCTAGTTGTATTAGGTGTGTTGGGGACACAAGAGACTTCTTGTATCTTAGTTGCAGGGTTGCTGGAGAGAGACCATCTTCAACCTCTACTTCCCTGAGTTCGATAAACCTTAGGTCATCCACTTGAGGGAAATTGCTGCTGTCCTACAAACCTCTGCGCTTGGAGGCCCAACATAGTCTACAAGAATAGAAGCGTGTGTAGACATCAGTGCTCATGCTCAGAATGGTGTGGCTGAGAGAAAACATTGTCACCTTCTTGAGACGGCTCGTGCATTGATGATTGCCGCCTCTCTTCTGCCTCATTTTTGTGCTGAGGCTATCTCCACATCCACCTATCTCATCAACCTTCAGCCATCCATTGCTCTACAGGGTGGTGTTCCTTTCGAGCTTCTCTTTGATCGTTCTCCTGATTATTTGACGCTTTGTTTGTTTCGTTGTGTTTGTTATGTTCTTCTTGCTTCTCGTGAACGCACCAAACTGACCGCTTAGTCTGTTGAGTGTGTTTTCTTAGGATATAGTGATGAACATAAGGTCTATCATTGTTAGGATCCCATCGGTTGTCAGATTTGTATTTCTCTTGATGTGACTTTTGACGAGTCTCATTGAGGGAGTCCTGGATTAAGGGGTCCTTGTGTGGCCGGATTACTTGTTATGTGTCGGACTGGTGGGTCGTGAAGATCAGCGCAGAAGATTATCCCCCGTATCCGGATAGGACTCCTATATGTGTAAAATGGCAACTTTAAAATCCGGGTGTAATGTTTCCTTCCTTTGCAAGATGATCATGTATAACCCTAGGTCCCTCCGGTGCATATATAAACCGGAGGGTTTAGTCCATAGAGACAGAATCACAACCACATAGGCTAGACTTGGCTTTAACCATTACGATCTCGAGGTAGATCAACTCGTGTAACCCTATATTCATCGAAATCAATCAAGCAGGAAGTAGGGTATTACCTCGATAGAGAGGGCCCGAACCAGGGTAAACATAGTGTCCCTAGTCCCTTGTTACTATCGATCCTCAGACACACAGTTCGGGACCCCCTACCCGAGATCTGCCGGTTTTTACAGCAACATTGGTGATTTCATTGAGAGTTCCACTATGTTGTTGGCGGAAGGATTGATGGCTTGCTTTGTCATCAGCGACGGCGCCACTCTTGGGGAGATTTTCCTTCCCAGTCACCTTTTCGTGTTCGGCGGCTTTGTGCTACGCACCAACTTGGATGGCCACCTTGAGCAGGTTGACAACTTCACCCCTGATCATCAGATTAGGTTTGGAAGTTTGAATTATGTTGCTGACATCCGGGGAGACTTGATCTTCGTAGGATTCGCACCCGCGACTGTCGCTTCCTGCCTACACGATGAAGACATCTCGTATCTATCATCAGATCCCATCCATGGGTCAACACCTGCGACCGCTCTGGCCCTAGATCCCGAGCAGACCGCTTCGTCCGAAGACGAGAGGGTAAACCCTGCCGGACTCTCCCCCTCCATGGAACTTCTAACCGGAGACTTAACAACGGTTGTGCCGCTCACAGACCCAAAATCGAGCGGGATCCTCCCCGCCGCTGGAAAACTGGACTCGTCTCAAAATACGAGCTCCGAACTCTTGCGATCCGCACTCTCCGGGCTCGACCAAGCGGTCATCGCCGAGCCTGGCTCCGCAGACCCCCAAACTCCTATCCAGCTCACACTCTTAAATGAGGCACTGGACTTGCCACAATCTCTCACCATTACAGAGGATTCACCGTCGAACTATGCCTAGTTAAAATTCGTCCTAAGATCCGGGAATTTTGCTTCCCATCCACCACTCACTTGGTAGCTATGGCCGAAGACTTAACCGACGCACTAGACTATGCTTCCGGAGACTTCGATGGGATGGACCACGGCGTCGAAGCTGATCTAGGTCAAAACCCGCCCGTCACCGGACGATGGACGGCCACTTCTACCTATGACGTAAACATGGTGGACACACCCAAGGAGAAAGACGATGATGGAAATAAAGATCCATAGCAGGATAAGCCCGTCAATAAACCTCTTAAGCGCCGACGCCAGCGGCACCACTCACGATCGCGTCGAGGAAAGTAAAGTAATACCGGCACCGGAGACAATGAGGACCTGGAGGAAGCCAAAGACCCCGTAAAGCCAGCGTTAGAGCAGGACGAGCGGGAGGATGGTCAATACAGTCCCGAACAACTCACCGATCACAATGATTCTGAAGACGGTAACTACCTACCTGAATCCGAAGAGGATGTTAGCCTAGGAGACAAGGAATACATCATCCCAGAGGAACCCCTCGAACAAGAACGCTTTCAGTGACGATTTATTGCCACGACAAGGAGCCTGAAAAAACAGCAACAACGTCTTAAAGCCGAACATGATACGCTCAACGATAGATGGAATGAAGTGATGGATGCTGCTACCTCTTGAGCATGCGTCGGTTTTCCCTTGAAGAGGAAAGGGTGATGCAATAAAGTAGCGTAAGTATTTCCCTCAGTTTTTGAGTACCAAGGTATCAATCCAATAGGAGACTACATGCAAGTCGCCTAGTACCTGCACAAACAATCAAGAACCTTGCAACCAACACGATGAAGGGGTTGTCAATCCCTTCACGACCACTTGCAAAAGTGAGATCTGATAAAGATAATAAGATAAGTATTTTGGGTATTTTTGTTATATAGATTGGAAAATAACGATTGCAAAATAAATAGTAAACTGCTATAGATCGGAAACTTATATGATGTAAAGTAGACTTGGGGCCATAGGTTTCACTAGTGGCTTCTCTCGTGATATTATAAATTACGGTAGGTGAACAAATTACTGCCAAGCAATTGATAGAAAAGCGCATAGTTATGAGAATATCTAGGCATGATCATGAACTTAGGTCTTGCTACTTCTCGAGCTTGCGTTGTATTCCCTCGAAGAGGAAAGGGTGATGCAACATAGTAGCGTAAGTATTTACCTCAGTTTTTGAGAACCAAGGTATCAATCTAGTAGGAGACCACGCGCGAGTCCCTCGCTCCTGCACAAACAAATAAGAACTTCGCAGCCAATGCGATAAGGGGTTGTCTATCCCTTTACGGTCAATTACGAGAGTTAGATCTGATATAGACGATAGTTTGATATTTTTGGTATTTTTTGATATAAGAGCAGAAAGTAAAAGCGGAAAAGTAAAGTAGATTGATATGTTGAGAATAGACCCGGGGGCCATAGTGTTCTCTAGTGGCTTCTCTCATGATAGCGATATTCTATGGTGGGTAAACAAATTACTGTCGAGCAATCTATTATATATAAAAAGTGGTTGACACGCTCACCAGAAAAAAGAGAAATATACAAGAAAATCCCACAAAAATAAGTAATAACCGACCGTCGATTTATTTTAGTAACAAATCTCCACCAATAGATCTTTTAATTATATCTTTATAATTGGATTTGAAAACATATACCCACCATGCCATTATGTAACACATCTCTCTTATCTAGAAACCTATTCACGTGTATTATATATAGGCATCACGTCCGAAACAAGTAGACCGAAGCGATTCTGCATCTACTACTATTACTCCACACAACGACCACTATCCAGCATGCATCTAGAGTATTAGGTTCATAAGAACAGAGTAACGCCTTAAGCAAGATGCCATGATGTAGAGGGATAAACTCAAACATAGTGATATAAACCCCATCTTTTTATCCTCTATGGCAACAATATAATATATGCCTTGCTGTGCCTACTATCACTGGGAAAGGACACCGCAAGATTGAACCCAAAGCCAAGCACTTCTCCCATTGCAAGAACTATAGATCTAGTAGGCCAAACAAAACCAATAATTCGAAGAGACTTGCAAGGATATTATAATCATACATAAAGAGTTTAGAAAAGAACCAAATATTTCTCATAGATAATCTTGATCATAAACCCACAATTCATCGGATCTCGACAAACACACCGCAAAAAGAGATTACATCGAATAGATCTCCTCAAAGACCAAGGAGAACTTAGTATTGAGATCGAAAGAGAGAGAGAGAAGCCATCTAGATACTAGCTATGGCCCCGAAGTTCTGTGGTAAACTACTCACAAATCATGGTGAGGTGATGATGATGATGTAGAAGCACTTCGTGGTAGATCCCCCCTCCGGTGGAGCTCCGGAACAGGCCCCAAGATGGGATCTCATGGGAACAGAAAGTTGCGGCGGTGGAACTAGGGTTTTCTGTGTTGTTCTGATGGTTTTGGGGTACGTAGGTATATATAGGAGGAAGGAGGGCACCGGGGGCCAGAAGGGGTGCCCACGAGGCAAGGGGCGCGCCCTGTAGGGGGGCGCCCCCACCCTCGTGGATGCCACCTCAGCCCTATTCAGTGGTTCTCAAGTCTCCCGTGCGTATTTTGCTCCAAATATATCTCTCCTGAAGGTTTCATTCCGTTTGGAATCCGTTTGATATTCCTTTTCTGTAAAACCCTGAAATAGGCAAAAATAGCAATCTAGAATGGGCCTTTGGGTTAATAGGTTAGTCCCAAAAATAATATAAAAGTGTATAACAAAGCCCACTAAACATCGAAAACATCTTAAATAATAGCATGGAGCAATCATAAATTATAGATACGTTGGAGATGTATCAATAGGCATCACGTCCGTGTAAAGTAGACCGAAATGATTCTGCATCTACAACTATTACTCCACACATCGACCGCTATCCAGCATGCATCTACAGTATTAGGTTCATAAGAACAGAGTAACGCCTTAAGCAAGATGACATGATGTAGTGGGATAAACTCAAGCAATGGGATATAAACCCCATCTTTTTATCCTCGATGGCAACAATACAATATGTGCCTTGTTGCCCCTGCTGTCACTGGGAAAGGACACCTCAAGATTGAACCCAAAGCTAAGAACTTCTCCCATTGCAAGAAAGATCAATCTACTAGGCCAAACCAAACTGATAATTTGAAGAGACTTGCAAAGATTTTAAATCATGCATATAAGAATTCAGAGAAGAACCAAATATGGTTCATAGATAATCTTGATCATAAACCCACAATTCATCGGATCTCAACAAACACACCGCAAAAAGAATTACATCGAATAGATCTCCAAGAACATCGAGGAGAACTTTGTATTGAGAACCAAAGAGAGAGAAGAAGCAATCTAGCTAATAACTATGGACCCGAAAGTCTATGGTAAACTACTCACACATCATCGGAGAGGCTATGGTGTTGATGTAGAAGCCCTCCGTGATCAATTCCCCCTCCGGCGGAGCACCGGAAAAGGCCCTAAGATGGGATCTCACGGGTATAGATAGTTGCGGCGGTGGAAAAGTGGTTTCGTTGCTCTCTTGGATGTTTTTAGGGTATAAGGGTATATATAGGCGGAAGAAGTACGTCGGTGGAGCTACGAGGGGCACACGAGGGTGGGGGCGCGCCCTCCTGCCTCGTGGCCGCCTCGTGACTTCCCAGACTTCTATTCCAAGTCTTCTGGATTGCTTTTGGTCCAACAAAGACCATCGCGAAGGTTTCATTCTGTTTGGACTCCGTTTGATATTCCTTTTCTGCGAAAAACTGAAATAGGCAAAAAAACGTCAACTCGCAATGGGCCTCCGATTAATAGGTTAGTCCCAAAATCAATATAAAAGTGTATATTAAAGCCCATTAAACATCCAAAACGGATAATATAATAGCATGTAATAATAAAAAATTATAGATACGTTGGAGACGTATCAAGCATTCCCAAGCTTAATTCCTGCTCGTCCTCGAGTAGGTAATTGATAAAAATAGAATTTTTGATGTGAAATGCTACCTAACATAATTTTCAATGTAATTTTCTTTATTTTGGCATGAATGTTCAGATCCTAAAGTTTCAAGACAAAGGTTTAATATTGACATAAAAATAATAATACTTCAAGCATACTAATAAAGTAAACATGTCTTCTCAAAATAGCATGGCCAAAGAAAGCTATCCCTACAAAATCATATATTCTGGCTATGCTCTATCTTCATCACACAAAATATTTAAATCATGCACAACCCCGGTTTCAGCCAAGCAATTGTTTCATACTTTAGTATTCTCAAACCTTTTCAACTTTCACGCAATACATGAGCGTGTGCCATGGACATAGCACTATAGGTGGAATGGAGTGGCGGTTGTGGAGAAGACAAAAAGGAGGAACATAGTCTCACATCGACTAGGCGTATCAACGAGCTATGGAGATGCCCATCAATAGATATCAATGTGAGTGAGTAGGGATTGCCATGCAACGGATGCACTAGAGCAATAAATGTATGAAAGCACAACTAAGGAAACTAAGTGGGAGTGCATCCAAGTCGCTTGCTCACGAAGACCTAGGGCATTTGAGGAAGCCCGTCGTAGGAATATACAAGCCAAGTTCTATAATGAAAAATTCCCACTAGTAATATGGAAGTGACAACATAGGAGACTCTCTATCATGAAAAGCATGGTGCTATTATGAAGCACAAGTGTGGAAAAAGATAATAACATTGTCCCTTCTCTCTTTTTCTCTCATATTTTATTATTATTATTTTGGGCTCTTTGGCCTCTCTTTTTTTGGTGGGCTTCTTTGGTCTCTTTTTTTATTTGGGCTTCATTGGCCTCTTTTATTTTTGATAACCTCACATGGTACAATGTTATAATAATGATGATCACCACACTTCTATTTACTTACATCTCGATATTACAACTCGATACTAGAACAAAGATATGACTCTATATGAATGCCTCCGGCAGTGTACCGGTATGTACAATGAATCAAGAGTGAAATGTATGAAAAAATTATGAATGGTGGCCTTGCCACAAATACAATGTCAACTACATGATCATGGAAGGCAATATGACAATGATGGAGCATGTCATAATAAATGGAACGGTGGAAAGTTGCATGGAAATATATCTCAGAATGGCTATGGAAATGCCATAATAGGTAGGTATGGTGGCTATTTGAGGAAGCTATATGGTGGGTGTATGGTACCGGCGAAAGTTGCACGATACTAGAGAGGCTAGCAATGGTGGAAGTGTGAGAGTGTGTATAATCCATGGACTCCACATTAGTCATAAAAAACTAATATACTTATTGCAAAAATCTACAAGTTATCAAAACCAAGCACTACACGCATGCTCCTAGGGGAAGGCTTGGTAGGAGTTAACCATCGCGCGATCCCGACCTTCACACAAAGGAAGACAATCAATAAATAAATCATGCTCCAACTTCATCACATAACGGTTCACCATACGTGCATGCTACAGGAATCACAAACATTAACACAAGTATTCATCAAATTCACAATTACTCTACTAGCATGACTCTAATATCACCATCCTCATATCTCAAAACAATCATCAAGCATCAAACTTCTCATAGTATCAATGCACTCTACATGGAAGTTTTTATTATACCCATCTTGGATGCACATCAAATTAGGACTAGTTTTATAGCCAAAGCAAATTACCATGCTGTTCTCAAAATAATATAAGTGAAGCATGGGATATCAATAATTTCTATAAAATAAAACCACCATCGTGCTAAAAAAAGATATAAGTGAAGCACTAGAGCAAAATTATCTAGCTCAAAAGATATAAGTGAAGCACATAGAGTATTCTAATAAATTATGATTCATGTGTGTCTATCCCAAAAGGTGTGTACAGCAAGGATGATTGTGCTAAACTAAAAATCAAATACTCAAATCATACAAGACGCTCCAAGCAAAACACATATCATGTGGTGAATAAAAATATAGTCTCAAGTAAAGTTACCGATAGACGAAGACGAAAGAGGGGATGCCTTCCCGGGGCATCCCCAAGCTTAGGCTTTTGGTTGTCCTTAAATTTTACCTTGGGGTGCCTTGGGCATCCCCAAGCTTAGGCTCTTGCCACTCTTTATTCCATAGTCCATCAAATCCTTACCCAAAAACTTGAAAATTTCAGAACACAAAACTTAACAGAAAATCTGGTGAGCTCCGTTAGTATAAGAAAACAAACCACCACTTTAATTAAGGTATTGTATTTAACTCATTCTTTATTTATATTGGTGTTAAACCTACTGTATTGCAACTTCTCTATCCTTCATACCCCCCCCCCCCAATACTACTCATTCATCAAAATAAGCAAACAACACACGAAAAACAGAATCTGTCAAAAACAGAACAGTTTGTAGAAATCTGTAACTTTTGAATACTTCTGTAACTCTAAAATTCTGAAATAAATTGGTGGACGTGAGGAATTTGTCTGTCAATCATCTGCAAAAAGAATCAACCTAAAAGCACTCTCAAGTAAAAAAAGGCAGCTAATCTCGTGAGCGTAAAAGTTTTTTTTTACAGCAAGATCGCAAAGACTTCACCCAAGTCTTCCCAATGGTTCTACTTGGCACAAACACTAATTAAAACACAAAAACACAACTAAACAGAAGCTAGATGAATTATTTATTACTAAACATAAGCAAAAAAGCAAAGAAAATATTGGGTTTCCTCCCAACAAGCGCTATCGTTTAACGCCCCTAGCTAGGCATAAAAACAAGAATAGATCTAGGTATTACCATCTTTGGTATGTAATCCATAAGTGTCTCTCATAATAGATTCATAAGGCAATTTTAAATTTTCTTTATAGGAAAGTGTTACATGCCTTTCCTTAACGGAAATTGGAATCTAATATTTCCTTCTTTCATGTCAATAATTGCACCAATCGTTTTAAGGAAAGGTCTACTAAGAATAATATGACAAGTAGGATTGCAATCTATATCAAGAACGATGAAATCTACGGGCACATAATTCCTATTTGCAACAATAAGAACATCATTAATCCTTCCCATAGGTTTCTTAATGGTGGAATCCGCAAGATGCAAATTTAAAGAACAATCATGAAATTCACGGAAACCTAACACATCACACAAAGTTTTTGGAATCGTGGAAACACTAGCGCCCAAATCACATAAAGCATAGCATTCATGATCTTTAATCTTAATTTTCATATTAGGTTCCCACTCATCATAAAGTTTTCTAGGGATAGAAACTTCTAATTCAAGCTTTTCTTCATAAGACTGCATTAAAGCGTCAACGATATGTTTAGTAAAAGCTTTATTTTGATTATAAGAATGAGGAGATTTTAACATGGATTGCAACAATGAAATACAATCTATCAAGGAGCAATTATCATAATTAAATTCCTTGAAATCCAAAATGGTGGGTTCGTTGCTATGTAAAGTTTTGACCTCTTCAATCCCACTTTTATAAATTTTAGCATCAAGATCTACAAACTTTGAATCATTGGGACGCCTTTCATCTAAAGTTGACTCATCTCCAGTCCCATAATTATCAAGATTCTTATTGGAAAACAAAGATTTAATAGGAGACACATCAATCACTTTTAGGTCTTCATCATTACTATCATGAAAACTAGAAGAACACGCTTTCACAAATCAATCTTTTTTAGCATGCATCCTAGCGGTTCTTTCTTTGCACTCATCAATGGAAATTACCATGGCTTTGAGAGACTCATTCATGTCATGCTTAGGTGGGACCGATCTAAGTTTCAAAGAATCAACGTCAAGAGAAATTATATCCACGTTCCTAGCCAAATCATCAATCTTAAGCAATTTTTCTTCAATCATAGCATTAAAACTCCTTTGTGAAATCATAAATTCCTTAAAACTATTCTTACAATAAGAGGGCATATTATTATAATTTCCGTAGGAATTGTTGTAGGAATTTCCATAATTATTGGAGGAATTACTAGGAAAAGGCCTAGGATTAAAGTTTCCTGTATAAGCATTGTTCCCAAAATTATTCCTACCAACAAAATTCACATCCATAGATTCATTAGTATTATCAATCAAAGTGGATAAGGGTATATCATTATTATCAACATTAGCACCCTTGCTAGCAAACAATTTCATAAGTTCATCCATCTTTCCACTCAAAACCTTAATTTCTTCAATTGCATGCACTTTTTTACTAGTGGAAGATCTCTCGGAGTGCCATTGAGAATAGTTAACCATTATATTATCTAGGAGTTTAGTAGCTTCTCCTAAAGTGATTTCCATAAAAGTACCTCCCGCGGCTGAATCTAAAAGATTTCTAGAAGCAAAATTCAAACCAGCATAAAATTTTTGTATAATCATCCATAGATTCAAACCGTGCGTGGGACAATTTCTTATCGTAAGTTTCATCCACTCCCAAGATTGTGCAACATGCTCATGATCAAGTTGTTTGAAATTCATAATATCGTTCCTAAGGGAGATGATCTTAGCGGGAGGAAAATACTTGGCAATAAAACAATCTTTGCACTTATTCCATGAATCAATACTATTTTTAGGCAAAGAAGAAGACCAAGTTTTGGCCCGATCTCGTAGTGAGAAAGGGAATAGTTTTAATTTAACTAGATCATTATCTACATCTCTCTTCTTTTGCATATCACATAAATCAACAAAATTATTCAGATGAGATGCAACATCTTCACTAGGAAGGCCAGAAAATTGATCTTTCATGACTAGATTCAATAAAGCAGCATTGATTTCACAAGATTCTGCATTAGTAGCGGGAGCAATCGGAGTGCAAATAAAGTCATTATTATTGGTGTTGGAAAATTCGCATAATTTGGTATTTTCTTGAGCCATCGTGACAAACAAACGGTCCAACACACAAGCACACAAGAAGCAAGAGAACGGAAAAGAGGCGAATGGAAAAAGGGCAAATAAAATGGCAAAGGTGAAGTGGGGTAGAGGAAAAGGAGAGGCGAATGGCAAATAATATAATGCGAGGGAGAAGAGTTTGTGATGGGTACTTGGTATGTCTTGACTTGACCGTAGATCTCCCCGGCAACGGCGCCAGAAATCCTTCTTGCTACCTCTTGAGCATGCGTTGGTTTTCCCTTGAAGAGGAAAGGGTGATGCTGCAAAGTAGCGTAAGTATTTCCCTCGGTTTTTGAGAACCAAGGTATCAATCCAGTAGGAGACTACACGCAAGTCGCCTAGTACCTGCACAAACAATCAAGAACCTTGAAATCAACGCGATAAAGGGGTTGTCAATCCCTTCACGGCCACTTGCAAAAGTGAGATCTGATAAAGATAATAAGATAAGTATTTTTGGTATTTTTGTTATATAGATTGGACAATAAAGATTGCAAAATAAATAGTAAACTAGAATTGTAGATCGGAAACTTATATGATGTAAAGTAGACCCGGGGGCCATAGGTTTCACTAGTGGCTTCTCTCATGATAACATAAATTATGGTGGGTGAACAAATTACTGCCGAGCAATTGATAGAAAAGCGCATAGTTATGAGAATATCTAGGCATGATCATGAACATAGGCATCACGTCCGTGTCAAGTAGGCAGAAACGATTCTGCATCTACCACTATTACTCCACACATCGATCGCTACCAAGCATGCATCTAGAGTATTAAGTTCATAAGTACGGAGTAACGCATTAAGCAATATGACATGATGTAGAAGGATAAACTCAAGCAATATGATATAAACCCATCTTTTAACCTCGATGGCAACAATACAATACGTGCCTTGCTGCCTCTGTTGTCACTGGGAAAGGACATCATAAGATTGAACCCAAAGTTAAGCACTTCTCCCATTGCAAGAAAGATCAATCTAGTAGGCCAAACCAAACTGATAATTCGAAGAGACTTGCAAAGATATTAAATCATGCATATAAGAATTCAGAGAAGAACCAAATATTGTTCATAGATAATCTTGATCATAAACCCACAATTCATCGGATCTCAACAAACACACCGCAAAAAGAAATTACATCGAATAGATCTCCAAGAACATCGAGGAGAACTTTGTATTGAGAACCAAAGAGAGAGAAGAAGCCATCTAGCTAATAACTATTGTAACACCACAAAATTTTTGATTTAGTTTTTCTTGCAAACTTTTGGCCTTTTTGGAAAGGGGATTGTTTGATCTTTTCTTTTGCCCTTCTAAAATCCCTTTTTTGCCAAAGTTTGTGTGTCTTCTTAAGCTTGGTTCTTAGCCTTGAAGTTATCCTCTTGTGTTTGGCTCAAGCACAAGTTGAGATTCAATTGGAGTTGTTTGAGTTCACCACTTCTTGTTTTAAAATTCTCAAGTTTAGCCTTGACCTATCTCCCCTCCAAACTTCCTCTTGCCATGATCCCAACAGGAACAATCCTCTCCAAGACTCTCTTCACACCATGGGACAAGCATTTCCTCAATTCCAGGAAGTTTGAACCTCATTGGGATTTTTCTCCTATTTATTTCACTTCAAAACAAATTCTGTCTTTTATAGTGGACCTTGGTGATGTACAAAGGAACCACCTTTTTCATCTACCTATTTGACTCCAAACCAACTCTCCTAAATAGTCCTTAATACCCACAACCTAGATCCATCTTGTTTCACTGGTTCACAGTTCAAAATTTTCAAATTTCACCTGCTGCAAGTTTGGACCAGATTTGCAAAATTTGGTGAAATTCATATTTATCTTCTTCCAAAAATTCTGTGAAAAATCATGCAGCCTCTAGATACATCAAGAGGCCACTCCACCAAAAATCAGCTCCAGAGACATTGCACAAATACCAGAATCATTTCATCAAACACCTAGCGTACACTGAACTGTTAGTTGTTAACTGAAACTATCGACAGTTAACACTTCGTCAGTTTTGTCAGTTTCGACAGTCGTCGGGCGCGGCGACATAAGTCCGTCTATATCTCCCTTGGCTCGACGCTGCACTGCAGCTTCTTCTTATCCGTGCGCCGCACGGTCGCTTGGCAGCTTCTGGGCGTCGGTGGCGCCCTGGCCCGACCGCGCCAGCGGCTACCATGGCCACAGCGCCGCCCGTGGCGGCTGACAAACGCAATGCCGCAGCTCCACGCCGTTACGCGCCGCCCAGACCACCCCAGTGCCCCGCGTGTCCTTCTCCACAGCCAGCACACGCCTGGCATACCGTCGCCGTGGCCTGGCACGCGCAGAGCGCCGTTTCTGCTGCCGACAATCCGCGAGGCCGTTCCGTCGAGGACAGGCCATAACACCACCTCTACTGCCAAGTTAAGCGCGGGAATGGAGCTTCTACAGATCATAGATGATGCTCAAGCCCCTAGTCCCGCCGTCCGACCACTGCAGCGCCGTAATTAGCTCGCCGGACTTATCCGTTCACGGCAACCACCTCGAGCCGCCTATAAAAGGCACCCCTGAGCTCGTGCTCGAGCACACATGCCTCCACTACTCCCCTAGACCACGCCAAACCTCTGGGAGAGCCCCGAGAGGTTCTTCTTCTCCGGCTCCGGCCAGCTGCCTCCGCCTCGGGCTCCAGCTCCGTTCACTCCGGTGAGGGCTCCTCCGCCGCCGTGAGCTTGAACGTAGTACCCTAGCATCCCCCTAGTCCTAACCCCCAGCCAAATTTCTCTCCAGAAGCTTTCTCCGACGAGGTCCACGAACACCCGAGCCGCCGTCCGCCGGAGATAAGCTCGCCGTCGACGTGGGACTCGCCGGCACTCAACTCCACCACCGTTCGACGCGGAAGACCACCGTGAAGCTATAGGTACCACTCCCCTCCCCTATCTCGCCGTGGATCGACGCCGGTGATCACAGCAGCACCATCGTCGACGTGGCTCTGTTTCGTTTCTCAAACCTGACAGGTGGGGGCCCTCTGTCAGTGTCTCTCATCTCCCCCTCGAGCCGTTTTCTATTGGCGTATTTACGCAAAGTGCGTTTTCCCTCTGCGGGTGACGTACTGCGTACCGGTTCGTTTTGTCCTTTTCTGTTCTAGCCCCTGGATCTTTTCTGTTTCATTACAGATAGGTCCCTAGACAGAAACCTTAATATCTTTTAAGCTAAAAGTGATTTTGAGTTGATTCTTTTTCTGTCCACCTTGGTTTTCTGTCTAGTTTTTTGTCATATTTATGTGGAAATATTTTGAGCAACTTTATTTGCACGTGCGGTATTTATGTTAGTATGCATTTTGTTTGAATACATAGATACCGGAGGCCGTGACGGAGACGCGAATCACGCCGAGTTAGACTCCGACTTTTCAGAACAAGGCAAGCATGTTTGAACTCTTGATATGATGAGTGTGTTGCATGTTTGCTCGAGTAGCTCGTTTCATAAGCATGATCATATGGGCATATGTGTATGGCATATTTCATGCAAGTTAGCTTCGGGTGAGTCCCGAAGGAGAATGTTGAACCACCTCGATCATATGGTGATATGATGGGTGGAATGCTGGTATTGTTGGAGCATGCCAGTAGTTGGTCAACTCAGTATCAACGGAGATCATGTCACGATTCCGTTCGTCTCCTTTTCAGTACCAACATAGGCTGTCCGTTGGGATTACGGTCTAGTCAGTTGTAAACCACTTTTTGAGTACACACCAAGTAGAGGGGCCGGGATGAGGGTTCCATGGCCCTGGATTAAAGCCCGTCATCCGGTCAGGGGGCATGGGTGTTTCCGGTTGGGACCGAGAGGGCGGCACCCCTTAGAGCGTGCATATATAAATTTGATCCCATGCTATTCGAGGTTGTAGCCTCCCCGTCTTAAAGTTTTCCGTGAATGTCGTCGCGGGTGATTCCGGGCGACAGGATGTTAAATGGGTGTGTACTGGTTAGTTGAGTTTCTGCTAAAATACCGTAGACGGGACTAGCCCACGTGGCTAGTAGAACCCGTTGGCTATGAGTTAATGGTACAAGCTCTGCAGAGTTAAATTCCTTCAGTACCCATGTTTATGGCCTAGGGTCAATCTTCATATCTACCCGGTGACCGTCTCTAGTATATCCTCGGGAGTAACCAGAGTAATATTTCTGTTAAGTTCATTTGGTAGATGAACTCACCAACCATCTCAGTATTTATTTTCCGAAGTATTTCATCATCATACTATGGTTATTTTGTAAGCCCTTTATGTGAAGTCGCTCAGACGTCCGACTGTAGCATAATTTTCTTTTATAAGCCCTTTATGTGATGTCGCTCAGACGTCCGACTGTGGCATTATTTTTATTTTATAAGCCCTTTATGTGATGTCGCTCAGACGTCCGACTGTGGCATTATTTTTTGCTTTTATAAGCCCTTTATGTGATGTCGCTCAGACGTTCGACTGTGGCATTATTT
>LR738713.1:790970155-790986372 GCA_902687465.1 Secale cereale | reverse complement strand
TGTGGCATTATTTTTCTTTTATAAGCCCTTTATGTGATATCGCTCAGACGTCCGACTGTGGCATTATTTTCTTTTATAAGCCCTTTATGTGATGTCGCTCAGACGTCCGACTGTGGTATTCTTTTTATTTATAAGCCCTTTATGTGATGTCGCTCAGACGTCCGACTATGGCATTCTTTTTAGTTATAAGCCCTTTATGTGGTGTCGCTCACACGCCCGACTGTGGCCTGTTATCATTTATTATTTTCCTACGAAGCGTCACCCACACCCTCGTTTGGTCCCATTATTATTTTTTTATCTTTTGGATTTCGGGAGGATTACCGCCCGACTTCCAGTCTTTACTTTCAGCGCATTCATATTTTGTTCCGGTTGCACTTTTGGTGGAATACTCATATGCATTCATGTTGGCATTTGTTATATCTTAAGGCCGAACTGTCTTGCGAGGACATTCAAAGTACTCACCTGGCTTGTTGATTTGGCCAGATGTGGACGAAGGCGATCTCATGGATGAAGAGTTCGATAACGAGTCCGACGCTTAGAGGAATCCCAGTCAGTCTCTTGCGATCCTGGAGTTGATCACTGTTTTATAACCGCTTCCGCCTACCACCAAATAAATTCATCGGGTCTCACTCCGACACTCGATGAACTGTAAAATATTGGAGTCACACCACCCACTTCACTGTGATATATTCCACCGCCTTTTATTACGAGTCAGTAGTATGCCACCCTGCCTTGTGCCATATCCGCCTCTATGTAATATATTGGCGTGCTTGTAATAAAATTTGTTGAGCCATCCCTAGCTCAACCTTGTGTAATATTCAGTGTACTGGAATTTCTGTATCAAGGAATTGTCTGCCAGCAGGAATATTATTCCTCGCTGGTTTAATAAAGCGACCGGTCTTCCGGTAATTATTTTACTGAAGGACCGGTGGCGACAACTATGGACCCGAAGATCTGTGGTAAACTACTCACACATCATTGGAGAGGCTATGGTGTTGATGTAGAGGCCCTCCGTGATCGATTCCCCCTCTGGTGGAGCGCTGGAAAGGCCCCAAGATGGGATCTCATGGGTACAGAAGGTTGCGTCGGTGGAAAAGTGGTTTCGTTGCTCTCCTGGATGTTTTTAGGGTATAAGGGTATATATAGGCGGAAAAAGTACATCGGTGGAGCTACGAGGGGCTCACGAGGGTGGGGGCGTGCCTACCCCCTAGGCGTGCCCGCCTGCCTCTTGGACGCCTCGTGGCTTCCCAGACTTCTACTCCAAGTCTTCTGGATTGCTTTTGGTCCAAGAAAGATCATTGCGAAGGTTTCATTCCGTTTGGACTCCGTTTGATATTCCTTTTCTGCGAAACACTAAAATAGGCATAAAAATAGCAGCTGGCACTAGGCCTCTGGTTAATAGGTTAGTCCCAAAAATAATATAAAAGTGTATATTAAATCCCATTAAACATCCAAAACGGATAATATAATAGCATGGAATAATAATAAAATTATAGATACGTTGGAGACATATCAGATGCTGAAGAGAGATACGGTCGTGAGCGCCAAACAAAGAGCTATCCGAAGCGTAAGTTGATGTCACAATTCGACGACGAGGCCCTTGCACCAATTCCGTCCAGGCACGACCAGGTCGACCAACCGGACCGACCACCTCGTGGACGGGATAAAGCGGCTAGCAATACCGTACACCAGCCCGCACCTCCCCACCGTAAAGGAAAGGATACAGTGGCTCAGGGCCATAAGTATGATCTTCATCAGGACTTGAATAAAAAATTTGGTCAGGCTAGATCGATCTATGGATTAAGAGAACGTAATCCCACACGGGATGATGGCTATCAAGCCAAACACACCAGATACAATCAAATTCAAAATCACAACCGAACACAGATGCCGTCTCAACTACGTCACAATGTTGCACGATATAGGGGCGCTGCGCACGCTCTGTGCTTTACCAATCAGGTGATGGATCACCAATTTTTGGAATGGTTTAAACACGTAAACATCGAGGCATATGATGGAATGACGGATCCTGCGGTATGGATTGAAGAATTTATTCTTCACATCCACATGTCTCGTGGAGATGACCTCCATGCCATCAAATACCTACCTTTAAAGCTGAAAGGGCCAGCTCGGCACTAGTTGAACAACCTCCTAGAGAACTCCAATGGAAGCTGGGAACATTTAGAGGATGCTTTCCGAGCTAACTTTCAAGGAACTTATGTCGAGCCACCAGATGCTGATGATTTAAGTCACATAATCCAGCAACCCAGGGAGTCAGTCCGCAAGCTTTGGAATCGGTTCTTAACTAAAAAGAACCAAATTGTTGAATGTCCGGACGACGAATCCTTAGCGGCATTCAAACACCACGTCTGAGACGAATGGCTTGCAAGACATCTCGGCCAGGAGAAGCCGAAGATAATGGCAGCCCTTACTACACTTATGACCCGCTTTTGTGTAGGTGAAGACAGCTGGCTAACTCATAGAAGCAACCGTACCAGCGACCCTGGCACTTCTGAAGCCAGGGATGGCAATGGCAAGCCACGACGTAATAAGAACAAGCGTCGGAGCAATGCCGGAGAAACATATGACATGGCAGTAAATGCCGATTCAGTGGATCTAGGTCCGGTCAATGAAAAAAGCCCTTCAAAGGCAACAGAGACAGTCCATCCAGCTGGGAAAAAATATTAGAGAGACCTTGCAAATTCATGGCACCCCTGATAAACCTGCAAACCACACCAACATAAATTGTTGGGTCTTCACGCAGGCCAGCAAGTTAAACACCGAACACAAGGGGAAGGGACCTCAAAGCGAGGACGGAGACGAGCCTCGCCCACCGAATACTGGGGGACAGAAGCAGTTTCCCTCTGAGGTGAAAACGTTGAACACGATCTATGCCACTCATATCCCCAAGAGGGAGCGCAAGCGCGCACTAAGGGACGTTTACCCGTAGAGCCCGTCACCCCCAAGTTCAATCCATGGTCGGCTTGTCCGATCACATTTGATCGTAGGGATCACCCAACCAGTATCCGTCACGGAGGTCCGGCAGCCCTAGTACCCGATCCTATAATTGATGGATACCATCTTACTTGAGTCCTTATGGACGGCGGCAATAGTCTCAATTTGATATATCAAGACACGGTCCGCAAGATGGGAATAGACCCGTCAAGAATCAAGCCTAGCATCACTACCTTTAAAACAGTCATACCCGGCGTGGAGGCCCGCCGCACGGGCTCATTAACACTGGAAGTGGTATTCGGCTCTCCAGATAATTTTCGAAGCGAAGAGTTAATCTTCGACATCGCTCCTTTCTGAAGTGGCTATCATGCACTACTCATAAGAACGGCCTTCACCCGCCTTAATGCAGTCCCGCACTATGCTTACCTAAAGCTTAAAATGCCTGGACCCCACGGCGTCATCACAGTCAATGGAAACATGGAGCGCTCCCTCCATACAGAGGAGGACACTGCGGCCCTGGCAGCCGAAGTTCAAGGCGGCCTATTCAAGCCGAATAGTTCATCGGTCGTCAAGACCAGAGACACTGCTAAATGTGTCCGGCCTGCACTACAATGCGGCAGCTCAGAAGAACCTGAGGTTGATTAGCAGTTACGCCTCCGCTAATTGCCTTACAAGGTGATAGCATACGTACCTCGTGTACACAACTATGCCCTTAAAATACCTTGGGCAGCGACGGGGGCACACTGTGGAAAAACAGTCCATAGTTCGGCTTGACCCTATTCGGATTTTAAAATATATATTTTAAAGGTTCATTAAAAGAACCCACCTTATCTATGGTTGTGAAGGGCGTTCTTTTTCAAAGTTTCCCTTCCTTTTTCATAGGCGGCCATCAAAACCTCTCTCCCTCAAGGACATGTTACAAAGAAGAAACGGCACAGACGTGCAGTAGAGCCCCATCGAGATTTTCAAATCGTTAAATTTAGGCTCTATGTCAACCTTTCCCTTTATTATTCTTCTTCATTTTTGGCATGTGAAATGCCCAACATGTTATTGGCATTATCTGTAACCACACGGCTCGCTTTATTAATCAAGGTATAAAAGAAGCAATTTGGTTCCAATTTGTATGGAGTTTATTTTACATTACCATCTGTGTTCTCTCCCTACCTCATATTGCCACATGTGCCTCAACCTAGATTTAATACTGTTGGAAATATGCCCTAGAGGCAATAATAAAATGGTTACTATTATATTTCCTTGTTCATGATAATTGTCTGTTATTCATGCTTAAATTGTATTATCCGGAAACAGTGATACGTGTGTGAATACATAGACCACAACATGTCCCTAGTAAGACTGTAGTTACTAGCTCGTTGATCAACAGATGGTTATGGTTTCCTGACCATGGACATTGGATGTCATTGATAACGGGATCACATCATTAGGAGAATGATGTGATGGACAAGACCCAATCCTAAGCCTAGCATAAGATCGTGTAGTTCATATACTAAAGCTTTTCCAATGTCAAGTATCTTTTCCTTAGACCATGAGGTTGTGCAACTCCCGGATACCATAGGAATACTTGGGTGTGCCAAACGTCATAACATAACTGGGTGGCTATAAAGGTGCACTACGGGTATCTCTGAAAGTGTCTGTTGGGTTGGCATGAACCGAGACTGGGGTTTGTCACTCTGTATGACGGAGAGGTATCTCTGGGCCCATTCGGTAAGACATCATCATAATGAGATCAATGTGACTAAGGGGTTGGTCATGGGATGATGTGTTATGGAACGAGTAAAGAGACTTGCCATGACGAGATTGAGCAAGGTATCTGTATGCCGACGATCGAATCTCGGGCAAGTACTATACCGATAGACAAAGGGAATTGTATACAGGATTGATTGAATCCTCGACATCGTGGTTCATCCGATGAGATCATCGAGGAGCATGTGGGAGCCAACATGGGTATTCAGATCCCGCTGTTGGTTATTGGCCGGAGAGTCATCTCGGTCATGTCTACGTGTCTCACGAACCTGTAGGGTCTACACACTTAAGGTTCGGTGATGCTAGGTTGTAGAGATATAAGTATGTGGTAACCCGAAAGTTGTTCGGAGTCTCGGATGAGAACCCGGACGTCACGAGGAGTTCCGGAATGGTCCGGAGGTAAAGAATTATATATAGCAAGTCCAGTTTCGGCCACCGGGAGAGTTTTGGGGGTCACCGGTATTGTACCAGGACCACCAGAAGGGTCCCGAGGGTCCACTGGGTGGGGCCACCTATCCCGGAGGGCCCCATGGGCTGAAAGGGGAAGGGAACCAGCCCCAGGTGGGCTGGTGTGCCCCCTTGGGCCTCCCCTATGCCTAGGGTTGGAAACCCTAGGGGTGGGGGCGCCCCACTTGACTTGGGGGGCAAGTCCCCCCTGGCCGCCGCCCCCCCTTGGAGATTGGATCTCCTAGGGCGCTGCGCCCCCCTAGGGGCCCTATATATAGTGGGGGGAGGGAGGGCAGCCGCACCCTTTGCCCTGGCGCCTCCCTCTCCCTCCCGTGACACATATTTCTCCTCCCGCAGCGCTTGGCGAAGCCTTGCTGGAATCCCGCTACTTCCACCACCACGTCGTCGTGCTGCTGGATCTCCATCAACCTCTCCTTCCCCCTTGCTGGATCAAGAAGGAGGAGACATTGTTGTTTCGTACGTGTGTTGAACGCGGAGGTGTTGTCCGTTTGGCGCTAGGATCATCGGTGATTTGGATCATGACAAGTACGACTCCATCATCCCCATTCTCTTGAACATTTCCGCTCGTGATCTATAAGGGTATGTAGATGCACTCCCCTCTCCCTCGTTGCTAGATGACTCCATAGATTGATCTTGGTGATGCGTAGAAATTTTTTGATTTCTGCTACGTTCCCCAACAAATACCAGGGGGTGCATTCGGCCTAGCACACTTCAAAGTCCAAACACCTATAGGGAACTGTTCGGCGTCCCGGATATTGCGTTATATGCATTGTCTCTGAATCATGTCTTGGGTCTATAGTTGGGTTGCCCGGCTCCCGTGCTTACCACCTTATGTTCCGCATTGTTCGGTTAAGGTAGTAAAGGGAGAACTACTACGATTGTATTTCTGGTTCATCCGGTCAAGTACCTCAGTAGATAAAGCCGAAAACTGACTGTCATGGTAAGCAAGAGCTTGTCGGATCTCGGGTTCCGGCAAAACCCTTGTGGTTCAAACACTGGGGTGCGCACGAAGATTTCTCCTTCTGCCCCAGCTTGTCTACTCGCCGATTCCTAGGCCTAGCTCGTCAAGCCCGAAGAACAAGGGGACACAAAGGTTTATACTGGTTCGAGCCACCGTTGTGGTGTAATACCCTAATCCAGTGTGGTGTGGTGGATTGCCTTATAGGGTGGAGAGGAACTAGTACAAGGGAAGAACGACCTCCTGAGGAGAGGTGTTCTTGCGCTCGGATGAGCTTGTTGTGTGTGTGGTAGGCTCTTGATCAGATGCCCTCTAGGTTGGGTCTGCTCGAGATGAGATGATCCCTGTTTGGTGGTGGCTAGTCCTATTTATAGAGGCCTGGGTCCTCTCCCCAAATATTGAGAGGGAAGGGATCCCACAATGGGCAAATTCGAAGGGGGATAGCTAGTAAAAGTTATCCTGACAAAAGGTGGTCTTCGCCTGCCAAAGGCTCTGGTGGTGACGCCGCCGTGGGCTCCGCGGTGACCTCCGCTCTGTCGTCCTGCTGGTCTAGGTCTCGTTGCACCGATATGGAAACCTTTGCCTGATGCCTCAGGACTCCTCGTGTGTGCATGCCCCTTTAGCACCAAAGAGGAAACTGCCACCCTGCACCGCTGGCGCCCGCCTGGCCTTGGTCGTCATGGCTCACGTCACGAGGACCTCGTGAGGTGCCCCTTGCCTTGATATCTCCGCTCCTCGGGAGCCAGCCTAGCGAGGCCACCCCAGGGGAGGTCTTCTGTCGTCCGCCTCGTGAGGCTTGGCCCCTTGCGAGGGTCCTGAGTGGCTGCTGATGAGTTTGGGCCGTACTAGGCCGCTCGATGAGCCACGCCATGGACCGCAGGCAGGCAAGTTTGTGTACCCCCGTTCCAGGAACGCTAACAGTAGCCCCCAGGCCCAAGGCACGCTCGGGCTTGGCTTCGCGACGAAGCCAAGGGTCAAGTGCGGAGCGCCGTGGGCCCCAAAAGCCTAGGGCCTTGACTGATGCGTGGCGATTGATTGGACGCGGTCGTCTGCACTCCCCCACGCCGCCTCGGCAACCCCACGGCTGACAAAAGGCAAGCGCGCTCCAATACCTTCATTGCTCGCCTTTGCTTTGCTCCAGATCCCCTTTCTTGCTACTCTCCTCCACAAGACCCCAGATCTTCGTCGTCTTCCCCTCGAGCTCGCGCCCGATATCGTCTGGTAAGGCGAAGGCCATCGTCCCGTCCGCCTGGTACAAGCCGGCCCTGCGGGTGCCCAGCGTCTCGGAGACGAATCATGCCTCAGTGCTCCTGATGATGGCGGAGGATACCAACGAGAAGTGGAAGACCACGGTCCGAGTCGCCTCCGCCGAGCCAGAGGATTCCAAGAGTACCTTCTATCCCTTCTTTATGAGCAGTGTTGTTGCAGGGCTTGTCCCCCTTTCTCCGATTTCTTTTTCTCCGTCCTCAGCCACTATAAGCTGCATGCCCTTCATCTTCATCCCAATTCAGTCCTCCTCCTGTCAATCTTTGCCTTCTACTGCGAGGCATTTGTTGGGGTGATGCCGTCCGTAGCGCTGCTTCGCCACTTCTTCTACCTCCGGAACAAGGGCAAACTTTGTTATGGGTGTGCCAATTTCGTCGCCGCGAACGGGGCCAACGCGATCTCGAAGGCCAGGAAGAAGGCTGAGAACTTCATGAACAAGTGGGTCCTCATGGACGCCAAGTGCTCCCATCCTCAACTAGTGCTGGCGACAGCGATGCCCGCGTCAGGCGATAGGTGGCTCAGCGCGAAGCTCACCGATCATTGGGCAGAGAAGGTGTTGGAGAAGATGACCGCCGACCTGAAGCCTGACGACCCAGAGGCGGCGAAGATGATGGGGGCCATGATCGTCAAGGAATTCCTTGCATGCTGCGTAGCTCCACTTCAGGCACGCTCGCGCCCCTTGTGGACACTCGGGGACGAGACAGACAACCTCTGACTGCGCCATGACGCACTGTCCGACAAGCAGCTCGGGGTAGCTATCCGTCTCCTGGTTGGGGACGATCTAGGGTATCCTCCTGCTACCCATTTCCCCTTGTACCGCCGCCAGGATGGGGCGATGGTGTTGCCTCCACGCCCACCTTCGACGAACGCGGGCTCGTGCCTCCGGCGCCCTCCGAAGCTTAGGTGGCAACGGAACCGGTGGAGCTGTCTTCGGGTGACTCCAGCGGGGAAGATGAAGCAGAGGCGACTGCGGAGGGGACCGGGGAGTCCTCCCATCCACGCAAGGCCGACCTCCTTCGCGCCTTGCTTGATGAAGACAACGCCAGCGACCACCCGGTGAAGGAGGCGGCACCCCCGGCCGGGGTTGTTACGAGGTCTAAGCTCACCCTATCGAAGAAGCCGCCAGTTGGGGTCCCGACGAAAGGCAGATCGACACTAATCTTTCGGGGCGGTGCCTCGGCTTCAGCACCGCCAGACGCTGCTGTTGTGCTAGCTGCTATGGCCTTATCAGCACCTGCGCTGCCGGCAGCGAGGCCCCTGGGCTCCATGGAGAAGAGGCCGCAGGACTACGCCATCGTGGATTAGTAAGTACCTTGGCCTGGCCTTGTTTCCATTCTTGGTTCTGTTGCTGATTCCTGACGCCTTCTCTTGTACTGCCAGGCCAACGCTATTGGCGAAGAAGAAGAAGGGGGAGGCGACCACACCAGAAGCTCAGTGGTCTGTCTTGACTTCACCTCCTCCTGTCCTGGTGTCCTCGCGAGGTCCTGCGGATGAACCTCAGGAGAGGATTGGATCCTTGGTCAGGCCAGCCCCAGAGGCGCTCACCTCTAGCTTGCCTGCGGGCGTTCCCAAGGCTCAGGAGGCCCGGAGCACGCCGCAGCCTCCTATTCTGGTTGTGCCGCTAGCTCGCTGCTTCATCCGATTCCCTAAAGAAGGCTTTCCCCGCATTGACGCAACTTCAGGACGATCTCCAGGGCGTCGATCGTCGTCTGCTGGCCGGGCGTTAGGAGCTGGTCCAGAGTTGGTTGAACTCCAACGCGTCTGTCCGGGATGCGCTGAGCCGAACCGTGGCGACTTTCGAAGAGGACAAGCAGGCCGCCGACAAGGCCACAGCCGCTCGCGAGACGACGCTGAAGGATGTGCAGGTCGTCAAGGAGCGGTGCCAGTTGATGGAGACCGAGTTGCGGATCATACGCAGCAAGCACGCGGCGGAGGAGGAGAAGATGAAGGCCCGAGAAGACGTCGTGATCAGCCGTGACACCAAGCTGGAGCAGTTGGCGGAGAGGTTAGCTGCAGAGAGCAGCCGCCTAGAGGAGCTGAGGCAGGCAACGGAAGTGGAGAAGGCTCAACTGGGGGCCAAGGCGAAGGTCTTGGCTGAGGACCGCGCGACCTTCAAGTCTGTGGAGGAAAGGTCTCGCCAAGCGCTGAGGGTGCTTTACGAGAAGGGCTTGGAGAAGCCGCTGGTGATGGACGATGAAGGCCCCGCCCAGCTGCTTCCGTACCTCATTATGGCACTTGAGGGTGTTGTCGATGAGATAGGCCCCATGGTGGAAGGGAAAGCCCGCGCAGTGTCCTCCTCAACCCTGACGCGCGTCTTCAGCCACTTGCATCTTCGCGATCCTTCCGCTGACCTTGGCGCACTACTCGAGCCCGTGGATGAAGAGCGTTGCGAGGCCGCCACTGAGGCCGTGAGGGACCAGGTGGAGGCCTTGCTGCATAAGTTCCTCGCCATCGACCCTTCATCTCCAGCCAACCGCGTCATTGCCCCTGCAGCTGAGGCCAGCTCCGCAAGGCTTGGTGGTGCTGCTGATGGAGAAGTGCTTCCTGGTTGTGGTGCCCGAGGCTGAAGGAGGGGCCTGCTGGTGAGTGACGGTGCTCCTTCTTATCCTTGTTTTCCTGTGACATACGACGTGCCTCGTGGAGGCGTTAAAACTCATGTTTACTGCTTGAAGGACAATTTGGCTTGTAATAATTGCTAGATATTCGTGGTTCCCTTCCTATTTGCCTTGTCGTTCTACATCGGTAGAGCCCGGCCCCGCGCGTGCCTCAGCCGCTGCCGGCTTGTTCGGATCACCAGGACAAGACTAGGGAGTGAGGGGCTACGTGGCCAGTTAGGCTCCTGAGTCGCGATGCTCAGAAGTCCCTCTTGACGTGAAAACAGTCCTTGGGAAGGAAGCGCTAGGCAAGGCTTTTAGCATTCTGCATCGGCAGGGCCCGGCCCCGCACGTACCTCAGTCGCCGCTGGCTTGGCCGGATCACCAGGACAAGACCAGGGAGTGAAGGGTGATACGTCTCAAACATATCTATAGTTTTTGACTGTTCCATGCTATTATATTATCCTTCTAGGATGTTTTATGGGCTTTTATATGCTATTTTATATGATTTTTGGGACTAACCTATTAACCCAGAGCCGAGTGCCAGTTTTTGTTTTTCTCCTGTTTTAGGGTATCGCAGAAAAGGAATATCAAACGGAACCCAATTGACCTGAAACTCAACGGAGGTTATTTTTGGACCAGAAGAAGCCCAGGAAGTGCCGGAGGGCGACCAGAAGGTCCACGGGCTACCCATGAGGGTAGGGGGCGTGTGCCCCCTGGGGGCGCCCCCCTGCCTCGTGGACAGCCCAGAGACCCCTTTTACTTGCCCCCGACTCCAACACCTCCTATATATACAGAAACCTTTCGGAAAATAACCTAGATCGGGAGTTCCGCCGCTGAAAGCCTCTGTTGCCACCGAAAAGCAATCTAGACCCGTTCTAGCACCCTGCCGGAGGGGGGAATCCCTCTCCGGTGGCCATCTTCATCATCTTGGCACTCTCCTTCATGAGGGGGGAGTAGTTCACCCTCGGGGCTGATGGTATGTACCAGTAGCTATGTGTTTGATCTCTCTCTCTCGTGTTCTTGAGATGGCACGATCTTGATGTATCGCGAGCTTTGCTATTATAGTTGGATCTTATGATGTTTCTCCCCCTCTACTCTCTTGTGATGAATTGAGTTTTCCTTTGAATTTATCTTATCGGATTGAGTCTTTAAGGATTTGAGAACACTTGATGCATGTCTTGCATGTGCTTATCTGTGGTGACAATGGGGTATTCTATTGATTCACTTGATGTATATTTTGGTGATCAACTTGCGGGTTCCGTGACCTTGGGAATCTATGCATAGGGGTTGGCACACGATTTCGTCTTGACTCTCCGATAGAAACTTTGGGGCACTCTTTGAAGTACTTTGTGTTGATTGAATAGATGAATCTGAGATTGTGTGATGCATATCGTATAATCATGCCAACGGATACTTGAGGTGACAATGGAGTATCTAGGTGACATTAGGGTTTTGGTTGATTTGTGTCTTAAGGTGTTATTCTAGTACGAACTCTATGATAGATTGAACGGAAAGAATAGCTTTGTGTTATTTTACTACGAACTCTTGAATAGATCGACCAGAAAGAATAACTATGAGGTGGTTTCATACCCTACCATAATCTCTTCGTTTGTTCTCCGCTATTAGTGACTTTGGAGTGACTCTTTGTTGCATGTTGAGTAGGGATGACAATGGGTCGGGTTTGGGGCAGGTGGAGCAGGTCCAAATCCAACCCATGACCCATCATCCTACCTTCTACCCATCCACCAAAGCATCCATGGGCACAACTTGTGCCCATGGCCAAACCCATTGGATATCTAGATACCCATGGAGCTCCATGGGCATAGAAAAATCAACATGAAGGCTTCCCAAATATCAAATTAAGTCATCACCATTCATTCACAAATGACAACATAAGGTATAAGCATAAGTAGGCAGTAAGTACACTGGTCAAACATTGTCCACACACATAATCACAACTCAAATAGTCGATAGGAAACAAACTTGTCTTCAATCGTATCTTATTTCATAAAAACAGTATACCACACAATGACAAGTTGCCAACTCAAATAGTCTCATAGTAGAATTCTTGTCTTAAATCTTATTACATCACCACCAAAGTTGTAAGAACATATTACATCACAACCGAAGTTGCATAAATAAAGCATGTACCATAGTAGACTTGGGATGGTTGGGGATTTGGGGGTTGACCTGATTAGGTTTAATATAATTAGGTTAGTGGGCTTGTGGGGGATCAGGGAACATGGGCCGGGCGCTGGGCTTTAACCTTCTGTGACCGCGACCACCTGGGGTTGGATGTCTGCTTAGTCCAGTGTGACTGACATATGGCCCCACCTGTCATACGGGTATCCATTGGATATCCATGGAGTAGAAATTATATCCGTGCCCAACCCGGCTGTTTGCGTGTATCCAAATCCATGGATCCATGGGCAGAAATGCGCTCCATACCCTTGCACAACCGGGTCGGGTATCTGTGGATATCCAAATCCATGGATAAAATTGCCATCCCTAATGTTGAGGGCTAGTAATATGATCCAATTATGTTATTATTGTTGAGAGAACTTGCACTAGTGAAAGTATGAACCCTAGGCCTTGTTTCCTAGCATTGCACTACCGTTTATGCTCACTTTTACCACTTGCTACCTTGTTGTTTTTATATTTTCTTATTACAAAAAACCTATATCTACCATCCATATTGCACTTGTATCACCATCTCTTCGCCGAACTAGTGCACCTATACAATTTACCATTGTATTGCGTGTGTTGGGGACACAAGAGACTCTTTGTTATTTGGTTGCAGGATTGATAAACCTTAGGTCATACACTTGAGGGAAATTTGCTACTGTCCTACAAACCTCTGCACTTGGAGGTCCAACAACGTCTACAAGAAGAAGGTTGCGTAGTAGACATCAAGTTCTTTTCTGATGTGAGTGCTTGAAGGTATATCTTTAGATCTTGCAATTGAATCTTTTAGTTTCTTGTTTTATCACTAGTTTAGTTTATAAAAGAAAACTACAAAAAAATGGAATTGAGGGTACCTCATATGCTTCATCTTTTTTATATCTTTCGTGAAAATGATGGGAAGGAAAATTGTGCTCAAGTACTAGAAGAAGAGTTACATAGAATGCTTGGCATAAAATATGTGCATGATGAGCATGATTGCAATGTTGTTAGTATGAATTCTTTGAATACCCATGATGCTAATGATATGCAAAGCCACAAGCTTGGGGATGCTATGTTTAATGAAGATGACATGTTTAGTCTCCCATGTTTTTATGAGCAAATTTATTATGATGAAAGCATGCCTCCTATTTATGATGATTATTGTGATGACACATATGCTATAAAGAATAAAGATAACCATGAAACTTGTCATCATGATTTTAATTTCCAATTGGATTATGCTTCAGATAGTTATTTTGTTGAGTTTGCTCCCACTACTATGAATGAGAATAAATTTGCTTATGTGGAGAGTAGTAAAATTTCTATGCAAGTAAATCATGAAAACAATGCTTTATGTGCTGGTTATATGGTTTAATTCATTCATGATGCCACTGAAAATTATTATGAGAGAGGATCATATGCTTGTAGGAATTGCAATAATATCAAGTTTGCTCTCTATGTGCTTAAAGTTTTGATGTATTCCTTGTTTTGACTTCCTATGCTAGTTTATTATTGCCCCCATAAGTTGTTTGCTCACAAAATCCCTATGCATAGGAAGTGGGCTAGACTTAAATGCGCTAGTCATATTCTTCAAGATGCTCCCTTTATGTTTTCAATTATTATCTTTTATGCGAGTATCATTGAAATCATCATGCCTAGCTAGGGGCGTTAAACGATAACGCTTGTTGGGAGGCAACCCAACTCTATTTTTGTTCTTGCTTTTTGCTTCTTTTCAGGAATAAATATTGCATCTAGCTTCTTTTTAGATGTGGTTTTGTGTTTTAATTAGTGGTTGTGCCAAGTAGAACCTTTGGGAAGACTTGTGTGAAGTTTATGCGATCATGCTGTAAAAAACAGAAACAATAGCGCTCGCGAGATTAGCTACCATTTTTTATTGGAGTGTGATGTTTAGTTGATTATTTTTGCATATGATAAATAGACAAATTCCTCACGTCCACCAATTTATTTCAGAATTTTTAGAGTTACATAAGTATTCGAAAGTTACAGATTGCTACAGATTGTTCTGTTTTTTGACAGATTCTGTTTTCTATGTGTTGTTTGTTTATTTTGATGAATCTATGAGTAGTATCGGAGGGTATGAACAATGGATAAGTTGCAATACAGTAGATATTACACCAATTTTAGCAGGTGGATAGTATTTTCCGATAAAAGCATCTTTGCACTTGTCCCAAGAATCTATGCTACTTCTAGGCAAAGACTGAAACCAAATTTTAGCTCCTCCTCTCAAGGAGAAAGGAAAAAGCTTAAGCTTAACAATATTACCATCTATTTCGTGGTACTTGTGCATATCACAAAGTTCAACAAAGTTGTTCAAGTGTAAAGCAGCATCATATCCAGCACCGGAGAATTGATCTTTCATGACTAAGTTCAGTAAAGCAGGTTTAATTTCATATGAAGGTGCTGAAGTGGCAGGTGTAGTGATAGGTGTGCTGATAAAGTCATCGTTGTTGTGACTAGTGAAGTCACACAACTTGGTGTTCTCGGTGGAACCCATAGTAGCAAGCAAGCAAGATAACTATTTTTGTGATTTTCGATAAAAGGTACTAAAGCAAAAACTGAAAGGTAAACTAACAAGACTAAAAAGCAAAGGTAAAAGATAGCGTGCAACTCCCCTATCCTGAAGAGTGGAGTCCCCGGCAACGGCACCAGAAAAACTCCTTGATGGGCCTCTAACCCCTCGTTGGTTACCCCAAGTGGAAGGTGTGAGATGCAGTGTTGTGGAAGTTTTTCCCTTAGCAAAGATGCCAAGGATCGAATCCCCAGAGACTCCTAGGTTCAACAAGTAGGTGTCAACTGCTAACGGCGCCGGATTAGCAATCAACGTGGACCTGCACACAGATACAAATAACTTTGCTCCCAACAAGTACAGAGAGGTTTTCAATCCCTCCGGCCTTGTAGTTCACAAAGGATTAAACGCAAATGATAGTAGTGATAGATAATGTTTGCAATAGTAAGTAAAAGCGAAAAGTAAATAGCGGATGTGATCAATGATGGTAATATAGACCGGAGTCTCATGATGTTCACTAGTGATGTCTCTCTCCCAAAAGACGATAAAACAGCTATGTGAGGTAAACGAATTACAGCTGGGCAATTGACAGGACCACGAACGCAAACCAATGCTGACTACATTGCAAGAAAGGTTGAGGTTCAAAGCATGGGCGGTACGCCAAAGTAAGTAGACCGAAATCCATCAATATCTACTACTAATCATCCACCTTGAGATATCTATCCAGAACATCTCGCTGGTATTAAGTTGCGAGCCCCACCCATAGTGTAAACTCAATGCAACAGACAACTGCATTAAAAGAACTTTGCGTAAAGTAAACAATCCTTGCACCCGCGGGCACAAGCACCGTTGTTTTCCCCCTGTGGCAACATCACATCCCCTAGACTCATGTTTATGTCACTCAAGCTAGTCATCGAGGGGCATGAACCCACAATCGAGCATAACGTTCCCTCTTGGAGTCACTACGTATTACTTGGCCAAAGCAATAAATAACAACGGAGAACATGCAAGAATTACTTATGAACATAAATATAAAAGAGGTAGATCAAATATATTACTCAATCACAATCTGAACATAATCTCGTAATCCATCGGATCCCAGCAAACTCGTCATAGCAACAGCATAAGGATTACATATGTGCCTCGATCATGTAGGGCAGCTCATGAGGACTAATTAGTGAAGCACAAGAACGGGAGGACAACATCACATAGCTACTGGTCATGGACTCATGGTCCAAGGGAGACTACTCACAACTCATCCGGGAGGCGTCCATGGTGGTGGAGAGGCTCCCGATGGTGATCCTCCCCTCCGGTAGGGTGCCGGGAGGAGTTCTCCTGGTGCTCCCGATCTTGGAAGCGGTGGCGGCGGCGGAACAGAGATGAGATCGCGAAAAAGAGTTCCCGTCCCGAGGGTTTCGAAGGACGCTCTAAATATATGCCGAAGGGGGGCACCAGACGGGGCTCGGGGGGCCCAGGCGCCCCCCCGGCGCGGCCCAGGGGGGGCGCGCCGCCAGGGCGCCTG
>LR738713.1:790930099-790963732 GCA_902687465.1 Secale cereale | reverse complement strand
CCCCCCCCCCGGCGCGGCCCAGGGGGGCGCGCCGCCAGGGCGCCTGGAGCCCTGGTGGCCCCCTCGGCTGTACTTCGGGCGCAAGGTAGGTTCTGGAACGCTGATTTGTTATATAATTTTTCTGGATTTTTCCTGGCAGTTCTCGTAACGTGAAAACCTGAAATACAAAAACAACCGAAAACAGAAACTGGCACCGGGGTGCACTTGATTAGTAGGTTAGTCCAAATATGATCAAAACTGTATGGAAGTGTATAAATATCATAGCAATATCACCCGAAAGTGGCATGGAGCAAGCAGAAATTATAGATACGTTTTGGACGTATCAAGCATCAATTTGTTTTATTTTGTTTTGCTTGCTGTTTGAATAATATCCCAAGATCTGAAATCCTTAAATTTTAGAGAGTCTTCACATAGTTACATAATTATTCAACTACTCATTGATCTTCACTAATATCTTTCGGAGTAGTTTGTAGTTTTCTCTAGTGCTTCACTTATATCTTTTTAGAGCACGGCGGTGGTTTTATTTTGAAGAAATAGATGAACTATCATGCTTCACTTATATCTTTTTGAGTGTCTCTTAGAATAGCATGGTAATTTGCTTGGGTTGTGAATTTAGTCCTAATATGATAGGCATCCAGGATGGGTATAATAAAAACTTTCATATAAAGTGCATTGAATAATATGAGAAGTTTGATACTTGATGATTGCTTTCAGATATGAGGATGGTGATATTAGAGTCATGCCAGTAGAGTAGTTGTGAATTGGAGAAATACTTGTGTTGAGGTTTGCAAGTCCCGTAGCATGCACCTATGGTAACCGTTGTGTGACAAATTTGAAGCATGAAGTCTTTCATTGAGTGCCATCCTTTGTGTGGAGGTCGGGATCACGCGATGGTTAACTCCTACCAACCCTTCCCCTAGGAGCATGCGTGTAGTACTTTGTTTTGATTACTTGTAGGTTTTTGCAATAAGTATGTGAGTTCTTTATGACTAATGTTGAGTCCATGGATTATACGCACTCTCACCCTTCCGCCATTGCTTTCCTCTCTTGTACCGCGCAACTTTCGCCGGTACCATACACTCACCATATACCTTCCTCAAAACAGCCACCATATCTACCTATCATGGCATTTCCATAGCCATTTCGAGATATATTGCCATGCAACTTTCCACCATTCTGTTTATTATGACACGCTTCATCATTGTCATATTGCCATGCTTGATCATGTAGTTGACATCATATTTGTGGCAAGGCCACCATGCATAATTTTTCATACATGTCACTATTGATTCATTGCACATCCCGATACACCGCCAGAGGCATTCATATAGAGTCATACTTTGTTCTAGTATCGAGTTGTAATATCGAGTTGCAAGTAAATAAAAGTGTGATGATCATCATTATTAGAGCATTGTCCCTAAAAAAGAAAAAAAGAAGGAAAGGCCAAAAAGAAAAAGAAAAAGGCCCAATAAAAGAAATGAATAAAAAGAAAAAAAAGAAAAGGGACAATGCTACTATCTTTTTCCACACTTGTGCTTCAAAGTAGTACCATGATCTTCATGATAGAGATTCTCTTGTTTAGTCACTTTCATATACTAGTGGGAATTTTCATTATAGAACTTGGCTGTATATTCCAACGATGGGCTTCCTCAAATGCCCTAGGTCTTCATGAGCAAGCAAGTTGGATGCACACCCACTTAGTTTCTTTTGTTGAGCTTTCATACATTTATAGCTCTAGTGCATCTGTTGCATGGCATTCCCTACTCACTCACATTGATATTCATTGATGGACATCTCCATAGCCCATTGATACACCTAGTTGATGTGAGACCATCTTCCTCCTTTTGTCTTCTCCACAACCACCACTCTATTCCACCTATAGTGCTATGTACATGGTTCACGCTCATGTATTGCGTGAAAGTTTAAAAAGTTAAAAAAAATTGAAGTATGAAACAATTTCTTGGCTGAAACAATTTCTTGGCTGAAACCGGGGTTGTGCATGATTTGGAATATTTTGTGCGACGAAGATGGAGCATAGCCTAACTATATGATTTTGTAGGGATGAACTTTCTTTGGCCATGTTATTTTGAGAAGACATGATTGCTTTGTTAGTATGCTTGAAGTATTATTATTTTTATGTCAATATTAAACTTTTGTCTTGAATCTTTCAGATATGAACATTCATGCCACAATAAAGGAAATTACATTGAGAATTATGTTAGGTAGCATTCCACATCAAAAATTCTGTTTTTATCATTTACCTACTCGACGACGAGCAGGAATTAAGCTTGGGGATGCTTGATACGTCTCCAACGTATCTATAATTTTTTATTGTTCCATGCTATTATATTATCCTTCTAGGATGTTTTATGGGCTTTTATATGCTATTTTGTATGATTTTTGGGACTAACCTATTAACCTAGAGCCCAGTGCCAGTTTTTGTTTTTCTCCTGTTTTAGGGTACCGCGGAAAAGGAATATCAAACGGAGCCCAATTGACCTGAAACTCAACGGAGGTTATTTTTGGACCAGAAGAAGCCCAGGAAGTGCCGGAGGGGGGCGGAAGGTCCACGGGCTGCCCCGGAGGGTAGGGGGGCGCATGCCCCCTGGGCGCGCCCCCTGCCTCGTGGACAGCCCGGAGACCCCCTCTACTTGCCCCCGACCCCAACACCTCCTATATATATAGAAATCTCCGAAAAATAACCTAGATCGGGAGTTCCACCGCCGAAAGCCTCTGTTGCCACCGAAAAGCAATCTAGACCCGTTCTGGCACCCTGCCGGAGGGGGGAATCCCTCTGCGGTGGACATCTTCATCATCCTGGCGCTCTCCATGACGAGGGGGAATTAGTTCACCCTCGGGGCTGAGGGTATGTACCAGTAGCTATGTGTTTGATCTCTCTCTCTCTCTCTCGTGTTCTTGAGATGGCACGATCTTGATGTATCGCGAGCTTTGCTATTATAGTTGGATCTTATGATGTTTCTCCCCCTCTACTCTCTTGTGATGAATTGAGTTTTCCTTTGAAGTTATCTTATCGGATTGAGTCTTTAAGGATTTGAGAAGACTTGATGTATGTCTTGCATGTGCTTATCTGTGGTGACAATGGGGTATTCTATTGATTCACTTGATGTATGTTTTGGTGATCAACTTGCGGGTTCCGTGACCTTGGGAATCTATGCATACAGGTTGGCACATGTTTTCGTGTTGACTCTCCGGTAGAAACTTTGGGGCACTGTTTGGAGTTCTTTGTGTTGGTTGAATAGATGAATCTGAGATTGTGTGATTCATATTGTATAATCATTCCCACAGATAATTGACGTGACAATGGAGTATCTAGGTGACATTAGGGCTTTGGTTGATTTGTGTCTTAAGGTGTTATTCTAGTATGAACTCTATGATAGATTGAACGGAAAGAATAGCTTTGTGTTATTTTACTAAGGACTCTTGAATAGATCGATCAGAAAGAACAACTTTGAGGTGGTTTCGTACCCTACCATAATCTCTTCGTATGTTCTCCGATATTAGTGACTTTGGAGTGACTCTTTGTTACATGTTGAGGGCTAGTAATATGATCCAATTATGTTATTATTGTTGAGAGAACTTGCAATAGTAAAAGTATGAACCCTAGGCTTTGTTTCCTAGCATTGCACTACCGTTTATGCTCACTTTTACCACATGCTACCTTGTTGTTTTTATATTTTCTTATTACAAAAACCTATATCTACCATCCATATTGCACTTGTATCACCATCTCTTCGCCGAACTAGTGCACCTATACAATTTACCATTGTATTGGGTGTGTTGGGGACACAAGAGACTCTTTGTCATTTGGTTGCAGGGTTGTTTGAGAGAGACCATCTTCATCCTACGCCTCCGATGGATTGATAAACCTTAGGTCAACCACTTGAGGGAAATTTGCTACTGTCCTACAAACCTCTGCACTTGGAGGCCCAACAACGTCTACAAGAAGAAGGTTGCGTAGTAGAAATTGATACGTCTCCAACGTATCTATAATTTTTGATTGTTCCACGCTATTATTTAAGATGTTTTGGATGTTTAATGGGATTTGTTATACACTTTTATATTATTTTTGGGACTAACCTATTAACCCAAAGGCCTAGTCCAGATTGTTGTTTTTTGCCTATTTCGGGGTTTTACAGAAAAGGAATATCAAACGGAGTCCAAACAGAATGAAACCTTCGGGAGAAATATTTTTGGAGCAAAATACGCACGGGAGACTTGAGAACCACGGAGTAGGGCCGACATGGCATCCACGAGGGTGGGGGCGCCCCCCTATAGGGCGCTCCCCCCTGCCTCGTGGGCCCCACATCTGGCCCTCGGTGCCCTCCTTCCTCCTATATATACCTACGTACCCCGAAACCATCAGAGACGGAAAAACCCTAGTTCCACCGCTGCAACCCTCTGTACCCGTGAGATCCCATCTTGGGGCCTGCTCCGGAGCTCCGCCGGAGGGGGGATCTACCACGATGTGCTTCTACATCATCATCATCGCCTCACCATGAGTTGTGAGTAGTTTACCACAGACCTTCGGGTCCATAGTTAGTACCTATATGGCTTCTTCTCTCTCTTTGGATCTCAATACCAAGTTCTCCTCGGTCTTCGAGGTGATCTATTCGATGTAATCTCTTTTTGTGGTGTGTTTGTCGAGATCCGATGAATTGTGGGTTTATGATCAAGATTATCTATGAGAAATATTTGGTTCTTTTCTGAACTCTTTTATGTATGATTATAATATCCTTGCAAGTCTCTTCGAATTATTGGTTTGGTTTGGCCTGCTAGATCTATAGTTCTTGCAATGGGAGAAGTGCTTGGCTTTGGGTTCAATCTTGCGGTGTCCTTTCCCGGTGACAGTAGGAGCAGCAAGGCACGTATTGTATTGTTGCCATCAAGGATAAAAAATGGGGTTTATATCATGTTATTTGAGTTTATCCCTCTACATCATGTCATCTTGCTTAAGGCGTTACTCTGTTCTTATGAACTTAATACTCTAGATGCATGCTGGATAGCGGTCGATGTGTGGAGTAATAGTAGTAGATGCAGAATCGTTTCGGTCTACTTGTCTCGGATGTGATTCCTATATATATTGATCATGCCTAGATAGTCTCATAATTATTCGCTTTTCTATCAATTGCACGACAGTAACTCGTTCACCCACCGTAGAATGATGATATCGTGAGAGAAGCCACTAGAGAAACCTATGGCCCCGGGTCTATTCTCAACATATCAATCTACAATCTACTTTACTTTTCCGTTTTTACTTTCTGTTCTTATATGCAGAAATACCAAAAATATCAAACTATCATATCTATCAGATCTCACTTTCGTAAGTGACTGTAAAGGGATTGGCAACCCCTTATTGTGTTGACTGCGAAGTTCTTATTTGTCTGTGCAGGTGCGAGGGACTCGCGCATTGTCGGTGTACTAAGATAGGGGTACCTTAGTACCCCAACTTGTGCACGGGCAGTAGCAGCTTCCCGTGGTAGGGCTTACCACGTGCTCGCCAAGAACCGTTCTGGTCCCTATGAAGCCATTCAAGAACAAAGTATACAAGTCAGAAGATCAAGGCCCCGGCAAGAGGAGCTTGCCGGGAAGGCCGCACCAGGCTCAAGGTTATCACTTTAGCACAAGACCCTAGCAAGAGGAGCTTGCCAGGAGGGCCAAGGAACACATACCTCAAGAGATGTCTCAGCGCATCATGCGCCCCGGCAGGACCCAGAGAGCGACAAGCTTCCGGGCCCGGCAAGATCACGACCCCGACAAGGTGCTTGCCGGGGAAACCTACGCCGTGTGCCCGCGCTCCAGCTCATCTGCCCACGCGTCGCCCTGGGGCCCTTCCAGGCGCACGAGGCAGACGGCTGTGCAGCCTGGGGCACACGGTGGCAAGCCACGGTGACGAGGCTACCGCCGTGGCGAACGGAGAAGCATGGACGGACGCTTTTGGGGGCGACGGCGACGGGCATTTAATGCCCTTGTCCCCCACTGTCAAAGTTAGGTGAAGACCACTGTTCATATAATGTTCATGCACTGTTGCAACTACCACCAAATTTACACTTTTACCCTCCTCTACGTTGACACCTGTCGGTGACCCCTTTGAGCTATAAAAGGAGGCCCATGCACAACGTAGAGGGGGTTCGAAACCTAGACAACTCTTTCGCTCGGTGTAGCTAGTACTGTAGATCTTCAAGCTCCCGAGCTCAAGAACTCAATACAACCTAAGCAGGAGTAGGGTTTTACGCGTCCGCGCGGCCCGAACCTGGGTAAAACTGCCCGCGTGTGCTCCTCGATCTGCTCTCCGTGCTCCCTCCGCTCCCTTACCGCAACGTAGAAGGGGCTCCGGTCCCATAGGTGTTCGTGGGCGGACAGTTTCCCCCGACATCTTTGGCGCGCCAGGTAGGGGGCGTCGAGGTTGTGCGAACCTGATCCGGCGTTCACGCGGGCGCAACCTTCAGCAACTTCACCAACATGCCTCCGAAGAAGAAGGCTTCGGAGGTCGCAGGCCCGTCTGCGTCAATCCCACCACCACCGGAGCCGTAGGTTGGTCGAGGAGACGCCGGCGGGAGGGTGGTCGCCGGCGAAGAGACTCACGGCGCCACCAAGTCCAAGGACAAGACGGACGACCGGGCGAACTCCAAGGCCTCGGTGTCCGTACACGCACTACGTCCTCTCAGGAGGTGCCAGACCAGCAGCGGCGTGGTACCGGAGGTACCATACGCTTGCTGGGGCGTGGCCAAGCCGGCGAATCACGGGACGCCCAAGGCCACTGCCCCGGCACGAGCAAGGCGCGGTCGCCGGGACGGGAACATGCTCCTTCTAACGCGGTTAGAAGTCCGAGCGTGTCCCGTTCCTCGCACCGTTCGCCACCGTTTCCCTCCTCTCCAGCAGAAGCCCTGGCCAGGGCTCAGCTGCTCCTCGACTTCCCTCCAGCGACGGACAAGGCCGAAGACTGGAGGGCGACAATCCAGAGCCTCATCGCCTTCGCCAACAACGATGCGCCACAGCAGCCGGCAACTTCACGGCCGCGGCAAGTCGACCAAGCGAAGGCCGATGGCAACAAGACCGCCGGGGGTGCAACTACCGTGCACTCCCCGCCGCGGAAGCAGAAATCGCCACCCCGCCGGATCAACGTCGACGACGACTCTACGGCGTCGTCGGATCCGCGGGCTCGCCGCGATCAGCGCCAAGTCCTAGACGACGGGCGGCAAGAGGACGCTCGGACTCGCATCGAGCGTCGACGAGAAGCCCGAAGACAGTCAGATCAGCGCGCTGGGACCGTTGTCGACGCGCACGCGCCCGGTGAACCAGGCAACTTGCCGTACGCGGCAGGTTGCCCTGCGTTCACCCGTGAGCTGCGGCAAGTCCAGTGGCCCAGGATGAAGAATTTCAAGCCCGACGTACCCGAGAAGTACGACGGCAAGACACACCCCTCGGAGTTCCTCAGCATCTACACCATTGCGGTGCAGGCTGCCGGGGGACGCGACGAGAAGATCCTAGCCAACTATTTCCCGCTAGTGCTTAAGACAAACGTCCGGTCTTGGCTTATGCACTTGCCGGAGAACTCCATCTCTTCGTGGGCGGATCTGTGCCACCAGTTTGTTGGCACCTTCATGTTGGAAATATGCCCTAGAGGCAATAATAAAAGAGTTATTATTATATTTCCTTGTTCATGATAATCGTTTATTATCCATGCTATAATTGTATTGATTAGAAACTTAAATACATGTGTGGATAAATAGACAAACTTTGTGTCCCTAGTAAGCCTCTTCAGGACTAGCTCGTTGATCAAAGATGACCGCGGTTTCCAGGTCATAGACATGAGTTGTCATTTGATAACGGGATCACATCATTAGGAGAATGATGTGATGGACGAGACCCAAACGTTAAACATAGCTTTTGATCGTATCAGTTATCGCTATAGTTTTCTGCATGTCAAGTATAAGTTCCTATAACCATGAGATCATGTAACTCACTGGCACCGTAGGAGTGCCTTGTGTGTGCCAAACGTCGCAACGTAACTGGGTGACTATAAAGGTACTCTACAGGTATCTCCGAAGGTGTCTGTTGAGTTGACATGGATCGAGACTGGGATTTGTCACTCCGTGTGACGGAGAGGTATCTCCGGGCCCACTCGGTAATACGTCATCTCAATGAGCTCAAAGTGACTAAGTAGTTAGTCACGGGATTATGTATTACGGAACGAGTAAAGAGACTTGCCGGTAACGAGGTTGAACTAGGTATAGAGATACCGACGATCGAATCTCGGGCAAGTAACATACCGACGAGACAAAGGGAACTGTATACGGGATTGCCTGAATCCTTGACATCGTGGTTCATCCGATGTGATCATCGAGGAACGTGTGGGAACCAATATGGGTATCCAGATCCCGCTATTGGTTATTGACCTGGGAGTGTCTCGGTCATGTCTGCATAGTTTCCGAACCCGCAGGGTCTACACACTTAAGGTTCGGTGACGCTAGGGTTGTTAGTGAGAACAGTGCATGGTAACCGAAGGTTGTTCGGAGTCCCGGATAAGATCCCGGACGTGACGAGGGTCTCCGGAATGGTCCGGGGACGAAGATTGATATATAGGATGAGAGTGAACGGAGTCCGGAAGTGTTCCGGGGAGCACCGGGGAATCGTCGGATGACCGAAAGGAGTTTCGGGGGGGTTCCGGCAAGTGTTGCGGGCCTCATGGGCCAAAAGGGGGAAGGCACATCAGCCCACACAGGGGCTGCGCGCCCCCCCTAGGCCCCTCCACCTGCGCCTAAGGGGCTGGGCCCCCCTAGGGCAGCCGCACCCCCTTGGCTTGGGGGGCAAGGCGCCTGGGGGGGGGGAAACCCTAGCCCTGGCCGCCGCCCCCCCCCTTGGCCGGCCCCATCTGCCTTGGCCGCCGCCCCCTAGGGGGAACCCTAGGGGCGCCCCCTCCCCTCTCTCCCCCCTATATAAAGAGAGGCAGAGGGAGGGCAGCAACACAAGTTCGTGCCTCGGCGCTGCCCTCCCTCTCCCACGAATATCTTCGTCTATTTTGCAGTGCTTGGCGAAGCCCTGCTGGAACTCCTCCACCACCATCTCCACCACGCCGTCGTGCTGCTGGGTTTCTCCGCCAACCTCTCCTTCCCCCTTGCTGGATCAAGAAGGAGGAGACGTCCCCGAGCTGCACGTGTGAAGAACGCGGAGGCACCGTCCGTTCGGTGCTAGGATCTTCGGCGATTTGAATCGCGGCGAGTACGACTCCATCAACCGCGTTCTTGAACGCTTCCGCTTAGCGATCTACAAGGGTATGTGGATCCGACTCTTCCCTCGTAGATGCATGTCATAGATTGATCTTGGTGAGCGTAGGAAAATTTTTGTTTCCCATGCAACATTCCCCAACAGTGGTATCAGAGCTAGGTTCTTGCGTAGATGCTTTCACGAGTAGAACAAAAAGGGGTTTGTGGGCGTTGATGTTTAGATTGCTTCCCTCCTTGGTCTTTCTTGATTCAGCGGTATTATGGGATGAAGCGGCCCGGACCAACTTTACATGTCCACGTACATGAGACCGGTTCCATCGACAGACATGCGACTTTTGTTGCATAAGATGGCTGACGGGTGTCTGTCTCTCCTATCTTAGTTGAATCGGATTCGACAAAGGCGGTCCTTGTAGAAGGTTAAATAGCAACTTAAATATCACCGTTGTGGCTTTGCGTAGGTAAGAAGCGTTCTTGCTAGATACCCATAGCAGCCACGTAAAACATGCAACAACAAATTAGAGGACGTCTAACTTGTTTTTGCAGGGTATGTATGTGATATGATATGGCCAAAGACATGATGAGATATATTTGATGTATGAGATGATCATGTTGTAATAGTTAATATCGACTTGCATGTCGATGTATACGGCAACCGGCAGGAGCCATAGGGTTGTCTTTAATTTTTGTATGACCTGCGTGTCAATCATTAAGCGCTATGTAATGCTTTACTTTATCGCTAAACGGTAGCAATAGTAGTAAGAGCATGGTGGGCGCGTGACAACCCCGATGGAGACACGATGATGGAGATCATGATGATGGGGATCATGGTGTTACGCCGGTGACGATGGAGATCATGCCGGTGCTTTGGAGATGGAGATCAAAAGCACGAGTTGATGGCCATATCATGTCACTTATGATTTGCATGTGATGTTAATCCTTTTATGCATCTTATTTTGCTTAGGACGACGGTAGCATTATAAGATGATCCCTCACTAAAATTTCAAGATAAAATTGTGTTCCCCCCGAGTGTGCGCCGTTGCGAAGGTTCGTCGTTTCGAAGCACCACGTGATGATCAGGTGTGATAGACTCTACGTTCGCATACAACGGGTGCAAGCCAGTTTTGCACATGCAGAACACTCAGGTTAAACTTGACGAGCCTAGCATGTACAGACATGGCCTCGGAACACGGAAGACCGAAAGGTCGAGCATGAGTCATATAGTAGATATGATCAACATGAAGATGTTCACCATTGACACCACCTCATCTCACGTGATGATCGGACTTGGGTTGGTGGATTTGGATCATGTCACGCTCGGATGACCAGAGGGATGTCAATTTGAGTGGGAGTTATAAGTAATTTGATTAGTTAAAACTCACTTATCATGAACAATAGTCTAAGATGTCTTTGCAAATCTTTTGTTGTAGATGGCTCCCGCAGTAGCTCCCCTGAATTTTAATGCGTTCCTAGAGAAAACTAAGCTGAAAGATGATGGGAGCAACTTTGTGGACTGGCTCCGCAATCTGAGGATTATCCTCACAGCTGCCAAAAAGGTTTATGTCCTAAATGCACCGCTAGGTGAACCCCCCGCTCCGGCCTCTGTGGACGTTATGAACGCCTGGCAGTCGCGTGCGAATGCCTACTCAGTAGTACAGTGTGCCATGTTGTATAGCTTGGAAGGAGGACTTCAAAGGCGTTTTGAACGTCATGGAGCATATGAGATGTTCCAGGAGTTGAAGTTCATCTTTGAGAAGAATGCCAAGATCGAGAGGTATGAGACCACCGATAAATTCTTTGCTTGCAAGATGGAGGAGAATTCGTCTGTCAGTGAGCACTTACTGAAGATGTCTGGGTACTATACCCGCATAGCTGATCTGGGACTTGTGTTCCCGGAGGAGGCTATCATTGACAGAATTCTCCAGTCACTCCCACCTAGCTACAAGAGCTTCGTGCAGCAGTATAACATGCAAGGGATGAACAAAACCATTGCCGAGCTGTTTGCGATGCTGAAAGTCGCTGAGGCAGACATCCAGACGGAGTATCAAGTGTTGATGGTCAATAAAACTACCAGTTTCAAGAAGAATGGCAAGGGCAAGAAGGGTAACTCTAAGAAGGGTGGCAAGGCAGTTGCTCATCCAGTGAAGAAACCCAAGGCTGGGCCCAAGCCAGAGACTGATGGTTTCTATTGCAAGGGGAACGGCCACTGGAAGCGGAACTGCCCCAAGTATCTAGCAGACAAGAAGGGGGCCAACAACAACAACAAGCAAGGTATATGTGATATACATGTTATTGATGTGTACCTTACCAACTCTCGTTGTAGTGCCTGGGTATTTGATACCGGTTCGTTTGCTCACATTTGCAACTCTAAACAGGAACTACGGAATAAACGGAGGCTGGCGAAGGACGAAGTGACGATGCGTGTGGGGAATGGTTCCAAGGTTGATTGGATCGCCGTCGGCACGCTCGCTCTTCGATTACCATCGGGATTAGTTATGAACCTGAATAATTGTTATTTAGTGCCTGCGTTGAGCATGAACATTATATCTGGATCTTGTTTAATGCGAGACGGTTACTCATTTAAATCAGAGAATAAAGGTTGTTCTATTTATATGGGTAATATCTTTTATGGTCATGCACCCGAAGTAGGGGGTTTATTCTTATTGAATCTCGATAGTGATGATACACATGTTCATAACATTGATGCCAAAAGATGTAGAGTTGATAACAATAGTACCACTTTCTTGTGGCACTGCCGTCTGGGTCATATCGGCGTGAAACGCATGAGGAAGCTCCATGCTGATGGACTTTTGGAGTCTCTTGATTTTGAATCACTTGGCACATGCGAGCCGTGCCTCATGGGCAAGATGACTAAGACCCCGTTTTCAGGAACAATGGAACGGGCAAGTGACTTATTGGAAATCATACATACTGATGTGTGTGGCCCGATGAGTGTCACGGCGCGCGGTGGATATCGTTATTTTCTCACCTTCACTGACGACTTAAGTAGATATAGGTATATTTACTTGATGAAGCATAAGTCTGAAACGTTTGAAAAGTTCAAGCAATTTCAGAGTGAAGTTGAGAATCATCGTAACAAGAAGATCAAGTTCCTACGATCTGATCGAGGGGGAGAGTATCTGAGTTATGAGTTTGGCAGTCACTTAAGAAAATGTGGAATTGTTTCATAGTTGACGCCACCTGGAACACCACAGCGTAACGGTGTGTCCGAACGTCGTAATCGAACCCTATTAGATATGGTGCGTTCTATGATGTCTCTTGCCGATTTGCCACTATCATTTTGGGGATATGCGTTAGAGACGGCTGCATTCACTTTAAATAGGGCTCCATCCAAGTCCGTTGAGACAACACCGTATGAACTGTGGTTTGGTAAGAAACCTAAGTTGTCTTTTCTCAAAGTTTGGGGTTGCGATGCTTATGTCAAAAGGCTTCAGCCAGAAAAGCTCGAACCCAAAGCGGACAAATGTGTCTTCATAGGATACCCAAAAGAGACGGTTGGGTACACCTTCTATCTCAGATCCGAGGGCAAAGTGTTTGTCGCTAAGAACGGGTCCTTTCTCGAGAAAGAGTTTCTCTCGAAAGAATTGAGTGGGAGGAAGGTAGAACTTGATGAGGTTATTGAACCTCTGCTTCAACCAGAGAGTAGCGCAGCACAGAAAGATGTTTTTTGTGGAGCCTGCAACGGTTGAAGAGGAAGCCAATGATGATGATCAAGAAGCTTCTGATCAAGTTACTACCGAACCTCGTAGGTCGACAAGGGTACGCACTGCACCTGAGTGGTATGGTAACCCTGTCTTGGAGGTCATGTTGTTGGACAACAGTGAACCTACGAGCTATGGAGAAGCGATGGTGGGCCCGGATTCCGACAAATGGTTAGAGGCCATGAAATCCGAGATGGGATCCATGTATGAAAACAAAGTATGGACTTTGGAAGTATTACCTGAAGGGCGGAAGGCCATTCAGAATAAATGGATTTTTAAGAGGAAGACGGACGCTGACGGTAATGTCACCGTGTATAAAGCTCGACTTGTGGCAAAGGGTTTTTCACAAGTTCAAGGAGTTGACTACGATGAGACTTTCTCACCCGTAGCGATGCTTAAATCCGTACGAATCATGTTAGCAATAGCTGCATATTTCGATTACGAAATTTGGCAGATGGATGTCAAAACAGCGTTCCTTAACGGTTTTCTTAAGGAAGAGTTGTATATGATACAACCGGAAGGTTTTGTCGATCCAGAGAATGCTGACAAAGTTTGCAAACTCCAGCGTTCCATTTATGGGCTGGTGCAAGCATCTCGGAGTTGGAATCTTCGCTTTGATGAGGTGATCAAAGCGTTTGGGTTTGTACAAGTTTACGGAGAAGCTTGTATTTACAAGAAAGTGAGTGGGAGCTCTATAGCGTTTCTAATATTATATGTGGATGACATATTGCTAATTGGAAACAATATAGAACTTTTGGATAGCGTGAAGGGGTATTTGAACAAGAGTTTTTCGATGAAGGACCTCGGTGAAGCTGCTTTCATATTGGGCATCAAGATCTATAGAGATAGATCGAGACGCTTGATAGGACTTTCACAAAGTACATACCTTGATAAAGTTTTGAAGAAGTTCGAAATGGATCAATCCAAGAAGGGGTTCTTGCCAGTATTGCAAGGTACAAAGTTGAGTAAGACTCAATGCCCAGTGACTGCGGAAGATAGAGAAAAGATGAGTGTCATCCCCTATGCTTCAGCCATAGGCTCTATCATGTATGCAATGCTGTGCACAAGACCAGATGTCAGCCTTGCCATAAGTATGGCCGGAAGGTTTCAAAGTAATCCTGGTATGGATCACTGGACAGCGGTCAAGAATATCCTAAAGTACCTGAAAAGGACTAAGGAGATGTTTCTCGTTTATGGAGGTGATCAAGAGCTCGTCGTAAAGGGTTACGTCGATGCAAGCTTTGACACTGATCCGGATGACTCTAAGTCTCAAACCGGATACGTATATATTCTCAACGGGGGAGCGGTAAGCTGGTGCAGTTCCAAGCAAAGCGTGGTAGCGGATTCTACATGCGAAGCGGAGTACATAGCTGCCTCAGAGGCGGCAAAGGAAGGTGTCTGGATGAAGGAGTTCATGACAGATCTTGGAGTTGTGCCTAGTGCATTGAACCCAATGACTCTGTTTTGTGACAACACTGGTGCCATTGCTCTAGCCAAGGAACCAAGGTTTCACAAGAGGACCAGACACATAAAGCGACGCTTCAATTCCATCCGCGATTCAGTCAAGGAGGAGGACATAAGCATTTGCAAAGTACACACGGATTTGAATGTTGCAGATCCGTTGACTAAGCCTCTTCCACGGGCTAAGCATGATCAACACCAAGACTCTATGGGTGTTAGATTCATTACCTTGTAATGCTAGATTATTGACTCTAGTGCAAGTGGGAGACTGTTGGAAATATGCCCTAGAGGCAATAATAAAAGAGTTATTATTATATTTCCTTGTTCATGATAATCGTTTATTATCCATGCTATAATTGTATTGATTGGAAACTTGAATACATGTGTGGATAAATAGACAAACTTTGTGTCCCTAGTAAGCCTCTTCAGGACTAGCTCGTTGATCAAAGATGACCGCGGTTTCCAGGTCATAGACATGAGTTGTCATTTGATAACGGGATCACATCATTAGGAGAATGATGTGATGGACGAGACCCAAACGTTAAACATAGCTTTTGATCGTATCAGTTATCGCTATAGTTTTCTGCATGTCAAGTATAAGTTCCTATGACCATGAGATCATGTAACTCACTGACACCGTAGGAGTGCCTTGTGTGTGCCAAACGTCGCAACGTAACTGGGTGACTATAAAGGTACTCTACAGGTATCTCCGAAGGTGTCTGTTGAGTTGACATGGATCGAGACTGGGATTTGTCACTCCGTGTGACGGAGAGGTATCTCCGGGCCCACTCGGTAATACGTCATCTCAATGAGCTCAAAGTGACTGAGTAGTTAGTCACGGGATTATGTATTACGGAACGAGTAAAGAGACTTGCCGGTAACGAGATTGAACTAGGTATAGAGATACCGACGATCGAATCTCGGGCAAGTAACATACCGACGAGACAAAGGGAACTGTATACGGGATTACCTGAATCCTTGACATTGTGGTTCATCCGATGAGATCATCGAGGAACGTGTGGGAACCAATATGGGTATCCAGATCCCGCTATTGGTTATTGACCTGGGAGTATCTCGGTCATGTCTGCATAGTTTCCGAACCCGCAGGGTCTACACACTTAAGGTTCGGTGACGCTAGGGTTGTTAGTGAGAATAGTGCATGGTAACCGAAGGTTGTTCGGAGTCCCGGATGAGATCCCGGACGTGACGAGGGTCTCCGGAATGGTCCGGGGACGAAGATTGATATATGGGATGAGAGTAAACGGAGTCCGGAATTGTTCTGGGGAACATCGGGAAGGAATCGGAGAACCGAAAGGTGTTTCGGGGGCCACGGTAAATGTTACGGGCCCTATGGGCCATAAGTGGGGAGACGCAACAGCCCACACAAGGGCTGTGCGCCCCCCCCCTAGGCTCCTCCACCTGCGCCTAAGGGGCTGGGCCCCCCTAGGGCAGCCGCACCCCTAGGACTTGGGGGGCAAGGCGCCTGGGGGGGGAACCCTAACCCTGGCCGCAGCCCCTCCCCTTGGCCGCCACCCCCTAGGGGGAACCCTAGGGGCGCCCCCTCCTCTCTCTCCCCCCTATATAAAGAGAGGTAGAGGGAGGGCAGCAATACAAGTTCGTGCCTCGGCATTGCCCTCCCTCTCCACGAATATCTTCGTCTAGTTTGCAGTGCTTGGCGAAGCCCTGCTGAAATTCCTTCACCACCATCTCCACCACGCCGTCGTGCTGCTGGGTTTCTCCGTCAACTTCTCCTTCCCCCTTGCTGGATCAAGAAGGAGGAGACGTCCCCGAGCTGCACGTGTGTTGAACGCGGAGGCACCGTCCGTTCGGTGTTGGGATCTTCGGCGATTTGAATCGCGGCGAGTACGACTCCATCAACCGCGTTCTTGAACGCTTCCGCTTAGTGATCTACAAGGGTATGTGGATCCGACTCTTCTCTCGTAGATGCATCTCCTAGATTGATCTTGGTGAGCGTAGGAAAATTTTTGTTTCCCATGCAACGTTCCCCAACAGTGACATGCTATTAACCATATAAGGACTTTTCATAGTCACATGACAAAAGCTTACTGAGACAATGAATCTGTAGTAATTAAGTTGCCAGTTTCAAGAAGAATGGCAAGGGCAAGAAGGGTAACTCTAAGAAGGGTGGCAAGGCAGTTGCTCATCCAGTGAAGAAACCCAAGGCTGGGCCCAAGCCAGAGACTGAGTGTTTCTATTGCAAGGGAAACGGCCACTGGAAGCGGAACTGCCCCAAGTATCTGGCAGACAAGAAGGGGGCCAACAACAACAACAAGCAAGGTATATGTGATATACATGTTATTGATGTGTACCTTACCAACTCTCGTTGTAGTGCCTGGGTATTTGATACCGGTTCGGTTGCTCACATTTGCAACTGTAAACAGGAACTACGGAATAGACGGAGGCTGGCGAAGGACGAAGTGACGATGCGCGTGGGGAATGGTTCCAAGGTTGATGTGATCGCCGTCGGCACGCTCGCTCTTCGATTACCATCGGGATTAGTTATGAACCTGAATAATTGTTATTTAGTGCCTGCGTTGAGCATGAACATTATATCTGGATCTTGTTTAATGCGAGACGGTTACTCATTTAAATCAGAGAATAAAGGTTGTTCTATTTATATGGGTAATATCTTTTATGGTCATGCACCCGAAGTAGGGGGTTTATTCTTATTGAATCTCGATAGTGATGATACACATGTTCATAACATTGATGCCAAAAGATGTAGAGTTGATAACAATAGTACCACTTTCTTGTGGCACTGCCGTCTGGGTCATATCGGCGTGAAACGCATGAGGAAGCTCCATGCTGATGGACTTTTGGAGTCTCTTGATTTTGAATCACTTGACACATGCGAGCCGTGCCTCATGGGCAAGATGACTAAGACCCCGTTTTCAGGAACAATGGAACGGGCAAGTGACTTATTGGAAATCATACATACTGATGTGTGTGGCCCGATGAGTGTCAAGAGCTCGTCGTAAAGGGTTACGTCGATGCAAGCTTTGACACTGATCCGGATGACTCTAAGTCTCAAACCGGATACGTATATATTCTCAACGGGGGAGCGGTAAGCTGGTGCAGTTCCAAGCAAAGCGTGGTAGCCGATTCTACATGCGAAGCGGAGTACATAGCTGCCTCGGAGGCGGCGAAGGAAGGTGTCTGGATGAAGGAGTTCATGACAGATCTTGGAGTTGTGCCTAGTGCATTGAACCCAATGACTCTGTTTTGTGACAACACTGGTGCCATTGCTCTAGCCAAGGAACCAAGGTTTCACAAGAGGACCAGACACATAAAGCGACGCTTCAATTCCATCCGCGATTCAGTCAAGGAGGAGGACATAAGCATTTGCAAAGTACACACGGATTTGAATGTTGCAGATCCGTTGACTAAGCCTCTTCCACGGGCTAAGCATGATCAACACCAAGACTCTGTGGGTGTTAGATTCATTACCTTGTAATGCTAGATTATTGACTCTAGTGCAAGTGGGAGACTGTTGGAAATATGCCCTAGAGGCAATAATAAAAGAGTTATTATTATATTTCCTTGTTCATGATAATCGTTTATTATCCATGCTATAATTGTATTGATTGGAAACTTAAATACATGTGTGGATAAATAGACAAACTTTGTGTCCCTAGTAAGCCTCTTCAGGACTAGCTCGTTGATCAAAGATGACCGCGGTTTCCAGGTCATAGACATGAGTTGTCATTTGATAACGGGATCACATCATTAGGAGAATGATGTGATGGACGAGACCCAAACGTTAAACATAGCTTTTGATCGTATCAGTTATCGCTATAGTTTTCTGCATGTCAAGTATAAGTTCCTATGACCATGAGATCATGTAACTCACTGGCACCATAGGACTGCCTTGTGTGTGCCAAACGTCGCAACGTAACTGGGTGACTATAAAGGTACTCTACAGGTATCTCCGAAGGTGTCTGTTGAGTTGACATGGATCGAGACTGGGATTTGTCACTCCGTGTGACGGAGAGGTATCTCCGGGCCCACTCGGTAATACGTCATCTCAATGAGCTCAAAGTGACTAAGTAGTTAGTCACGGGATTATGTATTATGGAACGAGTAAATAGACTTGCCGGTAACGAGGTTGAACTAGGTATAGAGATACCGACGATCGAATCTCGGGCAAGTAACATACCGACGAGACAAAGGGAACTGTATACGGGATTGCCTGAATCCTTGACATCGTGGTTCATCCGATGTGATCATCGAGGAACGTGTGGGAACCAATATGGGTATCCAGATCCCGCTATTGGTTATTGACCTGGGAGTGTCTCGGTCATGTCTGCATAGTTTCCGAACCCGCAGGGTCTACACACTTAAGGTTCGGTGACGCTAGGGTTGTTAGTGAGAACAGTGCATGGTAACCGAAGGTTGTTCGGAGTCCCGGATAAGATCGCGGACGTGACGAGGGTCTCCGGAATGGTCCGGGGACGAAGATTGATATATAGGATGAGAGTGAACGGAGTCCGGAAGTGTTCCGGGGAGCACCGGGGAGTCGTCGGATGACCGAAAGGAGTTTCGGGGGGTTCCGGCAAGTGTTGCGGGCCTCATGGGCCAAAAGGGGGAAGGCACATCAGCCCACACAGGGGCTGCGCGCCCCCCTAGGCCCCTCCACCTGCGCCTAAGGGGCTGGGCCCCCCTAGGGCAGCCGCACCCCCTTGGCTTGGGGGGCAAGGCGCCTGGGGGGGGAAACCCTAGCCCTGGCCGCCGCCCCCCCCCTTGGCCGGCCCCATCTGCCTTGGCCGCCGCCCCCTAGGGGGAACCCTAGGGGCGCCCCCTCCCCTCTCTCCCCCCTATATAAAGAGAGGCAGAGGGAGGGCAGCAACACAAGTTCGTGCCTCGGCGCTGCCCTCCCTCTCCCACGAATATCTTCGTCTATTTTGCAGTGCTTGGCGAAGCCCTGCTGGAATTCCTCCACCACCATCTCCACCACGCCGTCGTGCTGCTGGGTTTCTCCGCCAACCTCTCCTTCCCCCTTGCTGGATCAAGATGGAGGAGACGTCCCCGAGCTGCACGTGTGAAGAACGCGGAGGCACCGTCCGTTCGGTGCTAGGATCTTCGGCGATTTGAATCGCGGCGAGTACGACTCCATCAACCGCGTTCTTGAACGCTTCCGCTTAGCGATCTACAAGGGTATGTGGATCCGACTCTTCCCTCGTAGATGCATCTCCTAGATTGATCTTGGTGAGCGTAGGAAATTTTTTGTTTCCCATGCAACATTCCCCAACACTTCACGGGCGGCCACAAACCCCACGGCCAGGAGAGCGATCTCCACATCCTCGCCCAGAAGGAGGGAGAGTCCCTGCGCAAATACATCCAAAGATTCAGCCGCGTCCAGCACAACATTCCGGACGTCCACCCTGCCGCGGTTATCAGCGCGTTTCACCAGAACGTGCGTAACCGCCGGATGAGGGAGGAGATGGCCATGACCAAGATCCGGGATGTCAGCGAGCTCTACGCTCTGGCTGACAAGTGCGCGCGCGCTGAAGAGGGAAGGAGACTCCCCGGAGAGGATACTGGCGCAGGAGGAAGCGACAGCGAGGATGCCGCCCCGGCAAGGAAAAACCGGCGGCGGAATAACAGAAAGAAGAAGAGCAAGGAGGTGCTGGTTGTCGAGCAGTCCGGCAAGGAGGCTCCCGCCAAGAAGGCACAGGCTGGCAGTTCCGGCAAGGAGCCCGCCCCTGTAGCGGCAGCCGACAAGCACGACGGCTCCGACAAGCAGTACTGCAAAATCCACCGCACCAAGGGCCACGATCTCCAGAACTGCAAAAGAGTGGAGTACCTCGTAGAGCAGCAGAAGGCTGAATACGAGCGACGTGACAAGGAGAAGGCCCAAGGAGGCGGAGGAGAACCCAGCAAGAAGCAGCCGTTCAATGGCCGGGGGGGACGCCGCGGCAAGGCCAAGCAGCGGCAAGGTGACAGACCTCCCCGGGGCCGCGACAAGGATGAGGATGAAGACAACGATGATGACATGGAAGAAGGAGACAACAGCGAGCAGGAGTTCCAGAAGGCCACAGAGGTTCTGTGTGTCAACGGAGGTGCCTCTCTGCATACTTCCCACCGCCAGCTCAAGCAGTGGGTGCGAGAAGTGAATGCAGCTGAGCCGCCCGTCGAGTCACGCGAACTGCTGAAGTGGTCTGGCACGCCCATCATCTTTGACCTTGAGGACCACCCTGATCGCACAACTGCGGTCGGATGCTTGCCGATGTTGGTCTCGCCAACTATCCGCAACCTCAAGGTCACCAAGATGTTGGTTGATGGCGGGGCCGGCCTGAATTTGATCTCCTCAGCTGTGATCAAGAAGCTACAGATCCCCGACAGCGAGCTCGAGGAAACCGGGTCGTTCCAAGGGATCAACCCGGGAAGGAGCAAGCCGAAGGGGAAGATCACGCTTCCAGTGACCTTTGGAGGAGAGCTCAATTTCAGGACGGAGAGGATCACATTTGATGTTGTTGATATCCCATTACCATACAATGGGATACTTGGCCGTCCTGCCCTCGCCAAGTTCATGGCAGCTTCCCACTATGCTTACAACATGCTCAAGATGCCGGGGCCGATAAGCGTCATCTCTGTCCCTGGCGACAAGAAGGACGCGCTTATCTGCGCCGACAAGATCTACCGGGATGCAGCAGCCGCAGCAGAAAGCAACACACTTGCCGCTGAAGCTCCCGGGGGGGAGAACAAGACCAAGTCCGGCAAGAGCTCTGGAGCCAACTCCGGCAAACGCACCTCCTCGGAGTGCTGCGCTGCCGTCGAGGACGCGCCATCGAGCTCCACCGACAAGTGCAAGAAAGGAATAGCAGCTCCACCGGCAACCAAGAAAGCGTCCGCCAAGGAGGACGGCACTGGTGGTACCTTCACCATCAGTGCTACACTCGACCACAAATAGGAAAGCGCGCTCGTTGCCTTCCTGCGGGCGAATGTCGACGTGTTTGGATGGCAACCGTCTGACATCCCCGGCGTTCCCAGGAAGGTAATGGAGCACAAGCTTGCTGTTTGTCCTCACACGCGGCCCGTCAAGCAGAAGGTCAGGAAGCAAGCCGTGGAGCGCCAAGAGTTCATAGCTGAAGAGATAAAGAAGCTAGAAGCAGCAGGCCTGGTTAGAGGCGTAATACATCCCACGTGGTTGGCCAATCCAGTTGTCGTGCGAAAGGCTAATGGAAAGTGGAGACTTTGTATAGACTTCACTGACGTGAACAAAGCTTGTCCCAAGGATCCCTTTCCCTTGCCGCGCATCGACCAAATTGTTGACTCCACAGCTGGATGTGAGTTACTCTCATTCCTTGATGCATACTCAGGTTACAACCAGATATTCATGGCCAAGGAAGATGAAGAGAAGACTGCATTCATTACTCCATGCGGCACATATTGCTTCATACGCATGCCCTTTGGATTGAAGAATGCAGGCTCAACATTTGCGAGGGTGGTGCACACTGCTTTTGAGCCATAGATCCACAGAAAATATAGAAGCCTACATGGATGATATAGTGGTCAAGAGCAAGAGCAAAGATACCCTGATACAGGACTTAGAGGAAACCTTTGAGAATCTGCGCAAGATCCAACTCAAGCTGAACCCCGAGAAGTGCGTCTTCGGAGTTCCCTCCGGCAAGCTTCTCGGGTTCTTTGTGTCCCAGAGGGGGATTGAAGCCAATCCCGATAAGATAAAAGCCATCGAGCAGATCGAAGCACCGAAGCGCGTCAAGGATGTACGAAGACTTGCTGGTTGTGTGGCTGCCCTCAGCAGGTTCATTTCAAAGTCTGCAGAGCGCGCCCTGCCTTTCTTCAAAATTTTGAAAAAGGCAGGTCCTATGAAATGGGCTCCGGAAGCGGAGGCAGCACTGCAAGACTTGAAAGGATACCTGTCCTCCACTCTGATACTTGTCGCACCTAGGCCACAAGAGAAGCTGCTGCTGTACCTAGCGGAGACCAATCAAGTGGTTAGTGCTGCGTTAGTAGCGGAGAGAGAGGCGAATGAGGAACCCACATCCCCGACAAGCGAATCTAGCGACAAGCAGGGGGCTTCCCCGACAAGCTCTGGCCCCGACAAGGACAAGTCTGCGCAGGAGCAAGGAGAAGTGCGAAGGAAGATGGTGCAGCGCCCAGTGTATTTTGTAAGTTTCCTTCTGCAGGGGGCTAGATCAAGATACTCTGGGGTGCAGAAGTTGCTTTTTGGCCTCCTCATGGCCTCGAGAAAGCTGCGCCATTACTTTCAAGCACACGAGATAACAGTGGTCACTCGCTTTCCGTTGAAGAGGATATAGCAAAATCCAGAAGCAACATGTAGGATCGTTGAGTGGGCGCTGGAGCTGTCAAGCTTTGGTCTCAAGTTTGAGAGTACTTCAACCATACAGAGCAAAGCTTTAGCAGAATTCATAGCAGAATGGACCCCGACGCCAGATGAAGAAGTCCCAGAAACAAGCGTCCCCGTCCAAGAAGCGAGCAACGAGTAGATAATGTACTTTGATGGTGCTTTTTCGCTGCAAGGCGCCGGTGCAGGCGTGGTACTCATAGCGCCCACCGGAGAGCACCTCAAGTATGTTGTCCAGATGCACTTTCCCAAGGAGCAAGCGACAAACAATACTGCTGAGTATGAAGGTTTGCTTGCCGGCCTCAGAATTGCGGCCGAGCTTGGGATCAAGAAGTTGATTGTGCAGGGAGATTCACAGTTGGTGGTCCGACAAGTAAATAAGAGTTACCAGAGCCCTTTGATGGAAGCTTATGTTGATGAAGTGAGGAAGCTTGAAGAGCACTTTGAAGGTCTGCAAATGGAGCACGTCCCAAGAGCTCAGAATGATATTGCAGATGGCCTCTCAAAGTGTGCTGCAATGAAGTTACCTGTGGAACCAGGGACCTTCGTGCTCAAGTTAACTCAGCCATCCGTTACACCATCAGTTGGGCAAAACAAGAAGAGGAAGTTGGTCTCCGGCGACTACTTGCCGGCGGATCTTCCCGAAGCCGCCGCCAAGGTCCCCAAGATCAACAGCCAAGATACTGAGGAACAGTTTGCTCCTGCAGATCCAAGGGTCTGTACAGTTGAAGCAGGCGTTCCCGACAAGCCTTGCCCCGGCAGGCTTGCCGGGGGACCTTCAGCTCCGACAGAGCCGCAGGTTCTTGCCGTAGAAGTTGAGGTTCCCGCAGCATCCCTCATGCCTTTAGTCCTTGTTGTTGAGCCTCAGGCTCCAGCATGGGCACAGCAAATCGTCCGCTTTCTGCAAACTGGAGAACTTCCCGACGAGCCAGAAGAGATAGAGAAAATAACCAGGCAGTCGAGTATGTACCAGTTCGTTGGCAATGAACTGTACAGAAGAAGACTCAACGGTGTCAGGTTGAAGTGCATTTCCAGGGAAGATGGACAGAAGCTGTTGGCAGAGATACATGGAGGCATATGTGGCCACCACATTGGCGCAAGGGCACTTGTCGGGAAGGCGTTCCGGCAAGGGTTCTTCTGGCCAGAAGCCCTCCAAGATGCAACTGCACAAGTAACCAAGTGTGAAGCGTGCCAGTTCCATGCCAAGCAAATTCACCAGCCAGCTCAAGCTCTCCAGACGATCCCTTTGTCCTGGCCCTTCTCGGTCTGGGGGCTCGATATTCTCGGCCCCTTTCCCCGCGCAGTCGGGGGCTTTGAGTACTTGTACGTAGCAATCGACAAGTTCACAAAGTGGCCAGAAGTGGAACCAGTGAGAAAGGTGACAGCACAGTCAGCAGTCAGGTTCTTCAGATCGATTGTTTGCCGTTTCGGAATCCCTAACAGGATCATCACCGACAACGGCACACAGTTTACAAGTCGCACCTTCATGCAGTACGTCCAAGACCTTGGCGCCAAGGTATGCTTCGCTTCTGTTGCTCACCCGAGGAGCAATGGTCAAGCGGAGAGGGCCAATGCTAAAGTGCTGTGCGGACTCAAGACAAGAACTTTCGACAGGCTGCACAAGTGCGGAAGAAACTGGATAGAGGAGTTGCCGGCGGCTCTTTGGTCAATCAGGACGACACCAAATCGAGCCACCGGACAGACACCCTTTGCTCTTGTCTATGGAGCAGAGGCAGTTCTCCCCACGGAACTCGTATACGGATCTCCTCGAGTGCTCGCTTATGATGAGCTCGAGCAAGAGCAACTGCGACAAGATGATGCATTGCTCCTTGAGGAGGAACGTCTCCAGGCTGTTGTACGAGCTGCTCGATACCAGCAAGCCTTGCGTCGCTATCATAGCCGCAAGGTCAGGGCCAGGAGTCTCGAGGAAGGCGACCTTGTTCTTCGGCGTGTTCAGTCCGCCAAGAATTCCAACAAGTTGACGCCGAAGTGGGAAGGCCCTTATCGGGTGAGACAAGTCACAAGGCCCGGCGCTGTCCGCCTTGAGACAGAAGAAGGCTTACCGGTGAGCAACTCCTGGAACATAGAGCATCTTCGCAAGTTTCACCCGTAAGGCGCGGTTGCCATGATCCGCTCCGGCAACCACCTTTTGTACAAGTCTTGCCGCTGTTGCATGTAAACCTTTGTACAAAGCCGGGCGCAGATCCCGTGCATCAGTAAAGCTTTTGTGCTTCGCACTATTTTTCATATCCATGCTTTTCTTTGTTATTTGCATGCATCATCTGACACCTTGTGCAACGCACATCCCCGGTAAGCACTAGCAAGCCATGAGGCCCTATACTTGTTTTTCCTCCACTTTTTCTTTCCCTCTTAAGCAGAAGGAGTATTCCGTGCGCACAAGTTTGCCGGGGGGGAAGGAGATGGAGGCATGAACCAAGTACTGTTCAAGAAAGAGAAGCCTTGTCGGGGAGCAAACAATCTATGAAAGCTAAGTTACCAAAGTTTGAGTAATTCAAATTTTTCAAATTTTTTAGTTGTCTTCCTTGAACAACCACACTTTGTATGGAAAACCTGTGCGCGGAGGAACCTACCCGTGGCTAGCCGCACCCTTACTTTGTTTCGAGCACGCTCAATGACTTAAGTGAGCCGCGACAAGTGTCGTGCCCTTACTTCATTTTCGAGTTTGCTCCGCAATCTAAGTGTGCTGCGGCTAGCTGCGGCAAGGTTTCTTGCCGGCAAAGGTATTGCCAGCAGGCTGCTAAGAGTCCAGCACTCAGCGCTCGCGGCAAGGGTCCTTTGCCGGCGAGTTCCCTAAAAGCGTAGGGTGGAATGCATACAAAGTGAAGGGACCAAAGAAAGGGAGATAACACTGCATTGGTTGCTCAAAATAAGATTGTATATCACAAAGATAACTTGCCGCAATACTAACAGATTCTTGTTCGTAACATGCTTTGCAGCGGCAAAGGAAGCAGAAAGAAAGGGATCTAATCTACGCGGTCGCCTTCACGCCTCGTGATCTTGCCCACCTTGGCGACGATGTGGGCAACTTGCGCCTTCAACACCTCCTGGTCAGCTTCGGGCGGCAAGGAGCGGAGGACATTGACGAGGTTGATGCCGGGGTTGCGGTAGACGATCTTCGATAAGACCTGCTCCATGGTGCCCATGTAGAGCCGACGCGCCTCGTCGGCCAGCTGCACGGGGATCTTCTGACGCAGCCGCGCAAGCGCCGGCGCAATTCCCCTGAAGAACAGACTCAACTTGGCGCTGTGGGGGAGACTCTCGTCCGGGGAGTACACGAGATGCTCCGCCCTCAGCGCCATCATCTCCATGTTGATATTGGCAGCGGAGGTGACCAGCTCATCAGTCGACTGCTCCACTGCCCGGTTGAAGTTCTTCTGCGAGACGGCGGCGCTCTCCACCAAGGCCCTTTCCTTGCGGAGTTCGTCCTTCAGCTTCGTCTCGCGGCCCCGGGCGGCGTCGAGCGAGTCAGTCAAGGTGGAAACCTTCAGCTCTAAGTCAGCGATGGAGTTCCTGGCGTCAGTGAGCTCTTTGCCCTTCTCGGAGAGACGTACCTGCAGCTCAGAGTTGGTGTGGGCATCTTTCTCCCGCGCAACGTTGAGCGCAGTGACCCTCTCCTCGCTCGCCTTCAGGTACAGCTCCGTCTGCGCCACCTTGGCCTCCAGGTCCTTCTTGGCGGTCTCTGCGGCGGCTGCGGCGTTCCTCGCCTCCTTCAGAGCCCCGCCAATGGCCTGCTCCCGATCGGCGAGGTCGTCCTCGTGGGCGTCGAGGTCGACCTTCCGCTGGTTGAGTACTCCTTCCCGCTGAGACAGCTCCTCGGCGGCCAATCGTTGCTGCTCCTCAGCCTCAGCTTTTTCAAGGATAAATGCATGTTGCGCCCCGGCAAGCTCTTCACGCTCCTCCGCCAGACTCCGGAGGGCCGCCTGATTGGCGGCGCGGAGCTCCACGGCGCGCTTCTCCAAGTCAGCTCCAGCCTTGGCGGCGAGAGCCTCCCGAGACTCCAACTTCGTCTGCCTGGCCCAGTACAAAGCCAGGAGCCGACGAAGGAGTCTCTCCTCTTCGGGCTCGTCGCTGCCGCTGGGCGTTTCAACAATCTTCAATCCGGCGGAGGCGAGGACCTCTCCGTCAAAGGTCTCTCCCTCCGCGGGTGCTCGAGACGAGGACGCCCACGGGACTTGAATAAAGACCCCGTTGGCGGCCTCCAAGTAGACGCCCGACCGGTCCGCGGAGGCGGAGGGGTCGGCGGCCGGTGCAGCGTCCAGCGCTCCCGCAGCCTCCGGGCCAGCGGTATGGTCGCCGGTCCCTTCCCCAGCCGCGGCATCGGCGGTTGGGGCGGTCTCCTCGACGGCCGGCTCGTCAGCTCCAGCCACCTCCTCGGCGGTAGTGGCGTTGCCGCCGTCGCCATGCACGCCCTCCTCGCCGGTGGTCTCCGTTTCCATCCGCTCCGGTGCAGGAGGATCTAGAAGAAGAAAAAGAAAAGAAAGAATCAAGCAAATACCCAAAAAGACAAATCCAAGAAGAAGAAGTTGCAAGGTTTACCTTCGCGGACTTCTTCGACGACGGGGTCCCTCACCGTGGAATTCTCCCTTGGCGGCGGAGTAGTGGCCCCTGCTGGCGGAGGGCCGCCTGCGCCCTCCCTTGGCGGGGTGCTCACCCTTGTCGGGCTGCTCACCCTTGGCGGGGTACTCGCCCTTGGCGGAGTGCCCGTCCTTGGCGGAGCGTTCTCCCTTGCCGGGGAGTTCATCCTTGGCGGGGAGGGTGGAGCAAGTGGCTCGTCGGGGGCGACCTCCTGATGCTCCTGCGGCTGCGGCTCCACTTCTGCACAAGACAACAAGACATCAACCAAGATGATAACCTCGAGGGCACCCGTCAAGCAGAAAGATAAATACCAGACTTACGCTGGGGGCTGCTCCTCGGAGCAGCAGGCTGATCCGGCAAGCTCGTCGCCGCGACGGGCTCGTCGTCCTCGATATTGACCACAGGGATCTTGGCCCTCTTCGCCATCCGCTGGGTCAAGGTCCTGCGAAGCAAAACAAAAGCAAGATCAGAACCAAGCAAGGAAAATCAAGACAAAATCAAAGAAACTAAAAGAATTGCAAGTACTTACTCCTCTTCCTCTTCGTCGGAGCTGAGGGCGGAGAAGTCAAACTCTGCCTGGTGTGCTCCCGCGCGAGGAGCTGGAGGAGAAGACTCCCTCGGGCGCTTGGCGGGCTCCGGGGCTGTGGGCTGTGAAGACCCGGCCCCCGTCGTCGCCGAGGACCGAGGGGCAGAAGGAGCGCCCGTTCCGCTCCGGGAAGATCCCCCTCCGCTTGGCGCTCGAGCACGTGGCGCCTCCTTGACGACTTCGCTCGTCTTGGTGGCGCGCGTCGCACGGCGCGTCGGCTGCTGTCGAGGCGCCTGTGGCCTCGCCGTTTCAGCTGCCTTGCGGAGGCGCTTCTTCGGTTGCTGCGGAGGGCTTGGCGGAGGCGGAGAGTTCTCCGAGGATGAGGAGGCATTGTCGTCAAGATTCAGAGATCCACCAGAGCCTTCATCGGAATCTCCATACTCGGCGTCCTACTCCTCCTCGACAGGCCCGCTGGACTCAGTGCCATGCCCGGCGGCCTCGCTCCCCCCGGCAACCTCGCCCGTCCCGGCAAGCTTCACGGAAGGCTCCCCGGCAAACTCCTCGGGCGCAATCTTCAGCAGCTCTAGGATTTCCGCCTCCTCTGCTTGACTCACTGCGTCCGCGGCCTGTGCCTCGTCCACAGTGTATCCAAATTCGCCCGCAGCCGCAGCTGCGGCGGCCTCCTCCATCCTGGAGGCAATGTAAGCTACATCCCGGTCAGTAGTATCCCGGGTGAGGCCCTTCTTTTCCTCGGCGTTGCGGGGCTTCTCGACCAAGTTGTCGAAGAAGGTCTGCACGGTCTCCGCTGGAGGCTCCAACCAAGTGGGGACGACGCCATGGGAGTCGCACTCGGGCATCATCGCGCGTATGGAATCGCGGGCAGTGCTGTTGCACAGCAGAACCACTCCCCGGGAAGGTTTGAACCACTCCGGGTGGGCGGGGTCATGCTTGAAGAGCTCCCGGACCATCCCCTTCAACTCCAAGATGGTGAAATTGTAGTTCAATCCAGGGCGCAGCCTCATGCAATCTGCCGCATTGCCGAATTCCCAGGCGGGCCTCTTCCTTTCTTGTAGAGGGGCGATGCGGCGGCGGAGGAAATCTGCTCCAACTTCTCCAACTGTCAGATTGGCGGCCCGGAGACGAAGGATCCTAATTAGGGCGATCTGAAGCTTGCTGTCCTCCGGGGCCAATTCACTCCAATCCTTGCCGCGTACTATGGCAGTCTTGCGCGGCGAGGTAAAGGGCTCAGGCTCAGCTTCCAGCACCAATCGGCTCTCCACTCCTCCCACTTGCCGCGGAGCTCTCCCTTCAAGTACGCCTCCTTCTTGTTCAGCCTGAAGATCCAAGAGATGCCGCCGGAGAGGGGAGAACCGGACTCTACTCTAGGCGTGAAGAAGTGGCGGAAAAGAGCTACATTTGGATGAACCCCAACATAGTTTTCGCACAGATGTGCGAAAACGGCCATCGTAAGGATGGCGTTGGGGGTGAAATCTAGGAGGTGGAGGCCATACATATTCATTACATCACAAAAGAACTCCGAGTACGGAGGGCACAGACCACAATGGAAGAATGCGGCAAAGTAAAAGTACCCGCCGGGGAACATGTCGACGGCGACGGCGGGGAGGACTCTGGTGCGGGGATGAGCTTTGGTCTCCCTCGCCCAGAACAAATAGTATTTGTCCCGCAGCTCCCTCGCGCCAAGCCTCGGCGCGAAGACCACGCACTTCCTCCGCAGGGCTGCCAGCTTCGCCGCCTGCTCGGACTTCTCCTTCTTGGCCTTGTCACTCTTCGCCTTGTCGCTCTTCGGAGCCATGGCGGGGGCGGCGAGGAAAGAGGCGAGGAGGTCGACGGTACCGCGGATGCGGGAGATGGTGGAGGAAGGGAGGGGCTGGGCTCTCTGTCGACCTTTGGGAGGCAGAGGGCGACGGGGGTTTCTGAGAACTCAAGGCGCAATGAAGACGATGGAGGGGAACTGCCCCTGCTTCCTCTGCTTTTAAAGGGGGAAGTGGGGGACGTTCCGCATTTCCCATTAAAGAACAGGCCACGATCTCTCCCACGACGCCGCAATTGAAGCGTGCCGTTAGGGAGGGATGCGGCGGATACGGAAGGGGATACGGCTTGCCGTGGGCCGCGTGTGCCCGTGCACTGTCTTGGGCCTGGCCCAACAGCGCTCGGCACCGTGTGTGGCCCAGGCCCGGGGGCTCCTGTCGGTGTACTAAGATAGGGGTACCTTAGTACCCCAACTTGTGCACGGGCAGTAGCAGCTTCCCGTGGCAGGGCTTACCACGTGCTCGCCAAGAACCGTTCTGGTCCCTATGAAGCCATTCAAGAACAAAGTATACAAGTCAGAAGATCAAGGCCCCGGCAAGAGGAGCTTGCCGGGAAGGCCGCACCAGGCTCAAGGTTATCACTTTAGCACAAGACCCTGTCAAGAGGAGCTTGCCAGGAAGGCCAAGGAACACATACCTCAAGAGATGTCTCAGCGCATCATGCGCCCCGGCAGGACCCAGAGAGCGACAAGCTTCCGGGCCCGGCAAGATCACGACCCCAGCAAGGTGCTTGCCGGGGAAACCTACGCCGTGTGCCCGCGCTCCAGCTCATCTGCCCACGCGTCGCCCTGGGGCCCTTCCAGGGGCATGTGGCAGACGGCTGTGCAGCCTGGGGCACACTGTGGCAAGCCACGGTGACGAGGCTACCGCCGTGGCGAACGGAGAAGCATGGACGGACGCTTTTGGGGGCGACGGCGACGGGCATTTAATGCCCTTGTCGCCCACTGTCAAAGTTAGGTGAAGACCACTGTTCATGCACTGTTGCAACTACCACCAAATTTACACTTTTACCCTCCTCTACGTTGACACGTGTCGGTGACCCCTTTGAGCTATAAAAGGAGGCCCATGCACAACGTAGAGGGGGTTCGAAACCTAGAAAACTCTCTCGCTCGGTGTAGCTAGTACTGTAGATCTTCAAGCTCCCGAGCTCAAGAACTCAATACAACCAAAGCAGGAGTAGGGTTTTACGCGTCCGCGCGGCCCGAACCTGGGTAAAACTGCCCGCGTGTGCTCCTCGATCTGCTCTCCGTGCTCCCTCCGCTCCCTTACCGCAACGTAGAAGGGGCTCCGGTCCCATAGGTGTTCGTGGGCGGACAGTTTCCCCCGACACGCATGGTCTCCTACTGGATTGATACCTTGGTTCTCAAAAACTTAGGGAAATACTTACGCTATTGTGCTGCATCACCCTTTCCTCTTCGAGGGAATACAACGCAAGCTCGAGAAGTAGCAAGAAGAATTTCTGGCGCCGTTGCCGGGGAGGCTTACGCAAAAGTCATATACCAAGTACCTATCAGAAACCTTATCCTTCGCATTACATTTATTTGCCTCTCGTTTTCCTCTCCCCCACTTCACCTTTGCCGTTTTATTCGCCCTTTTTCCGTTCGCCTTTCTGTTTGCTTGTGTTGCTATGTGCCCTCTATTAGCTTGCATCTTCGCTTACTAAATTATTGATCCTCATCCACTTGCTAATCTATTTAAGAGATCCAATTATGTTGAACCAATTGCTAGTGAGTTGAGTGCACTAGATTATCTTTATGGGGTTTTGCTTGAAATTCATGAATCTGAAAATTGTGAGGAATTGTTAAAAGAAAAAGTGATTCGCGATAGCTCTTTTAATGAAAAACATGATTGCAATGATACTGTTGTAAATTCTATTAATGTCAATTGTGTTTATGACATGCAAAACCCAATGCTTGGGGATGCTAGTATTGCTATGTCCACTACTTGTTGCAATGATCATGATTGGGGTGATGCTTCTAACGATCTTGAAAATTTATTTCAACCCCATGATGAATATGAGATTGATAATAATTTTTGCAATAATATTGAAAGTGGGTTTGGAAGAGTGTCAACTTTAGATCCCACATATTTGGAGTATGATCAATCTTATGATTTTTTTGATAAAAGTGGGTTTGGAGAGGTCATGACTTTAGTTAATGTTGCTCCCACTATTTTGGAAGAGTGTCAACTTCGTATGCATGTGAATCGTGTTGAGAGTATGTTTTGTGATAGATATATTGTTGAATTTGCTTATGATCCTACATGCAATTATTATGAGAGAGGAAAATATGGTTGTAGAAATTTTCATGTTACTAAATTACCTCTAGTTATGTTGAGATTGCTATTGTTTCTTTCTTCTTCCTTGCATATGCTAGATCTTGCTTATCTTGGTAATTTGTTTTCCTATAAAATGCCTATGCATAGGAAGTATGTTAGACTTAGATGTGATTTTCACATGCTTCATGATGCTCTCTTTGTGCTTCAATTCTTATCTTTCATGTGAGCATAATTGAATTCTCAAGCCTATCTTAATGGCTATAAAGAAAGAGCTTGTTGGGAGGCAACCCAATTTTATTTTTTGTTTTTGCTTCTGTTTAGGAATAAATATTGCATATGGATTCTGTTTAGATGCGGTTTTGTGCTTTAATTAGTGTTTGTGCCAAGTAGAACCTTTGGGAAGACTTGTGTGAAGTTTATATGATCTTGCTGTAAAAAACAGAAATGTTAGCGCTCACTAGAATAATCACCAGATTTTACTGGAGTGTGCTATTTAGTTGATTCTTTTTGCATATGATTAATGGACAAATTCCTCACGTTTATCAATTTATTTCAATTTTTTTGGAGTTACAGAAGTATGCGAAAGTTACAGATTACTACAGATTGTTCTGTTTTTGACAGATTCTGTTTTTTGTATGTTGTTTGCTTATTTTGATGAATCTATAAGTATTGGGGAGTATGAATCATAGATAAGTTTGAATACAGTAGGTTTAACACCAATATAAACAAAGAATGAGTTCATTACAGTACCTTTGAGTGGTGGTTTGTTTTCTTATACTAACGGAGCTCACGAGATTTTTGTCTAAGTTTTGTGTTGTGAAGTTTTCAAGTTTTGAGTATTGCTTTGATGGACTATGGAACAAAAGAGTGGCAAGAGCCTAAGCTTGGGGATTCTTGAGGTACCCCAATGTAAAATTCAATGACAACCAAAAGCCTAAGCTTGGGGATGCCCCGGGAAGGCGTCCCCTCTTTCGTCTTCATCTATCGGTAACTATACTCGGGACTATATTTTTATTCACCACATGATATGTGTTTTACTTGGAGCGTCATGTATCATTTTGAGTCTTTGATTTTTATAGTTTTCCACAATCATCCTTGCTGGACACGCCTTTTTGAGAGAGATAAATATGGCCTAGGAATTGTTAGAACACTCGATGTGCTTCACTTATATCTTTTGAGTTGAATAGTTTTTGCTCTAGTGCTTCACTTATATCTTTTAGAGCACGATGGTAATTTTATTTTCAAGAAATTTGATCTCTCATGCTTCACTTAGATCCTTTTGAGAGTCTATTAAAACATCATGGTAATGTACTTTGGCTATAAAAACTAGCCTTCACATGTGGGCATCCAAGATGAATGTAGTAAAAACTTTCATACTAAGTGCATTGAATATGATGAGAAGTTGGATGCTTGATAATTTTTTTGAGATATGAGGATAATGATATTAGAGTCATGCTAGTGGAGTTATTATGAAATTGAGAAATAATTGTGATAAACTTAGTGATTCTCGTAGCATGCACGTATGGTGAACCGCTATGTGACGAAGTTAGAGCATGAGGTATTTGTAGAGTGTCATCCTTTGTGTGGAGGTCGGGGGCGCGTGATGGTTAACTCCTACCAACCCCCCCCC
>LR738713.1:790819721-790930043 GCA_902687465.1 Secale cereale | reverse complement strand
CCCCTAGGAGCATGCGTTGATTGCTTTGTTTTGATAAGTCGTAATTTTTTCCAATAACTATATGAGTTCTTTTGACTAATGTTATGTCCATGGATTATACGCACTCTCACCCTTCCACCATTGCTAGCCTCTCTTGTACCACGCAACTTTCACCGATACCATACACCCACTATATACCTTCCTCAAAACAGCCACCATATATCATCCTCAAAACAGCCACCATATCTACCTATCATGTCATTTCCATAGCCATTCTGAGATATATTGCCATGCAACTTTCCACCGTTCCGTTCATATGACACGCTTCATATTGTCATATTGCCATGCATGATCATGTAGTTGACATCGTATTTGTGGCAAAGCCACCATGCATAATTTTTATACATGTCACTCTTGATTCGTTGCACATCTCGGTACACCGCCGGAGGCATTCATATAGAGTCATACTTTGTTCTAGTATCGAGTTGTAATATCGAGTTGTAAACAAATATAAGTGTGATGATCATCCTTATTAGAGCATGTCCCATGCGGGGAAAGGCCAAACAAAAGAAAAGGCCCTTAAAAAGACAAAGAAAAAAAAAGGGACAATTGCTACTATCTTTTTCCACACTTGTGCTTCAAAGTAGCACCATGTTCTTCATGATAGAGAGTCTCATGTTTAGTCACTTTCATATACTCGTGGGAATTTTCATTATAGAATTTGGCTTGTATATTCCAACGATGGGCTTCCTCAAATGCCCTAGGTCTTCGTGAGCAAGCAAGTTGGATGCACACCCACTTAGTTGCTTTTGTTGAGCTTTCATACATTTTTAGCTCTAGTGCATTTGTTGCATGGAAATCTCTACTCACTCGCATTGATATCTATTGATGGGCATCTCCATAGCCCATTGATACGCCTAGTTGATGTGAGACTATCTCCCTCCTTTTTGTCTTCTCCACAACCAACATTCTATTCCACCCGTAGTGCTATATCCATGGCTCACGCTCATGTATTGCGTGAAAGTTGAAAGGTTTGAAAGAATAGAGTATGAAAACAAGTGTTTGGCTGAAACCGGGGTTGTGCATGATATGAATATTTTGTGTGATGAAGAGGGAGCATAGCCAGACTATATGATTTTCTAGGGATAACTTTCTTTAGCCATAGTATTTTGAGAAGACATGATTGCTTTTTTAGTATGCTTGAAGTATTATTATTTCTTATGTCAATATAGACTTTTGTCTTGAATCTTTCAGATGTGAACATTCATGCCACAATGAAGAGAACTACATTGAAAATTATGTTGGTTAGCATTCCACATCAAAAATTATGTTTTTATCATTTACCTACTCGAGGACGAGCAGGAATTAAGCTTGGGGATGCTTGATACGTCTCCAACGTATCTATAATTTTTTATTGTTCCATGCTATTATTTAAGATGTTTTGGATGTTTAATGGGCTTTGTTATACACTTTTATATTATTTTTGGGACTAACCTATTAACCCAGAGGCCCAGTCCAGATTGTTGTTTTTTGCCTATTTCAGGGTTTTACAGAAAAGGAGTATCAAATGGAGTCCAAACAGAATGAAACCTTCGGGAGAGATATTTGTGGAGCAAAATACACATGGGAGACTTGAGAACCACGGAGTAGGGCGGACGTGGCGTCCACGAGGGTGGGGGCGCGACTACTTCTTGAGCTTGCGTTGTATTCCCTCAAAGAGGAAAGGGAGATGCAGCACAGTAGCGTAAGTATTTCCCACAGTTTGTGAGAACCAAGGTATTAATACTGTAGGCGACCAGGCGCGAGTCCCTCGCACCTGCACAAACAAATAAGAACTTCGCAGCCAACGCGATAAGGGGTTGTCAATCCCTTTACGGTCACTTATGAAAGTGAGATCTGATAGAGATGATAGTTCATATTTTTGGTATTTTTAGTTTATAAGAACAGCAAATAAAAGCGATAAAAGTAAAGTAGATGTAGATTGATATGTTGAGAATAGACCCGGGGCCATAGTTTTCTCTAGTGGCTTCTCTCATGATAGCGATATTCTACGGCGGGTAAACAAATTATTGTCGAGCAATTGATAGAAAAGCGAATAATTATGAGACTATCTAGGCATGATCATTGTATATGGGCATCACGTCCGAGACAAGTAGACCGACTCCTGCCTGCATCTACTACTATTACTCCACACATCGACCGCTATCCAGCATGCATCTTGTGTATTGAGTTCATAAGAACAGAGTAACTCCTTAAACAAGATGACATGATGTAGAGGGATAAACTCAAGCAATATGATATAAACCCCATCTTTTTATCCTCGATGGCAACAATACAATACGTGCCTTGCTGCCCCTACTGTCACTGGGAAAGGACACTGCAAGATTGAACCCAAAGCCAAGCACTTCTCCCATTGCAAGAACTATAGATCTAGTAGGCCAAACCAAACCAATAATTCGAAGAGACTTGCAAGGATATTATGAGCACACATAAAAAGTTCAGAGAAGAACCAAATATATTTCATAGATAATCTTGATCATAAACTAACAATTCATCGGATCTTGACAAACACACCGCAAAAACACATTACATCGAAAAGATCTCCTCGAAGACCGAGGAGAACTTTGTAATGAGATCTAGAGAGAGAGAAGAAGCCATCTAGATACTAGCTATGGACCCGAAGGTGTGTGGTAAACTACTCACAACTCATGGTGGGGGCGATGATGATGATGATGAAGAACTCCGTGATGGATCTCCCTTCGGTGGAGCTCCGGAACGGGCTCCAAGATGGGATCTTCATGGGAACAGAAGGTATGGCGGTGGAATTAGGGTTTTCTCTCTGTTCACAGAGGATTTGGGGTACGTAGACTTATATAGGAAGAAGGAGGGCACTGGGGGACGCTCGAGGGAGCCACGAGGCAGGGGGCGCGCCCTAGGAAGGGGGCGCGCCCCCCACCCTCGTGGGCCACCTCTTGATCCCCTGACGTGGTTCTCAAGCTCCGCGTGCGTGATTTTCTCCAAAAATGTCTCTCGCGAAGGTTTCATTCCGTTTGGACTCTGTTTGATATTCTTTTTATGCAAAACCCTGAAATAGGCAAAAAACAGCAATCTGGACCGGGCCTTTGGGTTAGTAGGATAGTCCCAAAAATGATATAAAAGTGAATGATAAATCCCATTAAACATCCAAGACTTCATAAATAATAGCATGGAACAATAAAAAAATTATAGATACGTTGGAGACGTATCAAGCATCCCCAAGCTTAATTCCTGCTCGTCCTCGAATAGGGAAATGATAAAGAAAGAATTTTTGATGTGGAATGCTAACCAATATAGTTTTCAATGTAATTCTCTTAATCGTGGCATGAATGTTCATATCTGAAAGATTCAAGATAAAAGTCTATATTGACATAAGAAATAACAATACTTCAAGCATACTGCTACCTCTTGAGCTTGCGTTGTATTCTCTCGAAGAGGAAAGGGAGATGCAGCACAGTAGCATAAGTATTTCCCTCAGTTTTTGAGAACCAAGGTATAAATCCAGTAGGAGACCACGCGCCAGTCCCTCGCACTTGCACAAATAAATAAGAACTTTGCAGCCAACGCGATAAGGGGTTGTCAATCCCTTTACGGTCACTTACGAGAGTGAGATCTGATAGAGATGATAATTATATTTTTGGTTTAATAAAACAGCAAACAAAAGCAAGAAAAGTAAAGTAGATGTAGATTGATATGTTGAGAATAGACCCGGGGGCCATAGTTTTCTCTAGTGGCTTCTCTCATGATAGCGATATTCTACGGCGGGTAAACAAATTACTGTCGAGCAATTGATAGAAAAGCGAATAATTATGAGACTATCTAGCCATGATCATTGTATATAGGCATCACGTCCGAGACAAGTAGACCGACTCCTGCCTGCATCTACTACTATTACTCCACACATCGACCGCTATCCAGCATGCATCTAGTGTATTGAGTTCATACGAACAGAGTAACACCTTAAGCAAGATGACATGATGTAGAGGGATAAACTCAAGCAATATGATGAAAACCCCATCTTTTTATCCTCGATGGCAACAATACAATACGTGCCTTGCTGCCCCTACTGTCACTGGGAAAGGACACCGCAAGATTGAACCCAATGCCAAGCACTTCTCCCATTGCAAGAACTATAGATCTAGTAGGCCAAACCAAACCAATAATTCGAAGAGACTTGCAAGGATATTATGAGCACACATAAAAAGTTCAAAGAAGAACCAAATATCTTGAATAGATAACCTTGATCATAAACTCACAAATCATCGGATCTCGACAAAGACACTGCAAAAAGAGATTACATCGAATAGATCTCCTCGAAGACCGAGGAGAACTTTGTATTGAGATCCAGAGAGAGAGAAGAAGCCATCTAGATACTAGCTATGGACCCGAAGGTCTGTGGTAAACTACTCACAACTCATGGTGAGGGCGATGATGATGATGATGAAGGCCTACGTGATGGATCCCCCTCCCGGAACAGGCTGCAAGATGGGATCTCCACGGGAACAGAAGCTACGGCGATGGAATTAGGGTTTTCTCTCTGTGTATGGAGTTTCTGGGGTACGTAGGTATATATAGGAAGAAGGAGGGCACCGGGGGCCGTGTGGGCCAACCTCGAGGCAGGGGGGGCGCGTCCTAGGAAGGGGGCGCACCCCCCCCCCCCACCCTCGAGGGTTGGCCCTTCGTCCCCTGACTTGGTCCTGACGTTTCCCGAGCATGATTTCCTCCAAAAATATCTCTCGTGAAGGTTTCATTCCGTTTGGACTCCATTTGATATTCCTTTCCTGCAAAACCCTGAAATAGGCTAAAAATAGCAATCTGGTTTGGGCATTTGGGTTAGTAGGTTAGTCCCGAAAATGATATAAAAGTGAATGATAAAGCCCATTAAACATCCAAGACTTCATAAATAATAGCATGGAACAATCAAAAATTATAGATACGTTGGAGACGTATCAAGCATCCCTAAGCTTAATTCCTACTCGTCCTCGAGTAGGTAAATGATAAAGAAAGAATTTTTGATGTGGAATGCTAACCAATATAGTTATTCAATGTAATTCTCTTAATTGTGCATGAATGTTCAGATCTAAAGGATTCAAGATAAAAGTCTATATTGACATAAGAAATAACAATACTTCAAGCAATACTAACAAAGCAATCATGTCTTCTCAAAATACTATGGCTAAAGAAAGTTATCCCTACAAAATCATATAGTGTTGGCTATGCTCCCTTGTTATCACACTAAATATTCATATCATGCACAACCCGGATTTCATCCAAGCATTTGTTTTCATACTCTATCTTTTCAAACCTTTCTACTTTCACGCAATACATGAGCATGAGCCATGGACATAGCACTATGGGTGGAATAGAGGTGGTTGTGGAGAAGACAAAAAGAGGGAGATAGTCTCACATCGACTAGGCGTATCAACGGGCTATGGAGATGCCCATCAATAGATATCAATGTGAGTGAGTAGGTATTGACATGCAACTGATGCATGGAGCTAAATATGAATGAAAGCTCAACAAAAGAAACTAGTGGGTGTGCATCCAACTTGCTTGCTCACGAAGACCTAGGGCATTTGAGGAAGCCCATCGTTGGAATATACAAGCCGAGTTCTATAACAAAAATTCCCACTAGTATATGAAAGTGACTAAGCATGAGACTCTCTACAATGAAGAACATGGTGCTACTTTGAAGCACAAGTGTGGAAAAAGATAGTAGCAATTGTCCCTTTTTTTGGGCCTTTTTCTTTTCTTTTTGGCCTTTCCTCTTTTTTGCGGAGGGGCTTTAAAGATTTAGCCATTGCTCCCATGGGACAATGCTCTAATAATGATGATCATCACACTTTCATTACAACACGAAATTACAACTCGATACTACAACAACAAAGTATGACTCTATGTGAATGCCTCCGGCTGTGTACCGGTATGTGCAATGAAACAAGAGTGACATGTATGAAAAGATTATGCATGGTGGCCTTGAAGGAAATATGCCCTAGAGGCAATAATAAAGATCTTATTTGTATTTCCTTATATCATGATAAATATCTTCTATTCATGCTAGAATTGTATTAACGGGAAACTTGATACATGTGTTAATACATAGACAAAACAATATGTCCCTAGTATGCCTCTACTAGACTAGCTCATTGGTCAAAGATGGCTATGTTTCCTAGCCATAGACATGAGTTGTAATTTGATCAACGGGATCACATCATTAGGAAAATGATGTGATGGACTAGACCCATCCGTTAGCTTAGCACTATGATCGTTTAGTTTTACTGCTATTGCTTTCTTCATGACTTATACATGTTCCTATGACTATGAGATTATGCAACTCCCGAATATCGTAGGAACACATTGTGTGCTATCAAACGTCACAACGTAACTGGGTGATCATAAAGATGCTCTACAGGTGTCTCCGAAAGTATTTGTGGTGTTGGCATAAATCAAGACTAGGATTTGTCACTCCGAGTGTCGGAGAGGTATCTCTGGGCCCTCTCGGTAATGCACATCATAATAAGCCTTGCAAGCAAATGACTAATGAGTTAGTCACGAGATGATGTATTACGAAACGAGTAAAGAGACCTGCCGGTAACGAGATTGAACTAGGTATAGAGATATCGACGATCGAATCTCGGGCAAGTAACATACCGATGACAAAAGGAACAACGTATGTTGTTATGCGGTTTGACCGATAAAGATCTTCGTAGAATATGTAGGAACCAATATGAGCATCCAGGTTCCGCTATTGGTTATTGACCGGAGATGAGTCTCGGTCATGTCTACATAGTTCTCGAACCCGTAGGGTCCGCACGCTTAACGTTTGATGACGATCGGTATTATGAGTTTATGATTTTTGATGTACCGAAGGTAGTTCGGAGTCCCGGATGAGATCACGGACATGACGAGGAGTCTCGGAATGTCCGAGACATAAAGATTGATATATTGGACGACTATATTCGGATGCCGGAAGTGTTCCGGAAAAGTTTCGGATTTAACCGGATTGCCGGAGGGGGTTACCGGAACCCCCCACGAGGGGGGATGGTCCATAGTGGGCCTTGAGGAAAGAAGAGAGGCAGCCCATAGAGGCTGGCCGGCGCCCCACCAGAGAATCCTAGTTGGACTAGGATTGGGGGGCGCCACCTCTCCCTCTCCTTCCTTTCCCCCTCTTCCTTCATGGTGGACTCCTACTAGGAATAGGATTGCAATCCTATTCCTAGTAGGATTGCCTCCCTGGCGCACCATAGAAGGGCTAGCCGGCCCCTTCCCTTGCTCCTTTATATACGGGGGCAGGGGGGCACCCTAGGACACACAAGTTGAATTGTTTTAGCCGTGTGCGGTGCCCCCCTCCACAGAAACACACCTCGGTCATACTGTTGCAGTGCTTAGGCGAAGCCCTGCGCCGGTAGATACATCATATCCGTCACCACGCCGTCGTGCTGACGAAACTCTCCCGTGAAGCTCAACTGGATCAAGAGCTCGTGGGACGTCATCAAGCTGAACGTGTGCTGAACGCGGAGGTGCCGTATGTTCGGTGCTTGATCGGTTGGATTGCGAAGAAGTTCGACTACATCAACCGCGTCACTTGACGCTTCCGCTCCCGGTCTACGAGGGTACGTAGACACACTCTTCCCCTCGTTGCTATACATCTGGTAGATAGATCATGCGTGATCGTAGGAAACTTTTAAAATACTACGTTCCCCAACAGTGGCATCAAGAGCCAAGTCTATGCGTAGATGATATGCACGAGTAGAACACAATGAGTTGTGGGCGATACTAGTCATACTGCTTACCAGCATGTCTTACTTTGCTTCGGCGGTATTGTGAGATGAAGCGGCCCGGACCGACATTACGCGTACGCTTACACGAGACTAGTTTCACCGTTATGAGCACTCATTGCTTAAAGGTGACTAGCGGGTGTCTGTCTCTCTCACTTTAGTTGAATCAAGTGTGGCTACGCCCGGTCCTTGTGAAGATTAAAACAGCACATACTTGACGAAACATCGTTGTGGTTTTTGTATGCGTAGGTAAGAACGGTTCTTGCTAAGCCCGTAGCAGCCACGTAAAACTTGAAACAACAAAGTAGAGGACGTCTAACTTGTTTTTGCAGGGCTTGTTGTGATTTGATATGGTCAAGACATGATGAGTTATACGGTTTTGTATGAGATGATCATGTTTTGTAAAGTTATCGGCGACTGGGAGGAGCCATATGGTTGTCGCTTTATTGTATGAAATGCAATCGCCATGTAATTGCTTTACTTTATCACTAAGCGGTAGCGATAGTCGTAGAAGCAATAGTTGGCGAGACGACAACGATGCTACGATGGAGATCAAGGTGTCACGCCGGTGACGAAGGTGATCATGACGGTGCTTTGGAGATGGAGATCAAAAGCACAAGATGGTGATGGCTATATCATGTCACATATTTTGATTGCATGTGATGTTTATCTTATTATGCTTCTTATTTTGCTTAGTTCGACGGTAGCATTATAAGATGATCCCTTACTAAATTTCAAGGTATAAGTGTTCTCCCTGAGTATGCACCATTGCGAAAGTTCTTCGTGCCGAGACACCACGTGATGATCGGGTGTGATAAGCTCTACGTTCAAATACAACGGGTGTAAGCCAGTTTTGCACACGTAGAATACTCAGGTTAAACTTGACGAGCCTAGCATATGCAGATATGGCCTCGGAACACTGGAAACCGAAAGGTTGAGCGTGAATCATATAGTATATATGATCAACATAAGATGTTCACCATTGAAACTACTCCATCTCATGTGATCATCGGACATGGTTTAGTTGATTTGGATCACGTGATCATTTAGATGACTAGAGGGATGTCTATCTAAGTGGGAGTTCTTAAGTAATATGATTAAATTGAACTTTAATTTATCGTGAACTTAGTCCTGGTAGTATTAGCATATCTATGTTGTAGATCAATAGCTCGCGATGTTGCTCCCCGTTTATTTTTTATATGTTCCTAGAGAAAACTAAGTTGAAAGATGTTAGTAGCAATGATGCGGAATTGTTCCGTGATCTGAGGATTATCCTCATTGCTGCACAGAAGGATTATGTCCTTGATGCACCGCAAGGTGCAGACCTATTGCAGGAGCAGATGCAAACGTTATGATCGTTTTCACAAAAGCTCGATATGATGACTACTTGATAGTTTAGTGCACCATGCTTTACGGCTTCTAACCGGGACTTCAAAAACATTTTGAAACGCCACGGAACATATGAGATGTTCCAAGAGTTGAAATTAGTATTTCATACTCATGCCCGTGTCGAGAGGTATAAGACCTCTGATAGTACTTTGCCTACAAGATGGAGGAGAATAGCTCAACCAGTGAGCATGTGCTCAGATTTTCTGGGTACTACAATTGCTTGAATCAAGTGGGAGTTAATCTTCCTGATAAGATAGTAATTGACAAATTTCTGTAGACACTATCACCAAGTTAGTAGAACTTCGTGATGAACTATAATATGCTAGGGATGACGAAAGTAATTCCCGAGCTCTTTGCGATGCTGAAATCGGCGAAGGTAGAAATCAAGAAAGAGCATCAAATGTTGATGGTTAACCAGACCACTTGTTTCAAGTAAAGGGCAAAGGGATAGAAGGGGAACTTCAAGAAGAATGACAAGCAAGTTGTCACTCCCGTGAAGAAACCCAAAGCTAAACTCAAGCCTGAAACTAAGTGCTTCTACTGCAAAGGAAATGGTCACTGGAAGTGGAACTGCCCTAGATACTTGGCGGATAAGAAGGATGGCAAAGTGAACAAAGGTATATTTTGATATACAGATTATTGATGTGTACTTTACTAGTGTTCATAGCAACCCCTGGGTATTTGATACCGGTTCAGTTGCTAAAATTAGTAACTCGAAACGAGAATTGCAGAATGAACAGATACTAGTTAAAGGTGAAGTGACGATGTGTGTTGGAAGTGGTTCCAAGATTGATATGATCATCATCGCACACTCCTTATACTTTCAGGGTTAGTGTAAGACCTAAATAAATGTTATTTGGCATTTGCGTTAAGCATGAATATGATTTGATCATGTTTGTTGCAATACGGTTATTCATTTAAAGTCATAGAATAATTGTTATTCTGTTTACATGAATAAAGCCTTCGATGGTCATACACCCAATGAAAATAGTTCGTTGGATCTCGACCGTAGTAATACACATATTCATAATATTGAAGCCAAAAGATGCAAGGTTAATAATGATAGTGCAACTTATTTGTGGCACTGCCGTTTAGGTCATATTGGTGTAAAGCGCATGAAGAAACTCCATAGTGATGGACTTTTGGAATCACTTGATTATGAATCACTTGGTGCTTGCGAACCATGCCTCATGGGCAAGATGACTAAAACTCCGTTCTCCGGAACAATGGAGCGAGCAACAGATTTGTTGGAAATCATACATACTGATGTATGTGGACCGATGAGTGTTGAAGCTCGTGGTGAGTATCGTTATTTTCTGACCTTCACTGATGATTTGAGCAGATATGGGTATATCTACTTGATGAAGCACAAGTCTGAAACATTTGAAAAGTTCAAAGAATTTCAGAGTGAAGTAGAGAATCATCGTAACAAGAAAATAAAGTTTCTACGATCTGATCGTGGAGGTGAATATTTGAGTTACGAGTTTGGTCTTCATTTGGAACAATGTGGAATAGTTTCACAACTCACACCACCCGGAACACTACAACGTAATGGTGTGTCCGAACGTCGTAACCATACTTTATTAGATATGGTGCGATCTATGCTGTCTCTTACCGATTTACCGCTATAGTTTTGGGTTATGCATTAAAGACAATTGCATTCACATTAAATAGGGCACCATCTAAATCCGTTGAGACGACGCCTTATGAACTGTTGTTTGGCAAGAAACCAAAGTTGTCGTTTCTTAAAGTTTGGGGCTGCGATGCTTATGTGAAAAAGCTTCAACCTGATAAGCTCGAACCCAAGTCGGAGAAATGTGTCTTCATAGGATACCCAAAAGAGACTGTTGGGTACACCTTCTATCACATATCCGAAGGCAAGATATTCGTTGCTAAGAATGGATCCTTTCTAGAGAAGGAGTTTCTCTCGAAAGAAGTGAGTGGGAGGAAAATATAACTTGATGAGGTAATTGTACCTTCTCCTGAATTGGAAAGTAGTACATCACAAAAAATTGTTCCAGTGATTCCCACACCAATTAGTGAGGAAGCTAATGATGATGATCATGAAACTTCAGATCAAGTTTCTGCTGAACGGCGTAGATCAACCAGAGTACGTTCCGCACCAGAGTGGTACGGGCACCCAGTTCTGGAAGTCATGTTACTAGACCATGATGAACCTACGGACTATGAGGAAGCGGTGATGAGCCCAGATTCCCCAAAATGGCTTTAGGCCATGAAATCTGAGATGGGATCCATGTATGAGAACAAAGTATGGACTTTGGTTGACTTGCCCAATGATCGGCAAGCCATCGAAAATAAATGGATCTTCAAGAGGAAGACCGACGCAGACGGTAATGTTACTGTTTACAAAGCTCGACTTGTTGCGAAAGGGTTTCAACAAGTTCAAGGAGTTGACTACGATGAGACTTTCTCACCCGTAGCGCTGCTTAAGTCTGTCCGAATCATGTTAGCAATTGCCGCATTTTATGAAATCTGGCAAATGGATAACAAAACTGCATTCTTTAAAGGATTTATTAAAGAAGAATTGTATATGATGCAACCAGAAGGTTTTGTCAATCCTAAAGGTGCTAACAAAATGTGCAAGCTCCAGCGATCCATCTATGGACTGGTGCAAGCATCTCGGAGTTGGAATATACGCTTTGATAAGTTGATCAAAGCATATAGATTTATACAGACTTGCGGTGAAGCCTGTAATTACAAGCAAGTGAGTGGGAGCACTACAACCTTTCTGATAAGTATATGTGAATGACATATTGTCGATCGGAAATGATGTAGAATTTTCTGGAAAGCATAAAGGAGTGTTCGAAAGGAGTTTTTCAAAGAAAGACCTTGGTGAATCTGCTTACATATTGGGCATCAAGATCTATAGAGATAGATCAAGACGCTTGATAAGACTTTCGATGAGTACATACCCTGATAAGATTTTGAAGTAGTTCAAAATGGATCAGTCAAAGAAGGAGTTCTTGCCTGACTTGTAAGGTGTGAAGTTGAGTAAGACTCAAAGCCAGACCACGGCAGAAAAATATAGAGAGAATGAAAGTCATTCCCTATGCCTCAGCCATAGGTTCTATAAAGTATGCCATGCTGTGTACCAAACATGTTGTGTACCTTGACATGAGTTTGACAGGGAGGTACGATAGTGATCCAGGAGTAGATCACTGTACAGCGGTCAAAATTATCCTTAGTAACTGGATAACTAAGGAAATATTTCTAGATTATGGAGGTGATAAAGAGTTCGTCGTAAAGGGTTACGCCGATGCAAGCTTTGACACTAAATCCAGATGACTCTAAGTATCAATCTGGATGCGTATTGAAAGTGGGAGCAATTAGCTAGACTAGCTCCATGCAGAGCATTGTAGACATAGAAATTTGCGAAATACATGCGGATCTGAATGTGACAGACCCGTGGACTAAACTTCTTTCACAAGCAAAACATGATCACACCTTATTACTCGTGGGTATTAATCACATAGCAATGTGAACTAGATTATTGACTCTAGTAAACCCTTTGGATGTTGGTCACATGGCGATGTGAACTATGGGTGTTATTCACATAACGATGTGAACTATCGGTATTAAATCACATGGCGACGTGAGCTAGATTATTGACTCTAGTTCAAGTGGGAGACTGAAGGAAATAAGCCCTAGAGGCAATAATAAAGATGTTATTTGTATTTCCTTATATCATGATAAATGTCTTTTATTCATGCTATAATTGTATTAACCGAAAACTTGATACATGTGTGAATACATAGACAAAACAATATGTCCCTAGTATGCCTCTACTAGACTAACTCATTGGTCAAAGATGGGTATGTTTCCTAGCCATAGACATGAGTTGTCATTTGATCAACGGGATCACATCATTAGGAGAATGATGTGATGGACTATACCCATCCGTTAGCTTAGCACTATGATCGTTTAGTTTTACTGCTATCGCTTTCTTCATGACTTATACATGTTCCTAGGACTATGAGATTATGCAACTCCCGAATACCGTAGGAACACCTTGTGTGCTATCAAACGTCACAACGTAACTGGGTGATCATAAAGATTCTCTACAGGTGTCTCCGAAAGTATTAGTGGTGTTGGCATAGATCAAGACTAGGATTTGTCACTCCTAGTGTCGGAGAGGTATCTCTGGGCCCTCTCCGTAATGCACATCGTAATAGGCCTTGCAAGCAAATGACTAATGAGTTAGTCACGAGATGATGTATTACGGAACGAGTAAAGAGACTTGCCGGTAACGAGATTGACCTAGGTATAGAGATACCGACGATCGAATCTCGGGCAAGTAACATACCGATGACAAAAGGAACAACGTATGTTGTTATGCGGTTTGACCGATAAAGATCTTCGTAGAATATGTAGGAAATAATATGAGCATCCAGGTTCCACTATTGGTTATTGACCGGAGATGAGTCTCGGTCATGTCTACATAGTTCTCGAACCCGTAGGGTCCGCACGCTTAACGTTTGATGACGATCGGTATTATGAGTTTATGAGTTTTGATGTACCGAAGGTAGTTCGGAGTCCCGGATGAGATCACGGACATGACAAGGAGTCTCGGAATGTCTGAGACATAAAGATTGATATATTGGACGACTATATTCGGACACCAGAAGTGTTCCGGGAAAGTTTCGGATTTAACCGGATTGCCGCAGGGGGTTACCGGAACCCCCCACGAGGGGGGATGGTCCATAGTGGGCCTTGAGAAAAGAAGAGAGGCAGCCCATAGAGGCTGGCCGGCGCCCCAGCAGAGAATCCTAGTTGGACTAGGATTGGGGGGGCGCCACCTCTCCCTCTCCTTCCTTTCCCCCTCTTCCTTCTTGGTGGACTCCTACTAGGAATAGGATTGCAATCCTATTCCTAGTAGGATTGCCTCCCTGGCGCGCCATAGAAGGGCTAGCCGGCCCCTCCCCTTGCTCCTTTATATACGGGGGCAGGGGGGCACCCTACGACACACAAGTTGAATTGTTTTAGCCATGTGCGGTACCCCCCTCCACAGAAACACACCTCGGTCATACCGTTGCAGTGCTTAGGTGAAGCCCTGCGCCGGTAGATACATCATATCCGTCACCACACCGTCGTGCTGACGAAACTCTCCCGTGAAGCTCAACTGGATCAAGAGCTCGTGGGACGTCATCAAGCTGAACGTGTGCTGAACGCGGAGGTGCCATACGTTCGGTGCTTAATCGGTTGGATCGCGAAGAAGTTCGACTACATCAACCGCGTCACTTGACGCTTCCGCTCCCGGTCTACGAGGGTACGTAGACACACTCTTCCCCTCGTTGCTATACATCTGGTAGATAGATCTTGCGTGATCGTAGGAAAATTTTAAAATACTACGTTCCCCAACAGGCCTTGCCACGAATACGATGTCAACTACATGATCATGCATGGCAATATGACAATATGGTGCGTGTCATATGAGCGGAACGGTGGAAAGTTGCATGGCAATATATCTCGGTATGGCTATGGAAATTCCATGATAGGTAGGTATGGTGGCTGTTTTGAGGAACAATATGGTGGCTGTTTTGAGGAAGGATATATAGTGGGTTTATGGCACCGGCGAAAGTTGCGCGGTACAAGAGAGGCTAGCAATGGTGGAAGGGTGAGGGTGCGTATAATCCATGGACTCAACATTAGTCATAAGAACTCATATACTTATTGCAAAAAATTACGAGTCATCAAAACAAAGCAATCAACGCATGCCCCTAGGGGGGAGGTTGGTAGGAGTTAACCATCGCGCGCCCCCAACCTCCACACAAAGGTTGACACTCAACAAATACCTCATGCTTTAAATTAGTCACACAATGGTTCACCATACATGCATGCTATGGGAATCAGTAACCTTAACAAAAATATTTCTCAATTTCATAATCACTCCACTAGCATGACTTTAATATCACTATCCTCGTGTCTCAAAACAATTATCAAGCATCCAACATCTCTTTCTATTCAATGCACTTGATGTGAAATTTTTTACTACATTGACATTGGATGTTTATCATGTGAAGACTAGTTTCTTTAGCCTAAACACTTTACCATGCTGTTTTAATAGACTTCCAAATAGATATAAGTGAAGCATGAGAGTTCAACAGTTTCTACAAAATATTACCACCACCATGCTCTAGAAGGTATAAGTGAAGCGCTAGAGCAAAAAATATTCAACTCAAAAGATATAAGTGAAGCACATAGAGTGTTCTAACAATTTCTAGGCCATATTTAACTCTCTCAAATATGTGTGTCCAGCAAGGATGATTGTGGCAAACTAACAAGCAAAGACTCAAATTATACAAGATGCTCCAAGCAAAACACATAACATGTTGCGAATAAAAATATTGCTCCAAGTATAGTTACCGATGGATGAAGACGAAAGAGGGGATGCCTTCCCGGGGCATCCCCAAGCTTAGGCTTTTGATTATCTTGAATTTACTTGGGGTGCCATGGTCATCCCCAAGCTTGGGCCTTTTCTACTCCTTGTTCCATAGTTCATCAAAGCAATACTCAAAACTTGAAAACTTCACAACACAAAACTTAGACAAAAATTCTCGTAAGCTCCGTTAGTAAGATAAAGCAAACCACCACTCAAAGGTACAGCAAGGAATTCATTCTTTGTTTATATTGGTATTAAACCTACTGTACTCCAAGTTTTCTATGATTCATATCCTCCAATATTACTCATAGATGCATCGGAATAAGCAAACAACACACGAAAAACAGAATCTGTCAAAAACAGAATAGTCTGTAGTAATCAGCTGGGTTCGCCTACTTATGGAACTCCAAAAAATTCAAACTAAATTGGTAAATTTGCGAACTTTGTCTACCAATCAGCAGAAAAAATAATCAACTAAAAATCACGCTCCAGTAAAATCGGAAGACTACTTTAGCGAGCGCTAATGATTCTGTTTTTCACAGCAAGATCGTATAAACTTCACACAAGTCCTACCAAAGGTTCTACTTGGCACAAACACTAAACAAAATATGAAAACACATCTAATCAGAGGCTAGATGCAATATTTATTCCCTAACAGCAACAAAAGCAAAAAAAACATAAAATTGGGTTGCCTCCCAACAAGCGCTATCGTTTTACGCCCCTAGCTAGGCACGATACAAGATAGATCTAGGTATTGCCATCTTTGGAAGGCAATCCATAAGTGGCTCTCATGATAGATTCATATGGTAATTTGATTTTCTTTCTAGGAAAGTGGTCCATGCCTTTCCTTAACGGAAATTGGAATCTAATATTTCCTTCCTTCATATCAATAATTGCACCAGTCGTTCTAAGGAAAGGTCTACCAAGAATAATAGGACATGAAGGATTGCAATCTGTATCAAGAACAATGAAATCTACGGGCACATAATTCCTATTGGCAACAATAAGAACATCATTAATTCTTCCCATAGGTTTCTTAATAGTGGAATCCGCAAGATGCAAATTTAAAGAACAATCATCAAGCTCATGGAACCCTAGCAAATCACACAAAGTTTTTGGGATAGTGAAAACACAAGCACCCAAATCACACAAAGCATAGCATTCATGATCTTTTATTTTTATTTTGATAGTAGGTTCCCATTCATCATAAAGCTTTCTAGGTATAGAAACTTCCAACTCAAGTTTTTCTTCATAAGATTGCATCAAATCATCAACTATATGTTTAGTGAAAACTTTATTTTGACTATAAGCATGCGGAGAATTTAGCACGGATTGCAACAAAGAAATACAATCAATTAAAGAGCAATTATCATAATTGAATCCCTTGAAATTCAAAGTAGTGGGTTCATCACTATGCAAAGTTTTAATCTCTTCAATCCCACTTTTAGCAATTTTAGCATCAAGATCTAAAAACTTCGAATTATTGGGACACGTTAAAGCAGAATCATCTCCAATCCTATTCTCATCAAGATTAATACTAGAAAACAAGGATCTAATAGGAGACACATCAATAACTTTCAGATCTTCATCTTTATTTTCATGCTCTTCCGGTTTGGCAGCCATCTTATTGATTAAGTGGACTGTTTATCAGAAATTTGGGCAATTAAGTTCTCAAGATGAGCAAACTGAGATTTCAAACCATAAAATTCCTTAGACATATCATCAAGGTCTTTATTCATATATTCCATAAACTTTTTCTGTTCTTTAAGCTCACTTCTGAAAAAGTCATTATGCTCAAATTGTATAGTCATAAAACGTCTAACATTGTTTTCAATCTCCTCCAGCCTCTTGAGGTGAGGGTCAACACTAACAGGAAGAGCCACAATGACAAGCAAGCAATCCAACACACAAGCGAACAAAAAGCGAGCGAACGAAAAACACACGGCGGAAGAAGGGTGAATAAAACGGCAAGGGTGAAGAGGGGCCATAGTTTTCTCTAGTGGCTTCTCTCATGATAGCGATATTCTACGGCGGGTAAACAAATTACTGTCGAGCAATTGATAGAAAAGCGAATAATTATGAGACTATCTAGGCATGATCATTGTATATAGGCATCACATCCGAGACAAGTAGACCGACTCCTGCCTGCATCTACTACTATTACTACACACATCGACCGCTATCCAGCATGCATCTAGTGTATTGAGTTCATAAGAACAGAGTAACGCCTTAAGCAGGATGACATGATGTAGAGGGATAAACTCAAACAATATGATATAAACCCCATCTTTTTATCCTCGATGGCAACAATACAATATGTGCCTTGCTGCCCCTACTGTCACTGGGAAAGGACACCGCAAGATTGAACCCAAAACCAAGCACTTCTCCCATTGCAAGAACTAGAGATCTATTAGGCCAAACCAAACCAATAATTCGAAGAGACTTGCAAGGATATTATGAGCACACATAAAAAGTTTAGAGAAGAACCAAATATCTTTCATAGATAATCTTGATCATAAACTCACAATTCATCGGATCTCAACAAACACACCGCAAAAAGAGATTACATCAAATAGATCTCCTCGAAGACCGATGAGAACTTTGTATTGAAATCCAGAGAGAGAGAAGAAGCCATCTAGATACTAGCTATGGACCCGAAGGTCTGTGGTAAACTACTCAGAACTCATGGTCAGGGCGATGATGATGATGAAGAAGAACTCCGTGATGGATCCCCCTCTGGTGGAGCTCCGGAACAGGCTCCAAGATGGGATCTTCATGGGAACAGAAGGTACGGCGGTGGAATTAGGGTTTTCTCTCTGTTCATGGAGGTTTTGGGGTACGTAGACTTATATAGGAAGAAGGAGGGCACCGGGGGACGCTCGAGGGGGCCATGAGGCAGGGGGCAAGCCCTGGGAAGGGGGGCGCGCCCCCACCCTTGTGGGCCACCTCTTGATCCCCTGACGTGGTTCTCAAGCTCCGCGTGCATGATTTTCTCCAAAAATATCTCTCGCAGGTTTCATTCCGTTTGGACTCCGTTTGATATTCTTTTTCTGCAAAACCCTGAAACAGGCAAAAAACAGCAATCTGGACTGGGCCTTTGGGTTAGTTGGTTAGTCCCAAAAATGATATAAAAGTGAATGATAAAGCCCATTAAACATCCAAGACTTCATAAATAATAGCATGGAACAATCAAAAATTATAGATACGTTGGAGACGTATCAGGCGCCCCCCCCCTACAAGGCGCGCCCCCTGCCTCATGGGCCCCACGTGTGACCCCCGGTGCCCTCCTTCCTCCTATATATACCTACGTACCCCGAAACCATCAGAGACGGAGAAAAAACCCTTGTTCCACCGCCGCAACCTTCTGTACCCGTGAGATAGCATCTTGGGGCCTGCTCCGGAGCTCCGCCAGAGGGGGGATCTACCACGGAGTGCTTCTACATCATCATCATCGCCTCACCATGAGTAGTGAGTAGTTTACCACAGACCTTCGGGTCCATAGTTAGTACCTAGATGGCTTCTTCTCTCTCTTCGGATCTCAATACCAAGTTCTCCTTTGTCTTCGAGGCGATCTATTCGATGTAATCTCTTTTTGCGGTGTGTTTGTCGAGATCCGATGAATTGTGGGTTTATGATCAAGATTATCTATGAGAAATATTTGGTTCTTTTCTGAACTCTTTTATGTATGATTATAATATCCTTGCAAGTCTCTTCGAATTATTGGTTTGGTTTGGCCTACTAGATCTATAGTTCTTGCAATGGGAGAAGTGATTGGCTTTGGGTTCAATCTTGTGGTGTCCTTTCCCAGGGACAGTAGGAGCAGCAAGGCATGTATTGTATTGTTGGCATCGATGATAAAAAGATGGGGTTTATATCATGTTATTTGAGTTTATCCCTCTACATCATGTCATCTTGCTTAAGGTGTTACTCTGTTCTTATGAACTTAATACTCTAGATGCATGTTGGATAGCAGTCGATGTGTGGAGTAATGGTAGTAGATGCAGAATCGTTTCGGTCTACTTGTCTCAGATGTGATGCCCATATATAATGATCATTCCTCGATAGTCTCATAATTATTCGCTTTTCTATCAATTGCTCGACAGTAATTCATTCACCCACCGTAGAATTATGCTATCATGAGAGAAGCCACTAGAGAAACCTATGGCCCCCGGGTCTATTCTCAACATATCAATCTACAATCTACTTTACTTTTCCGTTTTTACTTTTTGTTCTTATATCCAAAAATACCAAAAATATCAAACTATTATATCTATCAGATCTCACTTTCGTAAGTGACCGTAAAGGGATTGACAACCCCTTATCGCGTTGGCTGCGAAGTTCTTATTTGTTTGTGCAGGTGCGAGGGACTCGCGCATGGTCTCCTACTGGATTGATACCTTGGTTCTCAAAAACTGAGGAAAGTACTTACGCTACTGTGCTACATCACCCTTTCCTCTTCGAGGGAATACAACCCAAGCTTGATAAGTAGCAGAAATGAAGGGGCTACAGGACCAGTTAGGCCCTTGGGTCGCGATGCCCAAGGGTCCCCCTTGACGTACGAACAGCCATTAGAAGAGTAGTGCGCGAGCTTGCCTTAGTGTTCTGCGTCGGCTAGGCCTGGCCCCGCGCGTACCTCAGACGCTGCTTGCTTGGCTGGATCACCAGGACAGACCAGGGAGTGAGGGACTACGGGGCCAGTTAGGCCCTTGGGTCGCGATGCCCAAGGGCCCCCCTTGACGTACGAGTGGACCCCATACCTGTCCTCGCCGGGCTTTCGCGCGGGAGGGTTGCGACGACCAGGTCCGGGGGGGGCCTGGTGGGGCGTACGCCAGGCGTGACCTGAGCGCAGCCCCCGTGCCCAACCCCCTCGCGCTACCCTCCCGAGGGGAGAGCAGGGCGGTGGGGCTGGTCACCGAGCCGGGGGCTCCCTGAGGTTAATGCGACCGTGAGGCCACCCCCAGCTGTTTATCACCAGCGTGGAGCATGGCGCTACCGTTCTTGCACGGGCATAGCCGCTCCTTGATACGTCTCCAACGTATCTATAATTTTTGATTGTTCCATGCTATTATATTATCCTTCTAGGATGTCTTATGGGCTTTATTATACACTTTTATATGATTTTTGGGACTAACCTATTAACCCAGAGCCCAGTGCCAGTTTCTGTTTTTCTCCTGTTTTAGGGTTTTACAGAAAAGGAATATCAAACGGAGTCCAATTGACGAGCCAATTTTTTATGATTTTTTCTGGACCAAAAGAAGCCCCCAAAGCAAAAGAGATGGGCCAGGGGAGCCACGGGCTGCCCTCGAGGGTGGGGGCGTGCCCTGTGAAGGGGGGCGCGCCCCCCTATCTCGAGGATAGCCCAGCAAACCCCCCCCCCCCTGACGTGTGCCCTACGCCAAAAAATCCTATAAATATTGAAACCTTCGGAAATTAACCTAGATCGGGAGTTCCGCGGCCGAAAGCCTCTGTAGCCACCGAAAACCAATCTACAGCCGTTTTGCCACCCTGTCGGAGGGGGGAATCCCTCTCTGGTGGCTATCTTCATCATCCCGGCGCTCTCCGTGACGAGGGTATGTATTAGTAGCTATGTGTTTGATATCTCTCTCTCGTGTTCTTGAGATGGCGCGAGCTTTGTTATTCTAGTTGGATCTTTTTCTCCCCCTCTACTCTCTTGTAATGGATTGAGTTTTCCCTTTGAAGTTATCTTATCGGATTGAGTCTTTAAGGATTTGAGAACACCTGATGTATGTCTTGCGCGTGTTTATGTGCGGTGACAATGGGATATCATGTGATCCACTTGATGTATGTTTTAGTGATCAACTTGTGGGTTCAGTTACCTTGTGAACCTATGCATAGGGGTTGGCACACATTTTCGTCTTGACTCTCCGGTAGAAACTTTGGGGCACTCTTTGAAGTTCTATGTGTTGGTTGAATAGATGTTTCTGAGATTGTGTGATGCATATCGTATAACCATGCCCACGGATACTTGAGGTGACAAAGGAGTATCGAGGTGACATTAGGGTTTTGGTTGATTTGTGTCTTAAGGTGTTATACTAGTACGAACTCTATGATAGATTGAACGTTACGACGGACTCTTGAATAGATCGATCAGAAAGAATAGCTTTGAGGTGGTTTCGTACCCTACCATAATCTCTTTGGTTGTTCTCCGCTTTTAGTTACTATGGAGTGACTCTTTGTTGCATGTTGAGGGCTAGTAATATGATCCAATTATGTTATCCTTGTTGAGAGAACTTGCACTAGTGAAAGTATGAACCCTAGGCCTTCTCTACTATCATTGCAATACCGTTTATGCTCACGTTTACCACTTGCTACCTTGCTGTTTTTATATTTTTCCTTTTACAAAAACCTATATCTACCATCCATATTGCACTTTTATCACCATCTCTTCGCCGAACTAGTGCACCTATACAATTTACCATTGTATTGGGTGTGTTGGGGACACAAGAGACTCTTTGTTATTTGGTTGCAGGGTTGTTTGAGAGAGACCATCTTCATCCTACACCTCCCACGGATTGATAAACCTTAGGTCATCCACTTGAGGGAAATTTTCTACTGTCCTACAAACCTCTGCACTTGGAGGCCCAACAACATCTACAAGAAGAAGGGTGCGTAGTAGACATCACTCCTCGACCGTGTCGACTGCCAGCGCGGAGCATGGTGCTTCCACTATAATGTGGGAGGGGACTCCCTACTGCAGAGAGCCCCCGGGGCGTGTACAGCCCCGCCCTGACACGTGGCCTGCACGGTAGGGCTGGACGAGGTGTATCTGGGCACCCGTGAGCCAGCTCGGGACTCACGGGGCCCTACCTCAAGGCGGGTTGCGCCTGATTTTGAGTGAGAGCGCTTGAGGTGATCCTGCAAGATGGTTAGGCAACCTGCGCAGAGTTAATCCCTCGAGGCTGTCACATGAGAAGGCCAGGCACCAACGACCCCAGGAGGTGATGTGAACGGGACCGGCCCGCCAAACAGAGCTCAGTCGTTGGGTTTGTCGACACTGCAGGGACAGACCCGAGCACAGACGACGTGCCTAGTCTTCTCATGCGGATGCCTTAAGAAAAGACAACCGACGCGCGGCTCCCGTAGCAACGGGGCGCTGTATCATGTGCCCTTACCCTCCAGCTCGCACCCAGCTCATGCAAGGGTGAGGCACCAAGGACCACGGGAGGTTACGTACACGGGGCTGGCCCACGAGCTAGAGCTCAGCCGTTTGGATTTGGCGATGCTGCGGGGACGGACCCGAGCACAGACGCCGTGCATGTCCTTAATCATAAGGCAGGTGCAAGTGAGCTAGTGAAGGCGTACAATGTTCATGGCATCGGGGTGATGGTCAGGAAGATGAGTGATTTTAATGCAGCTGACGGAAAAGGTAAGACTAGCTTAGGTAAGATGCAAGGGTGATACATGCCACCGGGACGGATCCGTGCGGCCTGGGGATAATGCGGCCCGAGGGGGCGCCCCCAACAAGTAAGCTAAAGATGCAAATGGATACATGCCGCGGGGAAAGGCCCATGCGACCTGGGAATGATGCAGCCCGAGGGGCGCTCCGAGCTAAGCAAAATCGGAAAATGTCACTGATACGTCCAAAACGTATCTATAATTTCTGCTTGCTCCATGCCTCTTTTGTGTGATATTGCTATGATATTTATGCACTTCCATACACTTTTGATCATATTTGGACTAACCTATTAACTCAGTGCACCACAGTGCCAGTTCCTGTTTTCTGTTGTTTTTCTATTTCAGGTTTCCCCCATATTAAAAGTGCCCTAAAAATTCCGTGAAAAATACAGGAAAAATCAGCATATCGGGAGCTTCAAGAAAAACCAAAGCGGGGACAGAGGGGAGCCTGGGGTGGCCCAGGCGGCCACCCGGCGCGGCCCCACCCCTGGCCGCGCCAGGGGGGCCCCTGGGGCCCCACCTCCGCCTATGGTGACCCCCTTTTGCATATATATTGCTCGCGTCCCGAAACCCTCGAGGACGGAACCCTTTTTTACGATCTAGCCTCTGTTCCGCCGCCGCCGCGCTTCCAAGATCGGGAGCACCAGGAGAACTCTTCCCGGCACCCTGCCGGAGGGGAGGATCACCACCGGGAGCTTCTCCACCACCATGGACGCTTCCCGGATGAGTTGTGAGTAGTCCCCCTTGGACCATGGGTCCATGACCAGTAGCTATGTGATGTTCTCCTCCCCTCTTTGTTCTTCATGGATTAGACCTCGTGAGCTGCCCTACATGATCGAGGCACATATGTAATCTTTCTGCTGTTGCTATGCAGAGTTTGCTGGGATCCGATGGATTATGAGATTATGTTCAGATTGTGTGTGAGTAATATATTTGATTCACCTCTTTTATATTTTAGTTCTTGATTAATTCTTGCATGTTCTCCGTTGATGTTTATTGCTTTGGCCAAGTAGTAGGTAGTAAATCCAAGAGGGAACGTTATGCTTGATTGTGGGTTCATGCCCCTCGATGACTAGTTTGAATGACAGAAACATGAGTCTAGGGGATGTGTTGTTGCCACAAGGGGGAAAACAACGGTGCTTGTACTTGCGGGTGCAAGGATTGTTTACTTTATGCAAAGTTCTTTTAATGCAGTTGTCTGTTGCTTTGAGTTTACACTTTGGGTGGGACTCGCAACTTAATACAGCGAGATGTTCTGGATAGATATCTCAAGGTGGATGATTAGTAGTAGATGCAGATGGATTTTGGTCTACTTTCCTTGGCGTACCGCCCATGCTTTTGAGCCTCTACCTTTCTTTATAGCATAGTTAGCATTGGTTTGTGCACATAATCCTGTCAATTGCCCAGCTGTAATTTGTTTACCTCGCTTAGCTGTTTTATCGTCTTTTGGGAGAGAGACATCACTAGTGAACATCATGGGACCCCGGTCCATATTGCCATCACTGATCACACCCGCTATTTACTTCATGTTCTTATTTCCTAGTTGCAGTCATACCTATCACTATTACCTCTTGTGTTTGATCCTTTGTAAACAGCAAGGACGGAGGGATTGACAACCTCTCTGTACTCGTTGGGAACAAAGTTATTTGTATCTGTGTGCAGGTCATGTCAACCGCTAAGTTGGCGCCGTTAGCGTTGACACCTTCTTGTTGGCCCTCGGAGTCTCACGGGATTCGATCCTTGGTATCTTGCCAAGGGAAACTTGCCGTTACGATACATCTCAAACCTTCCACTTAGGGTAACCAACGAGGGGCGAGAAGCCATCAAGCAAAAGTTTCTGGCGCCGTTGCTGGGGACTCCACTCTTCAAGATAGGGGAGTTGCACGCTATCTTTTATCTTTGCTTTTTAGTCTTGTTAGTTTACCTTTCAGTTTTTGCTTTAGTTTCCTTTACCAAAAATCACAAAAATAGTTATCTTGCTTGCTGCTGCTATGGGTTCCACCAAAAACACTAAGTGGGGGGAGTACACCCCTTCTTCCATCACGCCAATCACCACTGTCGGGATCTACAAAAGTAATAAACCTTGTGATTATGTTAGTTTTAATGGAGAGTTATGCCCATGGCACGGTCTTCCAGGAAAAAAGTATGAGCCCCTGTTTAAAGTTGCTCCCACACTTCCCACAACTTGGGAAGACGTCCAAACTCTTATAATAGAGAGCAATTCAAACAAAGAATATGACACTATAATTCTGCTCAATAATGATAAAATTGATTTTGATAATTGTAGTCTCTCAGAGGTTGTCACCTTTTTGCACAAGATGTCTAGAGATCCCCACACTAGCACACTTAATCTTGCCTTCACGGAGCATATCACTAATGCTCTTATCAAAGCTAGGGAGGAGAAGCTTAGGGTGGAAGCCTCCATACCTAGAAAGCTAGAAAATGGTTGGGATCCTATGATTAGAATTAAGTTGAATAACTTCTCTTGCTATGCTTTATGTGATGTTGGAGCTAGTACCTCCGTTATGCCCAAAAGAATGTATGATATGCTCAAATTGAAACCTTTTTATCCTTGTTCTTTTGGTGTTCGTCTTGTTGATTCTTCCATAAAGAAACCTTTGGGGAAGATCGATGATGTTCCTATCATTGTCAATGACAATTATGTTCCCGTTGATTTTACTATTATGGATATTGAATGTGAACCTTCTTGTCCAATTATTTTGGGACGTCCTTTTCTTCGCACCGTTGGTGCTATCATTGACATGAAAGAGGGGAATATAAAATTCCAATTTCATCTCAAGAAAGGGATGGAACACTTCCCTAGAAAGAAGATTAAGTTGCCTTTTGAGTCCGTTACACGGGCTAGCTATTCTTTTACTCTTGATAAAACTTGATCCTCTCTTTTTGCATCATGCCTAGCTTAAAGGCATAAAAGAAAGCGCTTTTGGGAGGCAGCCCACAACGAATAAAGTTTTATTTTGCTTTTTTGTGTCTTTATGTTTGTTACTACAGTAGCATCATCATTGTATCTTTTCTTTTCAGCTTTGTGCCAAGTTTAGCCTCCGATTGCAAGAAAGTTCAAAAGTTGTGACGTGCAGTCCAGAAAACAGATTCTGTCCTTGGACAGAAAAATTCGTATAAAATCACCAGATCATCTTTTTGATCTGAATTGTTTTGACAGCGTGCTCTATACAATTGGCTTTCGGGCGTCTGTTCTGAGTTTTTTGATTTGAGTTGCACAAGTGCCCCAAAAAAATTATTTACTACCTGCTGGTCTGTTTTTCACAGATTCTGTCCTATTTTGCCTTTTCTTCGTTTTGCAAACCTTGAGCTTGCTTTTTCTTTGCAAAAACCTTTATGCAATCTTGAGAAACAGTAGCTCTTCAAGATTATCTTTATTTCCAGCAGGGAAAAGTTATTTTATTATGGGTACTAACCTCGCTAATCAGATTATGATGAGTTATGTATGAAGGGAGTTTTCAAGTGTGCGAGGGAAGATGGTAAAAAGATTCAGGAGGGTCAAACGCTCAAGCTTGGGGATGCCCCCGTGCACCCCCAAGAAATATTCAAGAAGACTCAAGCGTCTAAGCTTGGGGATGCCCCCGTGCATCCCCTTCTCCATCAACAATTATCAGTTCGTCTTTCGTTCCACTATATTTTAATCACTTCATGCGTTATGTGCTATGCTTGGAGCGTCTTGCTTTTAGTTTCCTTTTTAGTTTTCTTTAGCTTTGCTTGCTGTTCATAACAAGTTAGAACCCAGCTTTCTTTGTGTGGGAGAGAAACACGCTCCACTTCAACCTAGAACACAACATAGGATTTTCATGCTTATCTTTGATGTGTGTGTTCTTTGTCTTTCCATAGCTATTGTCATGTTTAGCTCTTAGTTTTCATGCTTTTCTTTTTAAAGAGCTTTTGTTTAGTTGGTTGTTGAACTCTCTTGGGTTTTCATGTTTATCTTGTTAAGAGAGTTTGTCTGTTGCACTGAGTTGTGTGTCTTAACTTAAAGTGGGTAATTGAGGTTGCTATTTAATTTTAGTAGTAACTTACAATAGTTTTGAGGTATTGCCATGAGTAATGTCTGAACTTTTGGTGTCAAGAGCTTTAGCCTATTAGTGATAGATGTCGTATTTTGGGAAATCCGTGTTTATTTTCGAAAACATACAAAATAGTTGAGAACTTTAGCTACTAAATGGATCACTAATCTTTGGAGGGATCGAATATTAGAGTACACTCACGTACCATGGGTCGAGGATGCGCAAGGGTAACCAAACCCCCATACACTCCTCCTTGGGGTACTTGTCTCTTTGTGAACCTCCTAATTAGATTGAGAGTTACCGATAATAAGTGCATGAGTTCTTCGGACTAATGTGAGTATTCGAAAGTTGACACTTCCACCTAACCATATTTTTCTAGCCTCTTCGGTACCGTGCATTGCCCTTTCTCACCTCGAGAGTTGGCGCATACTTCGCCGGTGCATCCAAATCCTTGGCACGATACGCTCTGTCATCATAAGCCTCATTATATCCTCCCTCAAAACAGCCACCATACCTACCTATTAAGGCATTTCCATAGCCGTTCCGAGATACATTGCCATGCAACATCCATCTTCTCATGACTTGATCTTCATGTCATACATGCTTTTTGCTTGATCGATGAGACGCATGCTAGTTGGGCCTTGCCCTAATCATTGCTACATGACGCGCTAGTATCATTGCATATCCTGCTACACTCGCAGAGGCATACATTTGCATACATCATGATAGTTTCATTTTCTTTATGTTGAGTGCTTTTGTAAAGTGTGAAAGATCTTCTATACTTCTTGTAATACATAGAGTGTTGCCCCTAAAGTGAGGAAAAGATCCCAAAGAGGACAAATCAAAAGATCCCAAAGAGGACAAAATCAAAAGATCCCAAAGAGGACAAATGAGAGATAAATAGAAAGAGCCATTGAGGCCATAAAAAAAAGAGAAAAAGAAATAAAAAGAGAGAAGGGGGCACACTACTATTTCTTTGGAGAGATCCACACTCGTACTCCATCTTATACCTTGTACTCCATAGAGATTATCATTCATGCATATAGCTATGTGGGGACCTTTACACTATAGAACTTGGCTTGTATATTCCAATGATGAGCCTCCTCAAAAGAGCTCTAGGTCTTCTTGAGCAAGCAAGTTGGATGCACCCCCACTAGTTCCATTGGAGAGCTTACCTTAGCTCATATGTGCATCCGTTGCATGGCAACCCCTACTCCTCACATCATATCTATCATTTGGCTTTCTCTCGCCGATGATTGTCCTCATTGATGTGAGCCTTTCACACCCTTTTTGTCTTCCCCCTCTATCATTTTTCTCTCTTTGCCATCCTAAGTGTCGACTTTCTTGCTTACGCTCATCCATTGCATGAGTGCTCAAAATATCGAAAGGGAGTGGATCATTTTGACTTGTACCTGGCTGACGGTCTGGGGATGAGTCAAGATAAGATTCCAAAGAAGACCAAGTGTGAAACTTTAGTAGATTAAGTTCTCAACAATACAAAAACTATGTTTTACTCTCTCATATATCCCTATCCCCTTTCTTGCACGCAAACACCATTTGGAGACATTCGAGTCACGGACAGCGAGAGCTCTTGCACCTTTATGTTCTTATGTTACTTGTTACAATGCTAATATAGACTCTTGCTTGTTATGACTTGAATTGAATTACATGCCTTGATTGCTTTACTTAAAAGTTCTTATATGGTCGATAGCATGTCACCACAGAAATTATGCTTGTTATCATTTACCTACTCGAGGACGAGCAGGAATTAAGCTTGGGGATGTTGATACGTCCAAAACGTATCTATAATTTCTGCTTGCTCCATGCCTTTTTTGTGTGATATTGCTATGATATTTATGCACTTCCATACACTTTTTATCATATTTGGACTAACCTATTAACTCAGTGCACCACAGTGCCAGTTCCTGTTTTCTGCTGTTTTTCTATTTCAGGTTTCCCCCATATTAAAAGTGCCCTAAAAATTTCGGGAAAAATACAGGAAAAATCAGCGTATCGGGAGCTTCAAGAATAACTAAAGCAGGGCCAGAGGGGAGCCTGGGGTGGCCCAGGCGGCCACCCGGCGCGGCCCCACCCCTGGCCGCGCCAGGCGGGCGCTGGGGCCCCACCTCCGCCTCTGGTGACCCCCTTTTGCATATATATTGCTCGCGTCCCAAAACCCTCGAGGACGGAACCCTTTTTTACAATCTAGCCTCTGTTCCACCGCCACCGCGCTTCCAAGATCGGGAGCACCAGGAGAACTCTTTCCGGCACCCTGCCGGAGGGGAGGATCACCACCGGGAGCTTCTCCACCACCATGGACGCTTCCCGGATGAGTTGTGAGTAGTCCCCCTTGAACCATGGGTCCATGACCAGTAGCTATGTGATGTTCTCCTCCCCTCTTTGTTCTTCATGGATTAGACCTCGTGAGCTTCCCTACATGATCGAGGCACATATGTAATCTTTCTGCTGTTGCTATGCTGAGTTTGCTGGGATCCGATGGATTATGAGATTATGTTCAGATTGTGTGTGAGTAATATATTTGATTCACCTCTTTTATATTTTAGTTCTTGAGTAATTCTTGCATGTTCTCCGTTGCTGTTTATTGCTTTGGCCAAGTAGTAGGTAGTAACTCCAAGAGGGAACGTTATGCTTGATTGTGGGTTCATGCCCCTCGATGACTAGTTTGAGTGACAGAAACATGAGTCTAGGGGATGTGCTGTTGCCACAAGGGGGAAAACAACGGTGCTTGTACTTGCGGGTGCAAGGATTGTTTACTTTATGCAAAGTTCTTTTAATGCAGTTGTCTGTTGCTTTGAGTTTACACTTTGGGTGGGACTCGCAACTTAATACCAGCGAGATGTTCTGGATAGATATCTCAAGGTGGATGATTAGTAGTAGATGCAGATGGATTTCAGTCTACTTGCCTTGGCGTACCGCACATGCTTTTGAGCCTCTACCTTTCTTTACAGCATAGTTAGCATTGGTTTGCGCACATAATCCTGTCAATTGCCCAGCTGTAATTTGTTTACCTCGCTTAGCTGTTTTATCGTCTTTTGGGAGAGAGACATCACTAGTGAACATCATGGGACCCCGGTCCATATTACCATCACTGATCACACCCGCTATTTACTTCCTGTTCTTATTTCCTAGTTGCAGTCATACCTATCACTATTACCTCTTGCGTTTGATCCTTTGTAAACAGCAAGGCCGGAGGGATTGACAACCTCTCTGTACTCGTTGGGAGCAAAGTTATTTGTATCTGTGTGCAGGTCCTGTCAACCGCTAAGTTGGCGCCGTTAGCGTTGACACCTTCTTGTTGGCCCTCGGAGTCTCACAGGATTCGATCCTTGGTATCTTGCCAAGGGAAACTTGTCGTTACGCTACATCTCAAACCTTCCACTTTGGGTAACCAACGAGGGGCGAGAATCCATCAAGCAGTCACCTAGCACAGTTGCTGGAGTAGTGTTGGTGTAGCTGAAGACGCTTGATGCAGACGCCGCTCCTCACGTGTTGTCTGGTTCCGGGGCCTCGCGAGGCTCTGGGGGTTCCCAGATCATGCGTAGAACCGAGACCACCTCCGCTAGGATCTCCTGATGCCTGGCCTCGCGAGTCGCCAGAGCCTCCCGCATGTGGCGCTGGTGCAGGGCTGCTTGGTTCGACAAGCCGAAGGGCATGCAAACATAGATGTGAGGGGGGCCCTCGCACTGGCCCACCCGAGAGGGCCAGTAGAGCTCATGAGACGCGATCATGTTGAGTGCGGGGATGTTGACGCAGACGCGCAGCCCGTCGCCCGAGCCCGGGGCGACAACTGCACTTCGAGGCGCCGGGCGGCGCTTGCCCCGCATTGCCCTTGGCGCCTGTAAGTCTTCGATGGTCTGGCTGATGAATTCCTGAGCGCTTGGTGCCTCACCCCTTGAGGCCTCCGAAGGGAAAGGTGCGGTGAAGCATGCCTCCACATGGTGCCCGAGCGCCTCTCTCAAAACATTGGCTAGGTCAGAGGCCCTCCAGAGGAGAGCCCCCGATCCCAGCCTGAGGGGAGTGCCGGGCGCACCTTCCTATGCGAGGGAGGGAGGTGCCCCATCCCTAGGTGCAGGTCCTAAGGTGCTGCCACCAGGTGCTGCAACCTCATGAGGCTCTAGGGCGAGCAGCTACTTCTTCTTCTTTGGGACGGCCTCTGGAGGGTAGATGGTGCTATCGTTGTCTGGATCCTTGACTGCCGCTGCCTCGTAAGTGCGCTCGAGTGAGCACACTGCGTCCTTCTCTTCACAAGCGACAATGATGACGTCGCTGCTTCCTGGCATCTTGAGGACGTTGTAGCCGTGGTGAGTCACTGCCATGAACTTGGCCAGGGCTGCGTACTCGAGGATGGTGTTGTACAGGAGATGAATGTAGGCGACGTCGAAGTCGATGAGCTCGGTGTGGTAGTTGTCGCGCTTGCCAAAGGTGACAGGTAAGCGGACCTACCCTATGGGGGTGGTGGAGCCGTCAATCACTCCAGAGAAAGGCTTAGTAGGCAGCAGCTGATCGTATGGTACTTGAAGGTTGTCGAATGTCTCGACGGACAGGACATTAAGCCCCGCGCCGCCGTCGATGAGGGTCTTGGTCACTTGAACGTTGCTGCTGACGGGCGAACAAAGCATCGGGAGAGCATCGGCCGTAGCCGCGCACTTGAGTTGGTCTGCTGAACTAAAGGTGATGGGGCACTTGGACCACCTGAGTAGGCACGTGGCTTCGAGCTTGGGGAGAGCCGCGTTCACTTCTCGGGCGAACTGCTTGAAGAGGCGTTGAGAGGCCATTGCCTGCGCTCCGCCCAAGATGCAGGCGATGGCGCGAGGCTCCTGGAAGCCCCCAGCCCCCTCGTCCTGGTCGCCGTTCCTCCTTGGTGGCGGCAGAGGTGGGAGACCAGCCTTGCCCTAGGGGCGGTCCTCACGAGGCTGCTCCCTCCAGGCGCCCTCACGAGGCTGGTCCCTCCATGCATCCTCATGAGGATGATCGCGCCAACGGTCCTCCCGAGGCTGGTCGCGCCACTTGTGGCGGGGGCCATGGTCGTCCCAGCATCCCCCGGTCCAACTTCCCCCACGGCCGTAGCCACGGTTGTTGTGCTCGGGGCGTTAGCTGATGCACCCTTCGCAGAGGGCCCTGAGCTCTTGGCAGTCATGGGTGTTTTTGTTGTGCATGTTGTGGAAGGCGCAAAATGGACACTTGTTCTTGGATGACTCTGGGTAGTCACGGCCGCGCTTCATCTCTGGCTTAGCCGCAAGCACTTCCACTCCTTTGCGCTTTACGTCCTTGCTCTTGGCCTTCTTGTCTTCAGGTTCAGTAGCTGGGAGCTCGACGAGGGAGAGGCGCCCCTCCTCAGCTCTGGCACACTTGGTCGCGAGGTTGAACAGTTCAAGGGATGTGCACATATCCTCATGGATGGCGAGCTCCTCTTTCATCTTGACATCACGGAAACCATCTGAGAACGCTGAGATGATGGCCTAGTCCGTGACCTTGGGGATCTTGACGCGGACATTGTTGAAGCACTGGATGAACTTCTACAGGGTTTCTCCCTGCTGTTGCTTGATACGCCGCAGGTCACCCGCGGCCAGGGCGGTCGCTGGTACCCTGAAAGTTAGCGATGAACCGCTCGCGCATCTCGCTCCAGGTGGAGATCGATCCCACGGGTAGGTCCAGGAGCCACGAGCGCGCACCGTCTTTGAGAGCCATGGGGAACCAGTTCGCCATGATCTTCACATTGTCGTCGGACGCTTCGATGCTCAGCTCGTAGATCTGTAGGAACTCCGCAGGGTCGGGGGTGTCGTTGTAGCATGGAGGTAGGTCGGGCTTGAATTTCCCAGGCCAGTTGACGTTGCGCAGATCAGGGGTGAGGGCCTTGCAGCCTGCTGGCGACGTCGGAGCTTGTCGGAGAGGCGGAGCTTGGTATTGGTCCTCGCGCGCCACCACGGCGGGGGCACGCGGTCTCGACGCGGCAGTGGAGGGAGCGCTGGCGCTCCTCCATGAGGCCGCTGGATCTCTTGGCAGCTTCCTTCTTCATGCACCGGCGCCGCGCGTGGGTGACCACGCCGTGGGGCCACGTGCCTTGGATCTTGGATGATGCCTTGACACGGAGGTAGTAGAGGAGCTTCATGGGCCACGTCGCCCGCATGGGGAGGCAGACGAGGTAGCAAGAGGGATGGCGCTGGAGAGCCCCCAACGGCGATGACGAGCTCGGCGATGCGGTCGAGCCATTCTTCGTAGAAGTCATCGACCGGGCGGTAGCGCAGGAGGTCGCGCGCCATGAGCAACGCAGCCTGCGTGTATGCAGGACCGTGACGAGCATGGGACGACGAGGCCGCTGGGGTCAGTGACGGGGTCATGGTGCGTCCGTCTTGCCGCATTGAGGGGTGCAGGGACGAGGCCTACTGCTCGTGCCGCGCTGGGCCGGTGGTGGCATTGGTGATGGCTTCTCGCCCCTCGTTGGTTACCCCAAGTGGAAGGTTTGAGATGCAATGTAGCGGTAGTTTTCCCTTGGCAAAGATACCAAGGATCGAATCCCCTGAGACTCCGAGGGTCAACAAGAAGGTGTCAACTGCTAGCGGCACAACTTAGCGATTGACAGGACCTGCACACAAATACAAATAACTTTGCTCCCAACGAGTACAGAGAGGTTGTCAATCCCTCCGGCCTTGTCGTTTACAAAGGATCAAACGCAAGAGATAATAGTGATAGGTATGACTGCAACTAGTAAGTAAGAACAGAAAGTAAATAGCGGATGTGATCAGTGATGGTAATATGGACCGGGGTCCCATGATGTTCACTAGTGATGTCTCTCTCCCAAAAGACGATAAAACAGCTAAGCGAGGTAAACGACTTACAGCTGGGCAATTGACAGGATTATGTGCGCAAACCAATGCTAACTGTGCTGCAAAGAAAGGTAGAGGCTCAAAAGCATGGGCGGTACGCCAAGGCAAGTAGACCGAAATCCATTTGCATCTACTACTAATCATCCACCTTGAGATATCTATCCAGAACATCTCGCTGGTATTAAGTTGCGAGTCCCACCCATAGTGTAAACTCAAAGCAACAGACAACTGCATTAAAAGAACTTTGTGTAAAGTAAACAATCCTTGCACCCGCAAGTACAAGCACCGTTGTTTTCCCCCTTGTGGCAACAGCACATCCCCTAGACTCATGTTTCTGTCACTCAAGCTAGTCATCGAGGGGCATGAACCCACAATCAAGCATAACGTTCCCTCTTGGAGTTACTACCTACTACTTGGCCAAAGCAATAAACAGTAACGGAGAACATGCAAGAATTACTCAAGAACATAAATATAAAAAAGGTGAATCAAATATATTACTCACACACAATCTGAACATAATCTCATAATCCATCGGATCCCAGCAAACTCATCATAGCAACAGCATAAGGATTACATATGTTCCTCGATCATGTAGCGCAGCTCACGAGGTCTAATCGGTGAAGAACAAAGAGGGGAGGAGAACATCACATAGCTACTGGTCATGGACCCATGGTCCAAGGGAGACTACTCACAACTCATCCGGGAGGCGTCCATGGTGGTGGAGAAGCTCCCGGTGGTGATCCTCCCCTCCGGCAGGGTGCCGGGAAGAGTTCTCCTGGTGCTCCCGATCTTGGAAGCGCGGCGGCGGCGGAACAGAGATGAGATCGCGAAAAAGGGTTCCGTCCTCGAGGGTTTCGGGACGCGGTGTAAATATATGCCAAAGGGGGCCTCACAAGAGGCCAGGGGGGCCCTGGCGCCCTGGCGGCGCAGCCAGGAGGGGGGCCGCCCCCTTTGGCCGCCTGGAGCCCTGGTGGCCCCCCTCTGGCCCTAGTTTGGCCGCATGGAAGCTTCCAGAACACTGATTTTTTATATATTTTTCCCGGGATTTTTCTGGCAATTTACGTAATGGGAAAACCTGAAATACAAAAACAGCAGAAAACAGAAACTGGCACTGGGGTGCACTGAGTTAATAGGTTAGTCCAAATATGATCAAAAGTGTATGGAAGTGCATAAATATCATAGCAATATCACACAACAGAGGCGTGGAGCAAGCAGAAATTATAGATACGTTTTGGACGTATCAACATCCCCAAGCTTAATTCCTGCTCGTCCTCGAGTAGGTAAATGATAACAAGCATAATTTCTGTGGTGACATGCTATTAACCATATAAGACCTTTTCACAATCACATGACAAATGCTTACTGAGATAATGAATCTTTAGTAATTAAGTTGCCTCATGAGAATATCACAAAGAACTGAAAGTTTTACAATATGATACTGAAACGCTCAATAGATTTGTAATGAGCATGGTGTGCAAACATGACAAAGTGATATCTCGCTTGCTCCCTTTAGTGAAGCAAAACATAAATGCAGGGGCACCTCCAAAGTTTAAGTGACAACTAGATACAATGATTTCAGAATAAACGATATCATAGTCATGCAGAAGACAATGGTACTTTGGGACAATGCACATTACACTCAGAATGACAATCATGCTCTCAATAGTTGGTGCTTTGAAGAAAGAAGGTGGAGACTCTCGAACCGTGGCTTTTGATGGCAAGGTTGAAAACCCGTGGTCGGAAACAAAAGCTAAACATGTACCAGAGCTCTTGGTTTTAAAAACAGAGGTAAAGATTATTTTTTAGAGATGCATATTTCGTCAACGAATGCTAGCAGATAACTCAATTACTTCTCGAGCTGGACAAGTTTCGAGGAACGGCTCCCGCACGAGGACGATCACATCCTCTTAATCTCCTTTGTTTATCACTGCCAAAGTTTTCTGATTTCTCATGAACAAAGCGTGAAGGAGGGTTTGTTTGTTGTATATTTTTTAATGAGCCGGGCGCACTCTTTGCCAGTTCCTTCTCGTATTAGGGGTTTGCACATTAGACATGCAATCACGGGGTGAAGCTTGTCCAACTTAAAAAGATCATGAATTAACTACTACTTCCTCATGAGCTAAAACAGAGGCACAAAATAGAAATGCTTTTGATTAATTTCGAGATGGTACACGAAAGTCTTCGTTAGGAATGGCAAGTAAATACCATGTATAGGAAGGTATGGTGGACTCATATGGCATAACTGGTTTAAAGGATTTTGGATGCACAAGCAGTCAGTCCGCTTAGTGCAGGCGAAGGTTAGCAAAAGACTGGGAGCGACAAACTAAAAGAGCAATGACGGTCATAATCATGCAGAGCAACAAAGCAACATTGAATCGGGCATGGAAGTTATATCGCTACTTAGAAATTAAAGATCATCAAGGCTTGATAGACTTTCCTTACAGTCTTAAATATGCGTGAGCATATGCCAAGTCAATCAAAATAAATTCTTGGAGGAAGATATCACTAAACCATACCACATCATAGGCAAACAAATCATGTTGGTACTTCAATAACACATTAAGAACCTCCCCAGCTATTTGAGACTAACCATAAGAAAACATGAACTACTAAGTACCATTATGCACATAGCATTTTTATCATAGACATATCAACTAGTGCAAGAGAAGCCAACTCTCTTAACAAGATAAGCATGATAACTAAAGAGAGTTCCAGCAACCAACTAAACAAAATCTCTTTAAAAAGTAAAGCATGAAAACTAAGAGCTGAACATGATTGTAGCTATTGAAAGACAAAGAACTTACACAGCAAAGATAAACATGAAAATCCTATGTTATGTTCTAGGTTGAAGTGTTTCTCTCCCACACAAAGAAAGTTGAGTTCCAACTCGTTATGAAAAGCAAGCAAAGCTAAAGAAAACTAAAAAGGAAACTAAAAGCAAGACGCTCCAAGCATACCACATAACACATGAAGTGATTAAAATATAGTGGAACGAAAGACGAACTGATAATTGTTGATGGATAAGGGGATGCACGGGGGCATCCCCAAGCTTAGACTCTTGAGTCTTCTTGAATATTTCTTGGGGGTGCATGGGGGCATCCCCAAGCTTGAGCGTTTGACACTCCTGAATCTTTTTATCATCTTCCCTCGCACACTTGAAAACTCCCTTCATACATAACTCATCATAATCTGATTAGCGAGGTTAGTACCCATAATAAAATAATTTTTCCTTGCTGGAAATAGGGATAATCTTGAAGGTCTACTGTTTCTCCAGATTGCCAAAAGGTTTTTGCAAAGAAAAAGCAAGCTCAAGGTTTGCAAAACGAAGGAAAGGCAAAACAGGACAGAATCTGTGAAAAACAGACCAGCAGGTAGTAAATAATTTTTTCGGGGCACTTCTGCAACTCAAATCAAAAAACTCAGAACAGATGCCCGAAAGCCAATTGTATAGAGCACGCTGTCGAAAAAATTCAGACCAAAAAGATGATCTGGTCATTTTATAATATTTTTTCTGTCCAAGGACAGAATCTGTTTCCTGGACAGCACGTCACAACTTTTGAACTTTCTTGCAATCAGAGGCTAAACTTGGCACAAAGCTGAAAAGTAAAGATACAATGATGATGCTACTGTAGTAACAAACATCAAGACACAACAAAATCAAAATAAAATTTTATTCATTGTGGGTTGCCTCCCAAAAGCGCTTTCTTTTATGCCTTTAAGCTAGGCATAATGCAAAGAGATCAAGTTTTATCAAGAGTAAAAGAATAGCTAGCCCGTATAACGGACTCAAAAGGTAACTTAATCTTCTTTCTAGGGAAGTGTTCCATCCCTTTGTTGAGAGGAAATTGGAATTTTATATTCCCCTCTTTCATGTCAATGATGGCACCAACGGTGCGAAGAAAAGGACGTCCCAAAATAATTGGACAAGAAGGTTCACATTCAATATCCATAATAGTAAAATCAACGGGAACATAATTGTCATTGACAATGATAAGAACATCGTCGATCCTCCCCAAAGGTTCCTTTATAGAAGAATCAACAAGACGAACACCAAAAGAACAAGAATCAAAAGGTTTCAATTTAAGCATATCATATATTCTTTTGGGCATAACGGAGGTACTAGCTCCAACATCACATAAAGCAGAGCAAGAGAAGTTATTCAACTTAATTTTAATCATAGGATCCCAACCATCTTCTAGCTTTCTAGGTATGGAGGCTTCTACCCTAAGTTTCTCCTCCCTAGCTTTGATGAGAGCATTAGTGATATGCTCTGTAAAGGCAAGATTGAGCGTGCTAGTGTGGGGATCTCTAGCCATCTTGTGAAGGAAATCAATAACTTCGGTAAGGGTGCAATTATCAAAATCAAGGTCACTACTATCAAGTAAAGTGGTAGTGGTGTCCTTTAGGCTCACTTGTTTGGTAGTTTCTATGGTCATAGCATCACCATTAATAGGTCCAATGGGACCAGGAGTGCATTGGGTGCTAAGAGTTTGGATATCCTCAACAACTTGCATAGTAGCAACAGTGTGGTGGGTAGGAAGGTTCTTAATTCTATCTTCTTCCTCCTTTTCTCTAGCCCATCTCTCTTTAACTTTAGCCAACATCCTAATGTTTTCATTAATTTGCACTTGAATAGCATTCATAGGAGTGGTCTTCCTCTCCTCAAGAGGGGAAGTTCTAATTTTAAGCAACTCTACCTCATGGGCTAAATTGTCTACCTTCGAAGAGAGATCATCTAGTTTGGCTAGTTTTTCTTCTACACTCTTATTGAAGGCTTTTTGGGTAGTGATGAAATCTTTAAGCATAATCTCTAGTTCAGAAGTGGAGTTCTTGGTGCTAGGATAAGCATTGTTGTTCCCATAGGAATTAGAGGGGAACAGTCTAGGATTGCTACCAAAATTACTCCTATAAGCATTATTATTGAAATTGTTTCTAGAGATAAAGTTCACATCTACTTGTTCTTGAGCAATCAAAGAATTTAAAGGAACATCACGAGGATCAATAGAAGATTGCTTGGAAAGTAGAGACATGATCAAGTCAACTTTTTCATTTAGGGAGGAAATCTCCTCGACAGAGTTTACCTTCCTACCTGTTGGAGCGCGTTCGGTGTGCCATTGGGAATAGTTGGTCATCATCTCATCGAGAAGCTTCGTGGCAGCACCAATTGTAGTTGACATAAAGGTTCCTCCCACAGCCGAATCTAACAGGTTCCGCGAGGTAAAGTTCAGGTCTGCATAAAAAGTTTGGATAACTATCCAAGTAGTCAAACCATGAGTAGGGCAGTTCTTGACAAGAGATTTCATGCGTTCCCAAGCTTGGGCAACGTGTTCATTATCCAATTGTTTAAAATTCATTATGTTACTCCTTAGTTGGATAATTTTAGCAGGTGGATAGTACTTCCCAATAAAGGCATCCTTGCACTTGTCCCAAGAATCTATGCTATTTCTAGGCAAAGATTGAAACCAAATTTTAGCTCCTCCTCTCAAGGAGAAAGGAAAAAGCTTAAGCTTAACAATATTACCATCTATTTCTTGGTACTTTTGCATATCACAGAGTTCAACAAAATTGTTTAAGTGTAAAGCACCATCATCTCCAGCACCGGAGAATTGATCTTTCATAACTAGGTTCAGTAAAGCAGGTTTAATTTCATAAGAAGGTGCTGAAGTGGCAGGTGTAGTAATAGGTGTGCAGATAAAGTCATCGTTGTTATGACTAGTGAAGTAACACAACTTGGTGTTCTCGGTGGAACCCATAGCAGCAAGCAAGCAAGATAACTATTTTTGTGATTTTTTATAAAGGGAACTAAAGCAAAAACTGAAAGGTAAACTAACAAGACTAAAAAGCAAAGGTAAAAGATAGCGTGCAACTCCCCTATCTTGAAGAGTGGAGTCCCCGACAACGGCGCCAGAAAACTTTGCTTGATGGCTTCTCGCCCCTCGTTGGTTACCCCAAGTGGAAGGTTTGAGATGCAGTGTAGCGGTAGTTTTCCCTTGGCAAAGATACCAAGGATCGAATCCCCTGAGACTCCGAGGGTCAACAAGAAGGTGTCAACTGCTAGTGGCGCAACTTAGCGATTGACAGGACCTGCACACAAATACAAATAACTTTGCTCCCAACGAGTACAGAGAGGTTGTCAATCCCTCCGGCCTTGTCGTTTACAAAGGATCAAACGCAAGAGATAATAGTGATAGGTATGACTGCAACTAGTAAGTAAGAACAGAAAGTAAATAGCGGATGTGATCAGTGATGGTAATATGGACCGTGGTCCCATGATGTTCACTAGTGATGTCTCTCTCCCAAAATACGATAAAACAGCTAAGCGAGGTAAACGAATTACAGCTGGGCAATTGACAGGATTATGTGCGCAAACCAATGCTAACTATGCTGCAAAGAAAGGTAGAGGCTCAAAAGCATGGGCGGTACGCCAAGGCAAGTAGACCGAAATCCATCTGCATCTACTACTAATCATCCACCTTGAGATATCTATCCAGAATATCTCGCTGGTATTAAGTTGCGAGTCCCACCCATAGTGTAAACTCAAAGCAACAGATAACTGCATTAAAAGAACTTTGCGTAAAGTAAACAATCCTTGCACCCGCAAGTACAAGCACCTTTGTTTTCCCCCTTGTGGCAACAGCACATCCCCTAGACTCATGTTTCTGTCACTCAAGCTAGTCATCGAGGGGCATGAACCCACAATCAAGCATAACGTTCCCTCTTGGAGTTACTACCTACTACTTGGCCAAAGCAATAAACAATAACGGAGAACATGCAAGAATTACTCAAGAACATAAATATAAAAAAGGTGAATCAAATATATTACTCACACACAATCTGAACATAATCTCATAATCCATCGGATCCCAGCAAACTCATCATAGCAACAGCATAACGATTACATATGTGCCTCGATCATGTAGGGCAGCTCACGAGGTCTAATCGGTGAAGAACAAAGAGGGGAGGAGAACATCACATAGCTACTGGTCATGGACCCATGGTCCAAGGGAGACTACTCACAACTCATCCGGGAGGCGTCCATGGTGGTGGAGAAGCTCCCGGTGGTGATCCTCCCCTCCGGCAGGGTGCCGGGAAGAGTTCTCCTGGTGCTCCCGATCTTGGAAGCGCGGCGGCGGCGGAACAGAGATGAGATCACGAAAAAGGGTTCCGTCCTCGAGGGTTTCGGGACGCGGTGTAAATATATGCCAAAGGGGGGCGTCAGAAGAGGCCAGGGGGGCCCAGGCGCCCTGGCGACGCGGCCAGGAGAGGGGACGCCCCCTCTGGCCGCCTGGAGCCCTGGTGGCCCCCCTCTGGCCCTACTTTCGCCGCATGGAAGCTTCCGGAACGCTGATTTTTTATATATTTTTCCCGGGATTTTTCTGGCAATTTACGTAATGGGAAAACCTGAAATACAAAAACAGCAGAAAAGAGAAACTGGCACTGGGGTGCACTGAGTTAATAGGTTAGTCCAAATATGATCAAAAGTGTATGGAAGTGCATAAATTTCATAGCAATATCACACAAAAGAGGCATGGAGCAAGCAGAAATTATAGATATGTTTTGGACGTATCAGTTGGCAGCAGGTGATGGAGAGCGGCGGGGCGGTCCTCTGGAAGAGCTGTTTTAGCGACGCGGGCGGTGAGAGCGGCCCGCCGCTCGGCACGGGCTCTGCGGGCGTTGGCCATGGAACCGGTGGGATGAAGGAGCGTGGATCGACGGAAGGGAAGTTTCGGCACACCCCTACCTAGCGCGCCAAATGTCGGATCTCGGGTTCCGGTAAAACCCTTGTGGTTCAAACTCTGGGGTGCACACGAAGATCTCTCCTTCCGCCCTAGCTTGTATACTCGCCGATTCCTAGGCCTAGCTCGTCAAGCCCAAAGAACAAGGAGACACAAAGGTTAATACTGGTTCGGGACACCGTTGTGGTGTAATACCCTAATCTAGTGTGGTGTGGTGGATTGCCTTATAGGCTGGTGAGGAACTAGTACAAGGGAAGAACGTCTTCCTGAGGAGAGGTGTTCTTGCACTCATATGAGCTTGATGTGTGAGTGGTAGTCTCTCGATCAGATGCCCTCTAGGTTGGGTCAGCTCGAGATGAGATGATCCATGTTTGGTGGTGGCTAGTCCTATTTATAGAGGCCCGGGTCCTCTCCCCAAATATTTACTTCGGCCACCCGCCACTCATGTTGTCGGCGGGAGGCATGTTCGGCCTCCAGCTCGGCAGCCGCTTTCTCAGCGGCTGCCTTGTTCAGTTCAGCCTCTTTCTTGGCCTGCGCAAGGGCGCTTTTGAGGGTCTCAACCTCGGCTGTGCCAACTGTGACATAAACACACCGCACAATGAGTTCATACTCTTAAATAAAACATATCATCTTTTGACATAATAATTCTTTGAAAGTCTGTATACCTTGTGTTTCATCAAACCGCTTGTTAATGTGGTCGAGCTCTACGTCAGCTAGTTGAAGCTTCTGATTGACCTCGGAAACCTCTGTGGCCTGGGCAGATGCCGCAACCAGGGAAGCCTGTTAAAAATGGCACAATATGTTCTATTAGCTAATACTATATGGATCCTCTGTCCGGTTCTTTTCAGAATCAAACAAAGCATCAGGGGCTACTGTCCGTACACGGGTTTGTTATCCTATACAAATAAAACGTAAAGTTCTTTTAGAATATTACGTCGCATACCTCAAAGCCTGTCAGTAGGCTATTGAAGGCTTCATTCAGTCTGCTTTTGGAGGACTGAATCTTTCCCATGACCGCACCCATCAGGGTGCGGTGTTCCGCCACGATGGAAGCACCTTGCAGTGCTTCCTCCAGCGTGTTCGGCGCCTCCAGATTAATGGAGGACACCATTGGAGCTGATGCTCCTCCCCCAATTGTAGGGGGCTGTCTTCCCGATTCCAGAGCCGTATTAGCCTCCAGAATAGTGTTCAGCGGGGGGCCGGATTGCTTGGGCTCCCCGCCGTTGGTCGCCATAGGGACTATTTCCCCTTGGCTGACGGTGGCCGAGTTGTTCACCTCAGGCACCTTTTGGTCCGCCCCGCCTCCACCTCCTTGTGCAGAGGATACCCGTAGGGAAGACAGTTTGGTGTCCCCTAGGATGGTCAATTGGGCTCGCGGTGGCGTATCACTCTCCACCATTTCAGCTGGCAGAGAGCTCCCTGATGATAGTGAAGCGTCAGGGAGTGTATGGAGGGATACAAAACAACAGATAAAGTTTCTTAAACAATGATAGCTGCCTAAACTGAACACAACAACGAAAGTACGAATACTTATGATTCGGCCAGGGGCTTGACCCTGGGCCGTACTCGGAAACTGCCCCGGACATTGAGTCTGAGCTGTCGGGGATGTTCAGCTTCTTGCTAAGTGCCCCTTTTCCCGTGTCTACGGGGGCCACCCTCTTCTTCCCCTTCCCTTGATGGGGGAATCGCTTTCCACCACCTCCTCCTCTTCCTATTCGTCATGGGAGGAGTGGGCGTCGGTCTCTCCGGACAGAGTATCCGAAGGACCCTTAGGGCGAGGGGCGCTCTTGACCTCCTTGCCCTTCTTCTTGGCCTTCTTCTCCGGCGCCTTGTATGGCACCGGAACAGCATCCCTGTTAGTTGAGGTGTGGGTGGGTTTTCGGGCAGCGGAGCCGGACAGTCGATCCGCTCCACTTTCTTTGTCCAAGCATGTATGGAACGTAAGAGTTCTAACTCCAGTTATAATTGAAATATGGACAGGATAAGTATTCGGCAAAATCATGCTTACCTCTGAAGCCGAAGTCACACTGTTGAAGCCTTTGTCTTCGGTCTCCTCAGGCCAGTCCTTCTGGGCCTTGAAAAGTTGTTTCCAAATGTCTTCTTATGTAGTGCCGAAGAAGCGCTTCAAGGTCTGTGGTTCTTCCAGATTGAACTCCCATAAGCGGGAGGCCCGGAGTTGGCAGGGAAGAGTGCGGCGGAAGAGCATCACCTGAATCATGTTAGTGAGGTGGGTGCCCTTCGCCATCATGCTGGAGATGTAGTTTTGGAGCATCTTCACCTTCGTCTAAGACCCCCAATCAAGGCCCTTGGTGGTCCATGAGGTGAGCCTTTCTAGGGGGTCCGGATCTGAATTCGGGCGTAGCCGCCCACCTGGCATCGCGGGGTTCGGTGATGTAGAACCACTCCTGGTGCCATATCTTGTTGGTCTCCACAAAAGCCCCTTTGGGCCAGGTTGCGTTTGGGAGCTTGCTCACCATAGCTCCCCTGCAGTCCGTGTGCTGCCCATCGACCACCTTTAGCTTCAGATTGAAGGTTTTGAGCCATAGGCCGAAGTGTGGGGGGACGCGGAGGAAAGCTTCACACACGAATATGAAAGCCGATATGTGGAGGATAGAGTTTGGGGCCAGAACGTGGAAATATAGCTCGTAAAATAATAGGAGACCCCGAACAAAAGGGTGAATCGGAAATCCCAGCCCCCGAATAAAGTGAGGGATCAATACCACCCTCTCACCCGGCTTAGGGACGAGGATCACTTGATCCTCGTCAGGAATCCGGTGTGCTATGTCGTCGGCGAGGTAGCCCGCGCTCCGGAGACTCTTCACATTCTTCTCCATGACAGTGGAGGCCTCCCACTTGCCCTTGGAACCAGATCAGCCCATTGCTGGAGAGGGACGCAGTGGTGGAGGAGATGGGAGCCGCGGGCGCTGGAGCTGTGGGCGCTGGAGCTAAAGAGATTGGGAAGCAAGGGCTTGAGGAGAGCATGAGGTAAAAGGGGAAGGATATGTGTCCTTTTATAGACGGAAAATACAAAACGTCCCCCACTCTAGCCGTAAAACTCGTCTGTTCCCAACGTAATCGTGCGTAACGTGCGGTTGGGTTACCCATGTCATATTGATGAGGATCCCATAATAAGCGGGCACGATCTCTGCTTCGACAAGATGTGCCAATGGAGGCTATGCCTAGAAACATGAAACCAGAGCCAAGAAAACGGTTTGAAATATTAAAGGGTCAGACATGATCTTTCGCTAGAAAAGTTGTCAGTAAAGACACAGTGTTTGTTTTGACACATTGCCTTCGTGGCTAAGGGTTGTACTAATCATGCAGAGTCGGACATAGTTCCTTTGTACAGGAAATAACGCTTCATATGTGCGAAAGGAGGAACCAGCCTTGCAATGCCGAAGACATTACGCGTGTCGGACTGATACGTCCAAAACGTATCTATAATTTCTGCTTGCTCCATGCCACTTTTGGGTGATATTGCTATGATATTCATACACTTCCATACACTTTTGATCATATTTGGACTAACCTACTAATCCAGTGCACCCCGGTGCCAGTTTCTGTTTTCGGCTGTTTTTGTATTTCAGGTTTTCACGTTACGAGAACTGCCAGGAAAAATCCAGAAAAAATATATAAAAAATCAGTGTTCCAGAACCTACCTTGCGCCCGAAGGACAGCCGGGGGGGCACCAGGGCTCTAGGCGCCCTGGCGGCGCCCCCCCCCCCCCCCTGGGCCGCAATGGGGGGGCGCCTGGGCCCCCCGAGCCCCGTCTGGTGCCCCCCTTCGGCATATATTTAGAGCGTCCTTCGAAACCCTCGGGACGAGAACTCTTTTTTCGCGATCTCATCTCTGTTCCGCCGCCGCCGCCGCTTCCAAGATCGGGAGCACCAGGAGAACTCTTCCCGGCACCCTGCCGGAGGGGAGGATCACCATCGGGAGCTTCTCCACCACCATGGACGCCTCCCGGATGAGTTGTGAGTAGTCTCCCTTGGACCATGAGTCCATGACCAGTAGCTATGTGGTGTTCTCCTCCCATTCTTGTGCTTCACTAATTAGTCCTCGTGAGCTGCCCTACATGATCGAGGCACATATGTAATCCTTATGCTATTGCTATGATGAGTTTGCTGGGATCCGATGGATTATGAGATTATGTTCAGATTGATCTTGAGTAATATATTTGATCTACCTCTTTTATATTTATGTTCATAAGTAATTCTTGCATGTTATCCGTTGTTATTTATTGCTTTGGCCAAGTAATGGGTAGTGACTCCAAGAGGGGACATTATGCTTGATTGTGGGTTCATGCCCCTCGATGACTAGCTTGAGTGACAGAAACATGAGTCTAGGGGATGTGATGTTGCCACAAGGGGGAAAACAACAGTGCTTGTGCCCGCGGATGCAAGGATTGTTTACTTTACGCAAAGTTCTTTTAATGCAGTTGTCTGTTGCTTTGAGTTTACACTATGGGTGGGACTCGCAACTTAATACCAGCGAGATGGTCTGGATAGATATCTCAAGGTGGATGATTAGTAGTAGATATTGATGGATTTCGGTCTACTTACTTTGGCGTACCGCCCATGCTTTGAACCTCAACCTTTCTTGCAATGTAGTCAGCATTGGTTTGCGTTCGTGGTCCTGTCAATTGCCCAGCTGTAATTCGTTTACCTCACATAGCTGTTTTATCGTCTTTTGGGAGAGACATCACTAGTGAACATCATGAGACTCCGGTCCATATTACCATCATTGATCACATCCGCTATTTACTTTTCGCTTTTATTTACTATTGCAAACATTATCTATCACTACTATCATTTGCGTTTAATCCTTTGTGAACTACAAGGCCGGAGGGATTGACAACCTCTCTGTGCTCGTTGGGAGCAAAGTTATTTGTATCTGTGTGCAGGTCCACGTTGATTGCTAATATCTGGCGCCGTAGCAGTTGACACCTACTTGTTGAACCTAGGAGTCTCTGGGGATTCGATCCTTGGCATCTTTGCTAAGGGAAAAACTTCCACAACACTGCATCTTACACCTTCCGCTTGGGGTAACCAACGAGGGGTTAGAGGCCCATCAAGGAGTTTTTCTGGCGCCGTTGCCGGGGACTCCACTCTTCAGGATAGGGGAGTTGCATGCTATCTTTTACCTTTGCTTTTTAGTCTTGTTAGTTTACCTTTCAGTTTTTGCTTTAGTACCTTTTATCGAAAATCACAATGATAGTTATCTTGCTTGCTTGCTACTATGGGTTCCACCGAGAACACCAAGTTGTGTGACTTCACTAGTCACAACAATGATGACTTTATCAGCACACCTATCACTACACCTACCACTTCAGCACTTTCATATGAAATTAAACCTGCTTTACTGAACTTAGTCATGAAAGATCAATCCTCCGGTGCTGGAGATGATGCTGCTTTACACTTAAACAACTTTGTTGAACTTTGTGATATGCAAAAGTACCAAGAAATAGATGGTAATATTGTTAAGCTTAAGCTTTTTCCTTTCTCCTTGAGAGGAGGAGCTAAAATTTGGTTTCAGTCTTTGCCTAGAAATAGCATAGATTCATGGAACAAGTGCAAAGATGCTTTTATCGGAAAATACTATCCACCTGCTAAAATTATCCAACTTAGAAGTAACATAATGAATTTTAAACAATTGGATAATGAACACGTTGCCCAAGCTTGGGAACGTATGAAGTCTCTTATCAAGAACTGCCCTACTCACGGTTTGACTACTTGGATGGTTATCCAAACTTTTTATGCAGGCTTGAACTTTACCTCGCAGAACTTGTTAGATTCGGCCGCGGGAGGAACTTTTATGTCAACTACACTTGGTGCTGCCACGAAGCTTCTCGATGAGATGATGACCAACTATTCCCAATGGCACACCGAACGCGCTCCAACAGGTAGGAAGGTAAACTCTGTCGAGGAGATTTCCTCCTTAAATGAAAAAGTTGACTTAATCATGTCTCTACTTTCGAAGCAATCTTTTGTTGATCCTCGCAATGTTCCTTTAAATTCTTTGATTGCTCAAGAACAAGTAGATGTGAACTTTATCTCTAGAAACAATTTTAACAACAATGCTTATAGGAGTAACTTTGGTAACAATCCTAGACCGTTCCCCTCTAATTCTTATGGGAACAACAATGCTTATCCTAGTACCAAGAACTCCACTACTGAACTAGAGATTATGCTTAAAGATTTCATCACTACCCAAAAAGCCTTTAATAAGAGTGTAGAAGAAAAACTACATAAACTAGATGATCTTTTTTTTAAGGTAGACCATTTAGCCAATGAGGTAAAATTGCTAAATATTAAAACTTCTCCTCTTGAGGAGAGGGAAGTCACTCCTATAAATGCTATTCAAGTGCAAATTAATGAAAATATTAGGATGATGGCTAAACTTAAAGAGAGATGGGCTAGAGAAAGGGAGGAAGAAGATAGAATTAAGAGCCTTCCTACCCACCACACTGTTGCTACTATCCAAGTTGTTGAGGATATCCAAACTCTTAGCACCCAATGTACTACTGGTCCCAATGGACCTATTAATGGTGATGCTATGACTATAGAAACTACCAAACAAGTGAACCTAAAGGACACCACTACCACTTTACTTGATGCTAATGACCTTGATTTTGATAATTGCACTCTTACCGAAGTTATTGATTTCCTTCACAAGATGTCTAGAGACCCCCGCACTAGCACGCTTAACCTTGCCTTCACAGAGCATATCACTAATGCTCTCATCAAAGCTAGGGAGGAGAAACTTAGAGTAGAAGCCTCCATACCTAGAAAGCTAGAAGATGGTTGGGATCCTATGATAAAAATTAAATTGAATGACTTCTCTTGCTATGCATTATGTGATGTTGGAGCTAGTACCTCTGTTATGCCCAAAAGAATATATGGTATGCTTAAATTGAAACCTTATGATTCTTGTTCTTTTGGTGTTTGTCTCGTTGATTCTTCCATAAAGAAACCTTTGGGGAGGATCGACGATGTTCTTATCGTTGTCAATGATAATTATGTTCCCGTTGATTTTACTATTATGGATATTGAATGTGATCCTTCATGTCCAATTATTTTGGGACGTCCCTTTTTACGCACCGTTGGTGCTATCATTGACATGAAAGAGGGTAATATAAAATTTCAGTTTCCTCTCAAGAAAGGGATGGAACACTTCCCTCGAAAGAAGATCAAGTTACCTTTTGAGTCTGTTGTATGGGCTAGCTATTCTTTTACTCTTGATAAAACTTGATCTATATGCATTATGCCTAGCTTAAAGGCATAAAAGAAAGCGCTTTTGAGAGGCAGCCCAATGAATACATTTATTTTGCTTTTGTTGTGTCTTGATGTTGTTTACTACTGTAGCATCATCATTGTATCTTTGCTTTTCATATTTGTGCCAAGTATAGCCTCTGATTGCTAGAAAGTTCAAAAGTTGTGAGGTGCTGTCCAGGAAACAGATTCTGTCCTTGGATAGAAAAATTCTTATAAAATCACCAGATCATCTTTTTGGTCTGAATTTTTTCGACAGCGTTCTCTATATAATTGTCTTTCGTGCATCTGTTCTGAGTTTTTTGATTTGAGTTGCAGAAGTACCCCGAACAAATCAATTACTACCTTCTGTTCTGTTTTTCACAGATTCTGTCCTGTTTTGCCTTTCCTTCATTTTGCAAACCAAGAGCTTGCTTTTTCTTTGCAAAAACCTTTCGGCAATCTTGAGAAACAGTAGGACTTCAAGAATATCTTTATTTCCAGCAAGGTATAATTATTTTATTAAGGGTACTAACCTCGCTAATCAGATTATAATGAGTTATGTATGAAGGGAGTTTTCAAGTGTGGGAGGGAAGATGATAAAAAGATTCAGGAGTGTCAAGCGCTCAAGCTTGGGGATGCCCCCGTGCACCCCCAAGAAATATTCAAGGAGACTCAAGCGTCTAAGCTTGGGGATGCCCCCGTGCATCCCCTTGTCCATCAACATTATCAGTTCGTCTTTCGTTCCACTATATTTTTATCACTTCATGTGTTAAGTGCTATGCTTGGAGCGTCTTGCTTTTAGTTTTCTTTTTAGTTTTTCATAACGAGTCGGAACTCGGCGTTCTTTATGTGGGAGAGAAACACGCTCCACTTCTACCTAGAACATAACATAGAATTTTCATGTCTATCTTTGCTGTGTGTGTTCTTTGTCTTTTAATAGCTAATATCATGCTCTGCTCTTAGTATTCATGCTTATCTTTTCAAAGAGATTTTGTTTAGTTGGTTGCTTGAACTCTCTTTAATTATCATGCTTATCTAATTAAGAGAGTTTGCTTCCGTTGCATTGGTTAATATGTCTATGATAAAGATGCTACGTGCATAATGGCGCTTAGTAGTTCAGGTTTTCTTATGGTTAGTCTCAAATAGCTGGGGGATTCCCAATGTGTTATTGGAGTACCAACATGATTTGCTTGCCAATGATGTGGTATGGTTTAGTAATATCTTCCTTTGAGAATTTATTTTGATTGACTTGGCGTATGCTCACGCATATTTGAGACTGTAAAGAAAGTCTGTCAAGCCTTGATGATCTTTTATTTCTGAGTAGCGATATAACTTCCATGCCTGACTCAATGTTGCTTTGTCGCTCTGCATGATTATGACCGTCATTGCTCTCTTAGTTGGTCGCTCCCAGTCTTTTGCTAACCTCCACCTGTACTAAGCAGACTAACTTTGCAATACATAGCTCATGGGAAAGTAGCTTAAAAACTATTGTGGTAAAGAATATGTTGCTTATGTATCTTATTTCTTATAAGTTGCTTGCTGAGCGGTAACCATGTTTCTGGGGATGCCATCAACTGTCACACTTTTGTTGAATATCATGTGAGTTGCTATGCATGTTCGTCTTGTCTGAAGTAAGGGTGATTTGCCATGGGTTGAATGAGTATGCATATTGTTAGAGAAGAACATTGGGCCGCCAACCAAAGCCATGTATCATGGTGGAAGTTTTAGCTTGGACATTAATCCTCAATCTCTTATGAGAATATGCTTATGCATTAAAGAGGAGTCCATCATCTATTTTCTATGTTGTCCCGGTATGGATGTCCTCAAGTTGAGATCTATCAAAAACGAGAAATCAAATGTGATTTATCTCCTTGGACCTTTGTACAGGTGGCATAGAGGTACCCCTTTGTGACACTTGGTTGAAACATGTGTAATGCAATGATAACCCATGGAAATCCGAGCTAATTAGGACAAGGTGCGAGCACTATTGGTATTCGATGCATGAGGCTTGCAACTTATAGGATGTCTTATGCATGACACATATGAAGTACTACTACCGTTGACAAAATTTCTTCTATGTTTTCAAAATAAAAAGCTCTAGCACATAACCATTCTTTTACTTTTATGTTGAGTCTCCACCTTCTTTTAAAAGCACCAACTACTGAGAGCATGATTGTCATTCTGAGTGTAATGTGCATTGTCCCAAAGTAGCATTGTCTTTTGCATGATTGTGATATCGTTTATTTTGAAATCATTGTATCTAGTCATCACTTAAACCTTGAAGGTGCCCCTGCATTTATGTTTTGCATCACTAAAGGGGGCAAGCTAGATATCACTTTATCATATTTGCACATCATGTTCATTGCAAATCTATTTGATGCTTCAATGTCATGTTGTAAAACTTTCAGTCATTTGTGATTTTCTCATGAGGCAACTTAATTACTATGGAATCATTGTCTCAGTAAGCTTTTGTCATATGACTATGAAAAAGTCCTATATGGTTAATAGCATGTCACCACAGAAATTATTCTTGTTATCATTTACCTACTCGAGGACGAGCAGGAATTAAGCTTGGGGATGTTGATACGTCCAAAACGTATCTATAATTTCTGCTTGCTCCATGCCACTTTTGGGTGATATTGCTATGATATTCATACACTTCCATACACTTTTGATCATATTTGGACTAACCTACTAATCCAGTGCACCCCGGTGCCAGTTTCTGTTTTTGGCTGTTTTTGTATTTCAGGTTTTCACGTTACGAGAACTGCCAGGAAAAATCCAGAAAAATTATATAAAAAATCAGCGTTCCAGAACTTCCTTGCGCCCGAAGGACAGCCGGGGGGGCCACCAGGGCTCCAGGCGCCCTGGCGGCGCCCCCCCCCCCCCTTGGGTCGCGCCGGGGGGCGCCTGGGCCCCCCGAGCCCCGTCTGGTGCCCCCCTTCGGTATATATTTAGAGCGTCCTTCGAAACCCTCGGGACTGGAACTCTTTTTTCGCGATCTCATCTCTGTTCCGCCGCCGCCGCTGCTTCCAAGATCGGGAGCACCATGAGAACTCTTCCCGGCACCCTACCGGAGGGGAGGATCACCATCGGGAGCTTCTCCACCACCATGGACGCCTCCCGGATGAGTTGTGAGTAGTCTCCCTTGGACCATGAGTCCATGACCAGTAGCTATGTGGTGTTCTCCTCCCGTTCTTGTGCTTCACTAATTAGTCCTCGTGAGCTGCCCTACATGATCGAGGCACATATGTAATCCTTATGTTGTTGCTATGATGAGTTTGCTGGGATCCGATGGATTATGAGATTATGTTCAGATTGATCTTGAGTAATATATTTGATCTACCTCTTTTATATTTATGTTCATAAGTAATTCTTGCATGTTCTCCGTTGTTATTTATTGCTTTGGCCAAGTAATGGGTAGTGACTCCTAGAGGGGACGTTATGCTTGATTGTGGGTTCATGCCCCTCGATGACTAGCTTGAGTGACAGAAACATGAGTCTAGGGGATGTGCTGTTGCCACAAGGGGGAAAACAACGGTGCTTGTGCCCGCGGGTGCAAGGATTGTTTACTTTACGCAAAGTTCTTTTAATGCAGTTGTCTGTTGCTTTGAGTTTACACTATGGGTGGGACTCGCAACTTAATACCAGCGAGATGTTCGGGATAGAAATCTCAAGGTGGATGATTAGTAGTAGATATTGATGGATTTCAGTCTACTTACTTTGGCGTACCGCCCATGCTTTGAACCTCAACCTTTCTTGCAATGTAGTCAGCATTGGTTTGCGTTCGTGGTCCTGTCAATTGCCCAGCTGTAATTCGTTTACCTCACATAGTTGTTTTATCGTCTTTTGGGAGAGACATCACTAGTGAACATCATGAGACTCCGGTCCATATTACCATCATTGATCACATCCGCTATTTACTTTTCGCTTTTATTTACTATTGCAAACATTATCTATCACTACTATCATTTGCGTTTAATCCTTTGTGAACTACAAGGCCGGAGGGATTGACAACCTCTCTGTACTCGTTGGGAGCAAAGTTATTTGTATCTGTGTGCAGGTCCACGTTGAATGCTAATATCTGGCGCCGTAGCAGTTGACACCTACTTGTTGAACCTAGGAGTCTCTGGGGATTCGATCCTTGGCATCTTTGCTAAGGGAAAAACTTGCAGAACACTGCATCTTACACCTTCCACTTGGGGTAACCAACGAGGGGTTAGAGGCCCATCACGGACTCATTTTCATTGAAGACTGGTTCAGGGGCTACTGAGGGAGTCCTAGATTAAGGGGTCCTCGGGTGGCCGGGTTACTCGTTATGAGCCGGACTGGTGGGTAGTGAAGATCACCACAGAAGATTATCCCCCGTATCCGGATAGGACTCCTATATGTGTAAAATGGCAAGTTTAAAATCCAGGTGTAATGTTTCCTTCCTCTGCAATATGATCATGTATAACCCTTGGTCCCTCCGGTGCATATATAAACGGGAGGGTTTAGTCCATAGAGACAGAATCACAACTACATAGGCTAGACTTCTAAGGTTTAGCCATTACGATCTCGAGGTAGATCAACTCTTGTAACCCTATATTCATCAAGATCAATCAAGCAAGAAGTAGGGTATTACCTCAATAGAGAGGGCCCGAACCTGGGTAAACATCGTTTCCCCAATCCCTTGTTACCATCGGTCCTCAGACACACAGTTCGGGACCCCCTACCCGAGATCCGCCGGTTTTGACACCAACACTCGTCCCTTCTACCCACGTCCATCTTCCTCGGCCTTTTCAATGGAGGATATCTCTTTCTCTTGACATACCTACCACTCCCGTTGAGCCCTTGTCTATTCGTCCCACTGCCCCTGGCTCTTCGACCGTTGCAGATCTGACGCCACCATCTCCTATGGTTTCATCACCTCGCATGTCACTGGACTCTCCACCTTCATCCCAGGTAACTTCCTCCTCTCCATCCTTTGAGTCTACCTCAGCGATTCCTCCTCATATTATTCCATCTTTTCCTCAGTATTATACTCATCATTCATGACCTGTGGATGTGTCTAAGGATGCATCTATTGATGGGCCATCTTCCTCCTCTCAGCCTACTTATAGCTTACGTCCTCGTCCACTTCCGCGTGTTGATCGTCTTGGTTCTCCAAGCGTTGGTACTACTGTTCTTGAGCTGACTTCTTATCGTCAAGCTGTTGTTCATCTTGAATGGTAGTTTGCGATGGCAGAGGAGCTTGCTGCTCTTGAGCACACCGACACATGGGACCTTATTTCTACTCCTCTCGGTGTTCGTCACTTCTAAGTGGGTCTACAAGGTTAAGACTCACTCTGATGGATCTCTTGAGTGCTATAGAGCTCGTTTTGTGGCGCGCGGCTTTCAGCAGGAGCATGCTCATGATTATGATGATACTTTTGCTCCTCACACCCATATGGCCACTATCCGCACAGTTCTTGCCTTGGCCTCTGTTTGCCACTAGTTTGTGTCTCAGCTTGATGTCAAGAATGCATTTCTTAACGGTGAGCTGCGTGATGAGGTTTACATGCAGCCTCCACCTGGGTATTCTGTTCCTGATGGCATGATTTGTCATCTTCGGTGCTCTCTCCATGGCCTTAGGAAAGCCCCTCGCGCCTGGTTTTAGCATTTTGCCTTTGTGGTAACTGCCGCTGGTTTTTCAGCGATTGCTCATGATCCAGCGTTGTTTGTCCACTTTTCAGCTCGTAGTCAGACTCTTCTTCTGCTCTGCATTGATGACATGATCATCACTGGCGACGACCCTGAGTACATTGCCTTTGCGAAGGCCCGTCTTAGTGAGTAGTTTCTTATGTCTTATCTTGGCCCTCTTCGGTACTTTCCTGGCATAGAAGTCTCTTCTACTTCTGATGTCTTTTTTATTTCCCATGAAAAGTATATCCAGGATCTTCTTGCTCATGATGCTCTTACTGGTGAGCGCATTGTTGAGACTCTCATGGAGCTCAATGTTCACCTCTGTGATACTGATGGTGACCCCTTCTCTGATCTGATGCGTTATCGTCATCTTGTTGGGAGTCTTGTCTATCTAGCCGTCACTCGTCCAGATATCTCTTATCTAGTCCATATTTTGAGTCAGTTTGTCTCTGCTCCCACTTTGTTTCACTATAGTCATCTTCTTCGCGTTCTCCGATATCTTCGTGGCACAATCTCTCATCGTCTGTTCTTTCCTCGCTCTGGTTCATTACAACCTCAGGCCTTTTCGGATGCTATGTGGGCTAGTGATCCTTTGGATCACCGTTCACTTTCTGCTTACTGTGTTTTCCTTAGTGGTTCTCTCATTGCCTGGAAGACAAAGAAACAGACCACAGTTTCCCGTTCGAGTGCAGAGGCTGAGTTGTGAGCTATGGATCTTTTAACGGCAGAGGTGACTTGGTCACGATGGCTACTTCAGGATTTTGGTGTTTTTTCACTACACCTACTATGTTATTTTCTGGTAGTACAAGTGTTATTAGCATTGCGCGCAACCCTGTGAAGCATGAGCTCACCAAGCATATTGGTGTTGACGCTTTTTATGTGCGTGCTACTGTGTAGGATCAGGTTATTGCTCTTCAGTATGTGCCTTCAGAGTTACAACTGGCGGATTTCTTTACGAAAGCTTAGACTAGAGTACAACATGGCTTCTATCTCTCCAAACTCAGTGTTGTTCATCCACCATGAGTTTGAGGGGGAGGGGGTTAGAGTAATATATATATATATATATATATATATATATATATATATATATATATATATATATATATACCTTTTGTATTTACCCCATTGTATAAGGGGTTTCTAGCATATGTCATGCACTTGTACATGTATATATACTGGCCCATGGCCCTGTTGGAATACAAGTTGCATATCCCTAACACACGTGGCCATCCCTGGGGTGTGACAGCCGTCCAGGTACCCCTTTGCCGAAGGGCGCTTGCTGAGTGTCTTCAATGGGTTACGCGGTAAAAGCTGATACATGGCACCCTTCCAGTCTTCGTACTTTGCCGAGAACCATGCGGAGGGAACTCGACAAATATTTTCCGAGTAGCACCATATCACACTTGGCAAACAACACGGACACGTGTGTTAGGGCATTTCCCGCCTTAGGGTTTTGGTGATGATGACAACTCACCTTGTGGTCTAATTGTGTGCCAAGTTCTTCAGGTACCCTCTATTTGGTACAAGACGATTAGGCATTTCCTCCAGACGAAAAAGAATGAAGACGTTGTTTTCTACGTGTTTATTTCTTTGGTCGTAGGAAACCCATACTATTAAGGGGGATCTAATCCATGTCGAAAGGTATTGGGTGAATCTTTGCATGTACACTTTCCTTCCGCACTCACCATATCATTCTGATCGAAGAGAGAGAGGTCCTCAATTCTTACCAAGGCAGGGCTTTTTATTCCCAAATAGTTGTACCGTTAGGCCGAGCGGTTGTACTGCTTGGCCGGTACGTCCGGTGCAACTACCACCCCCGGGGTGACGCCCTAGGGCTGCTGCTCTTGATGTCTGCAGCTGTACCGCTGCCTTTGAGCGGTTGTACCTCACTTCATTTGGCTAAACCTGGAAAGTAGCTTCAAGCGGTTGTACCGTCCCGGTACCACCCTTCCACCGGTCTAGTTTTTGTTGTGGGCGGTACCTTGATAACCCACAAGTATAGGGGATCGCAACAGTTTTCGAGGGTAGAGTATTCAACCCAAATTTATTGATTCGACACAAGGGGAGCCAAAGAATATTCTCAAGTATTAGCAGTTGAGTTGTCAATTCAACCACACCTGAAAGACTTAATATCTGCAGCAAAGTACTTAGTAGCAAAGTAGTATGGAAGTAACGGTAATGGTGGCAAAAGTAACAGTAGCAGTTTTGTAGTAATTGTAACAGTGGCGGCGGAAAAGTAACTAAGCAAGGATCAATATGTGAAGAGCTCATAGGCATTGGATCAGTGATGGATAATTATGTCGGATGCAATTCCCCATGCAACGGTTATAACATAGGGTGACACAGAACTAGCTCCAGTTCATCAATGTAATGTAGGCATGTATTCTGAATATAGTCATACGTGCTTATGGAAAAGAACTTGCATGACATCTTTTGTCCTACCCTCCCATGGCAGCGGGGTCCTATTGGAAACTAAGGGATATTAAGGCCTCCTTTTAATAGAGTACCGGACCAAAGCATTAACACTTAGTGAATACACGAACTCCTCAAACTACGGTCATCACCGGGAGTGGTCCCGATTATTGTCACTTCGGGGTTGCCGGATCATAACACATAGTAGGTGACTATTGACTTGCAAGATACGATCAAGAACTCACATATATTCATGAAAGCATAATAGGTTCAGATCTGAGATCATGTCACTCGGGCCCTAGTGACAAGCATTAAGCATGGCAAAGTCATAGCAACATCAATCTTAGAACATAATGGATACTAGGGATCAAACCCTAACAAAACTAACTTGATTACATAGTAAATCACATCCAACCCATCACCGTCCAGCAAGCCTATGATGGAATTACCCACGCACGATGGTGAGCATCATGAAATTGGTGATGCAGGAAGGTTGATGATGATGACGGCGACGGATTCCCCTCTCCGAAGCCCCGAACGGACTCCAGATCAGCCCTCCCGAGAGAGTTTAGGGCTTGGCGGCGGCTTCGTATCGTAAAACGCGATGAATCCTTCTCTTTGATATTTTTTCTCCCCGAAAGTGAATATATGGAGTTGGAGTCAAGGTCGGTGGAGCCTCAGGGGGCCCACGAGACAGGGGGCGCGCCCAGGGGGCAGGCGAGCCCCCCACCCTCATGGACAGGGTGTGGGGCCTGGTCTTGATTCTTTCACCAGTATATTTTATATATTCCAAAAATATTCTCCGTGGATTTTCAGGTCATTCCAAGAACTTTTATTTCTGCACAAAAATAACACCATGGCAATTCTGCTGAAAACTGCGTCAGTTAGGGTTAGTACCATTCAAATCATGCAAGTTAGAGTCCAAAACAAGGGCAAAAGTGTTTGGAAAAGTAGATACGTTGGAGACGTATCATACCTGGGCGGTGGTGGCCCGATTGTTCTGGTCAACTAGGTTTTAGCTGTACTACCAGTGGTCCGGAGTGGTTGTGCCGCTCGAGACTTAGCCACCACCTGGGCTTAGCCCTGGCGGTTGAACAGGTGCAACCGCTGCTCCAACTAAGGCTTTTGGGGTGATCCCCACTGTTTCGAAGCAGTTGTTTGGCGGTGGTGGTGCATTTGTTCCGGTTGTTCTCGACGACTGGTACTACTGGACACGCCACCTGTACCGCTTGGTAGGGAGTCTGCAAGCTATCTGTGTTTTCCGGTTGTACCGGTGCATAGGGCGGTTGTACCGCTGCAGCATAAAAAACTTGTGAAACGGTTGGATTTGGGGGGTCACTATATAAGGGGGGGGGGTTTATTCCACCTACCTCTTGCCCCTCTCTCTCCTCCATTAATGCCCATCATTTTTTCTTGCCCGGTCTCTCTTTCTAACCACTCAAACTTGTTGATTTGCTAGGTATTGAAGGAGGAGACCTTGATCTACACTTCCACCAAAGGAAATTTGATTCCCCGTACTTTCTTGTGTGGATTTTGTTACTCTTGGGTGTTTGGGCACCCTATATAGAAGAGGTCACCTCAGAGTCATAATCCATTATGGTGAAGCTTCATGGCGGTGTTGGGATCCTCCAATTCAGCTGTGGAGATTTCCCCAACCTTGTTTGTAAAGGTTCAGTCGCCTCCTTCAAGGGCACGACATCTTGCATTGTGCGAGGGCGTGAGGAGAATACGATGTCCCTAGTGGCTTCTTGGGGAGCATTGTGCCCCACAGCGCTCTAACAAAGATGTACTTCCCCTCAAAGGGAAGGAACTTTGGTAACACATCTTCATCTTCACCAGCTCCATTTGTGGTTACTTCTTACCTTTACCACATGCAAGCTTACTTGTGTTCTTATATCTTGCTTGCTTGTGTTGTTATTGTTGTTAGCATTACATAGGTTGTTCACCTAGTTCCATTTCTAGACAACCTATTTGTTCCTAAGCCTAATTTGTTAAGAAAAGCTAAAAATGGTAGTTTCCTATTCACCCCCACTCTAGTCAACCATATCGATCCTTTCAATTGGTACCAGAACCCCGTCTCTTTATTGAGGGTTTCATCACCCGAAGAGTATCATTGACGATGGGGATAGTGTTGATAAAGTACCCGAGGACGTGGAATTGAATTCGGTCACACAAGACAACTTAAATGAAGTTATGGCTTCACTTAAGACGTCTATGACGGCCGAGGTCAAGTCCATGTTTAAAGAACTCCTTGAGGGGTTGAAACCTTCTACCGGTCCATTGCAAGTGGCTAATCCCACTGCATCGGAGTCCGAGGCCACTAAGGAAGCAGCTAAAGCTACTCAATCTTCCTCCCCTCGAGGTAAGTATGGGATGGGCACACATGTCGCACTTGCCCCTCCCTGACCTATGGAGGATCGATCCCCTCACCTCATATTAATAACCTTAGTCCTCCTCCTAAGCTTGTAAATACTGATTTTGCTAATTGGTTTTTTCGTATCAAGTCTCGTTTGAATCACAACTCAATTAATCTCATGAGGATCATTGAACAAGGCTACTACCCATAAGATACATACAACCTCACTCCAAGAGAAGTGGTGGACAATCAATACAATCACTCCGCCTTGTTCATTCTTCAAGTCGTGGTGCCTCCTGAAGACCTTTCCCACTTGCGCCCCTTCACTCATGCAAAATATTGTTGGGAGGATATTGTCGCATTATACACGAGAAGCTCAAGCATTCAATGATCGAACTTTGAGCTGGTTCTTGATGAGGCGGATGAGTTTGTGGTGAATGAAGATGAGGAGCCTCGTGACCTCTAGCAGAGATTGACAACTCTCGTGGTTGCTCTCCAAGATCATGGGAGCAATGATACGGATGACAGTTGGATACGTGCAAGTTCCTCAAGGACATCATGCCATTCAACAAGGCCATGTCATCCGTGATCCGTCAAAGACCAGATTTCCACACCCTGTCATCTAGCGATGTGTTGGATGAGTTTATTGTGATGAACATCATGAACAAGACCACCGACAACGCTCTTGCTCATGTGCAACAATCAAAGAAATCCTCACCCAACCTTGCTTTGAAGGCTAAGGGCATTCCGGAAGAGGAAGAAGAGGAATAAGAGGAGGGTTGCCCCGAAGACACCAAATATGCTTACCACGAGCACATGGCTCTTGTGTCAAGGCAATTTTGGGGTAACAAGAGGAACACCAAGCCCAATTTATCCAATAACAACTCAAATGGCACGAAGGGCATGCAACATGTGAGAACTTGCTACAATTGTACCAATCTAAGTCACTTTTGAAGGAAATATGCCCTAGAGGCAATAATAAAGTTATTATTTATTTCCTTATATCATGATAAATGTTTATTATTCATGCTAGAATTGTATTAACCGGAAACTTAGTACATGTGTGAATACATAGACAAAACAGTATGTCCCTAGTATGCCTCTACTAGACTAGCTCATTGATCAAAGATGGCTATGTTTCCTAGCCATAGACATGAGTTGTCATTTGATCAACGGGATCACATCATTAGGAGAATGATGTGATGGACTAGACCAATCCGTTAGCGAAGCACTATGATCGTTTAGTTTTACTGGTATTGCTTTCTTCATGACTTATACATGTTCCTATGACTATGAGATTATGCAACTCCCGAATACCGTAGGAACACCTTGTGTGCTATCAAACGTCACAACGTAACTGGGTGATCATAAAGATGCTCTACAGGTGTCTCCGAAAGTATTCGTGGTGTTGGCATAGATCAAGACTAGGATTTGTCACTCCGAGTGTCAGAGAGGTATCTCTGGGCCCTCTCGGTAATACACATCATAATAAGCCTTGCAAGCAAATGACTAATGAGTTAGTCACGAGATGATGTATTACGGAACGAGTAAAGAGACTTGCCGGTAACGAGATTGAACTAGATATAGATATACCGACGATCGAATCTCGGGCAAGTAACATACCGATGACAAAAGGAACAACGTATGTTGTTATGCGGTTTGACCGATAAAGATCTTCCTAGAATATGAGGAGCCAATATGAGCATCCAGGTTCCGCTATTGGTTATTGACCGGAGATAAGTCTCGGTCATGTCTACATAGTTCTCGAACCCGTAGGGTCCGCACGCTTAACGTTTGATGACGATCGGTATTATGAGTTTATGAGTTTTGATGTACTGAAGGTAGTTCGGAGTCCCGGATGAGATCACGGACATGACGAGGAGTCTCGGAATGTCCGAGACGTAAAGATTGATATATTGGACGATTATATTCGGACACCGGAAGTGTTCCGTAAAGTTTCGGAATTTACCGGAGTACCGGGGGGGTTACCGGAACCCGTGGGGAAGCTATGGGCCTTAAAGGGTCGTAGGAGAAAGAGGGAAGAAGGGCCAGGGCTGGGTCGCGCGCCCCCTCCCCTTGGTCCGAATTGGACAAGGATGGAGGGGGGGCCGGCGCCCCTTTCCTTCTGCTTCTTCCTCTCCTTCCTTCCCCCCTTCTCCCTTTTGGTAGTTCCTACTAGGAATAGGATTGCAATCCTATTCCTAGTAGGATTGCTCCTCCTAGGCGCGCCACAAGGGGCCGGCCGGCCTCCCCCCTTGCTCCTTTATATACGGGGGCAGGGGGCACCCAAAGACACATAAGTTGAATTGTTTTAGCCATGTGCGGTGCCCCCCTCCACAGAAACACACCTCGGTCATACTGTCGCAGTGCTTAGGCGAAGCCCTGCGCCGGTAACATCATATCCATCACCACGCCGTCGTGCTGACGAAACTCTCCCGTGAAGCTCAACTGGATCAAGAGCTCATGGGACATCATCAAGTTGAACGTGTGCTGAACGCGGAGGTGCCATACGTTCGGTGCTTGATCGGTTGGATCGCGAAGAAGTTCGACTACATCAACCGCGTCACTTGACGCTTCCGCTCCCGGTCTACGAGGGTACGTAGACACACTCTCCCTCTCGTTGCTATGCGTCTGGTAGATAGATCTTGCGTGATCGTAGGAAAATTTTAAAATACTACGTTCCCCAACAGTGGCATCATGAGCCAGGTCTATGCGTAGATGATATGCACGAGTAGAACACAAAGAGTTGTGGGCGATACTAGTCATACTGCTTACCAGCATGTCATACTTTGCTTCGACGGTATTGTGAGATGAAGCGGCCCGGACCGACATTACGCGTACGCTTACGCGAGACTGGTTTCACCGTTATGAGCACTCGTTGCTTAAAGGTGACTGGCGGGTGTCTGTCTCTCTCACTTTAGCTGAATCAAGTGTGACTACGCCCGGTCCTTGTGAAGGTTAAAACAGCACATACCTGACGAAACATCATTGTGGTTTTTGTATACGTAGGTAAGAACAGTTCTTGCTAAGCCCGTAGCAGCCACGTAAAACTTGCAACAACAAAGTAGAGGACGTCTAACTTGTTTTTGCAGGGCATGTTGTGATGTGATATGGTCAAGACACGATGAGTTATATGGTTTTGTATGAGATGATCATGTTTTGTAAAGTTATCGGCAACTGGCAGGAGCCATATGGTTGTCGCTTTATTGTACGAAATGCAATCGCCATGTAATTGCTTTACTTTATCACTAAGCGTAGCGATAGTCGTAGAAGCAATAGTTGGCGAGACGACAACGATGCTACGATGAAGATCAAGGTGTCGCGTCGGTGACGAAGGTGATCATGACGTGCTTTGGAGATGGAGATCAAAAGCACAAGATGATGATGGCCATATCATGTCACATATTTTGATTGCATGTGATGTTTATCTTATTATGCTTCTTATTTTGCTTAGTACGACGATAGCATTATAAGATGATCCCTTACTAAATTTCAAGGTATAAGTGTTCTCCCTGAGTATGCACCGTTGCGAAAGTTCGTCGTGCCGAGACACCACGTGATGATCGGGTGTGATAAGCTCTATGTTCAAATACAACGGGTGTAAGCCAGTTTTGCACATGCAGAATACTCGGGTTAAACTTGACGAGCCTAGCATATGCAGATATGGCCTCGGAACACTGGAGACCGAAAGGTCGAGCGTGAATCATATAGTATATATGATCAACATAAGATGTTCACCATTGAAACTACTCCATCTCACGTGATGATCGGACATGGTTTAGTTTATTTGGATCACGTGATCATTTAGATGACCAGAGGGATGTCTATCTAAGTGGGAGTTCTTCAAGTAATATGATTAATTGAACTTTTATTTATCATGAACTTAGTCCTGGTAGTATTAGCATATCTGTGTTGTAGATCAATAGCTCGCGATATAGCTCCCCGTTTATTTTATATGTGCCTAGAGAAATATAAGTTGAAAGATGTTAGTAGCAATGATGCGGACTAGGTCCGTGATCTGAGGATTATCCTCATTGCTGCACAGAAGTATTATGTCCTTGATGCACCGCTAGGTGACGAACCTATTGCAGGAGCAGATACAGACGTTATGAACGTTTGACAAGCTCGGTATGATGACTACTTGATAGTTTAGTGCACCATGCTTTACGGCTTATAACCGGGACTTCAAAAACGTTTTGAACGCCACTGAGCATATGAGATGTTCCAAGAGTTGAAATTAGTATTTCATACTCATGCCCGTGTCGAGAGGTATAAGACCTCTGATAGTACATTGCCTACAAGATGGAGAAGAATAGCTCAACCAATGAGCATGTGCTCAGATTGTCTGGGTACTACAATTGCTTGAATCAAGTGGGAGTTAATCTTCCATATAAGATAGTAATTGACAAAGTTCTCTAGACACTATCATCAAGTTAGTAGAACTTCGTGATGAACTATAATATGCAAGGGATGACAAAAGTAATTCCCGAGCTCTTCGCGATACTGAAATCAGCGAAGGTGGAAATCAAGAAAGAGCATCAAGTGTTGATGGTTAACAAGACCACTTGTTTCAAGTAAAGGGCAAAGGGATAGAAGGGGAACTTCAAGAAGAATGACAAGCAAGTTGTCACTCCCGTGAAGAAACCCAAAGCTAAATTCAAGCCTGAAACTAAGTGCTTCTACTGCAAAGGAAATGGTCACTAGAAGTGGAACTGCCCTAGATACTTGGTGGATAAGAAGGATGGCAAAGTGAACAAAGGTATATTTGATATACAGAATATTGATGTGTACTTTACTAGTGTTCATAGCAACCCCTGGGTATTTGATACTAGTTCAGTTGCTAAAATTAGTAACTCGAAACAAGAGTTGCAGAATGAACAGAGACTAGTTAAAGGTGAAGTGACGATGTGTGTTGGAAGTGGTTCCAAGATTAATATGATCATCATCGCACACTCCCTATACTTTCGGGATTAGTGTAGAACCTAAATAAATGTTATTTGGCATTTGTATTAAGCATGAATATGATTTGATCATGTTTGTTGCAATACGGTTATTCATTTAAAGTCATAGAATAATTGTTATTCTGTTTACATGAATAAAGCCTTCGATGGTCATACACCCAGTGAAAATAGTTTGTTGGATCTCGATCGTAGTAATACACATATTCATAATATTGAAGCCAAAAGATGCAAGGTTAATAATGATAGTGCAACTTATTTGTGGCACTGCCGTTTAGGTCATATTGGTGTAAAGCGCATGAAGAAACTCCATAGTGATGGACTTTTGGAATCACTTGATTATGAATCACTTGGTGCTTGCGAACCATGCCTCATGGGCAAGATGACTAAAACTCCGTTCTCCGGAACAATGGAGCGAGCAACATATTTGTTGGAAATCATACATACTGATGTATGTGGACCGATGAGTGTTGAAGCTCATGGCGAGTATCGTTATTTTCTGACCTTCACCGATGATTTGAGCAGATATGTGTATATCTACTTAATGAAGCACAAGTCTGAAACATTTGAAAAGTTCAAAGAATTTCAGAGTGAAGTAGAGAATCATCATAACAAGAAAATAAAGTTTCTATGATCTGATCGTGGAGGTGAATATTTGAGTTACGAGTTTGGTCTTCATTTGAAACAATGTGGAATAGTTTCACAACTCACGCCACCCGGAACACCACAACGTAATGGTGTGTCCGAACGTCGTAACCGTACTTTATTAGATATGGTGCGATCTATGATGTCTCTTACCGATTTACCACTATAGTTTTGGGTTATGCATTAAAGACAGATGCATTCACGTTAAATAGGGCACCATCTAAATCCGTTGAGACGACGCCTTATGAACTGTGGTTTGGCAAGAAACCAAAGTTGTCGTTTCTTAAAGTTTGGAGCTGCGATGCTTATGTGAAAAAGCTTCAACCTGATAAGCTCGAACCCAAGTCGGAGAAATGTGTCTTCATAGGATACCCAAAGGAAATTGTTGGGTACACCTTCTATCACATATCCGAAGGCAAGATATTCGTTGCTAAGAATGGATCCTTTCTAGAGAAGGAGTTTCTCTCAAAAGAAGTGAGTGGGAGGAAAGTGGAACTTGATGAGGTAATTGTATCTTCTCCCGAATTGGATAGTAGTACATCATAGAAACTAGTTCTAGTGATTCCTACACCAATTAGTGAGGAAGCTAATGATGATGATCATGAAACTTCAGATCAAGTTACTGTTGAATCTCGTATGTCAACCAGAGTATGTTCCGCACCAGAGTGGTATGGTAACCCTATTCTGGAAGTCATGTTACTAGACCATGATGAACCTACGAACTATGAGGAAGCGATGATGAGCCCAAATTCCGCAAAATGGCTTGAGGCCATGAAATTTGAGATGGGATCCATGTATGAGAACAAAGTGTGGACTTTGGTTGACTTGCCGATCGGCAAGCCATTGAAAATAAATGGATCTTTAAGAGGAAGACTGACGCCGATGGTAATGTTACTGTCTACAAAGCTCGACTTGTTGTGAAAGGTTTTTGTCAAGTTCAAGGTGTTGACTACGATGAGATTTTCTCACCCGTAGCGATGCATAAGTCTGTCTGAATCATGTTAGCAATTGCCACATTTTATGAAATTTGGCAAATGGATAACGAAACTGTGTTCTTTAATGGATTTATTAAAGAAGAGTTGTATATGATGCAACCAGAAGGTTTTGTCAATCCTAAAGGTGCTAGCAAATTGTGCAAGCTCCAGCGATCCATCTATGGACTGGTGCAAGCATCTCGGAGTTGGAATATACGCTTTGATAAGTTTATCAAAGCATATAGTTTTATACAGACTTGCGGTGAAGCCTGTATTTACAAGAAAGTGAGTGGGAGCACTACAGCCTTTCTGATAAGTATATGTGAATGACATATTGTCGATCGGAAATGATGTAGAATTTTCTCGAAAGCATGAAGGAGTGTTTGAACGGAGTTTTTCAAAGAAAGACCTCGGTGAAGCTGCTTACATATTGAGCATCACGATCTATAGATAGACCAAGACGCTTGATAAGTTTTTTCAATGAGTACATACCTTGACAAGTTTTTGAAGTAGTTCAAAATGGATCAGTCAGAGAAGGAGTTCTTGCCTGAGTTGTAAGGTATGAAGTTGAGTAAGACTCAACGCCCGACCTCGGCAGAAGATAGAGAAATAATGGAAGTTATTCCCTATGCCTCAGCCATAGGTTCTATAAAGTATGCCATGCTGTGTACCAAACCTGTTGTGTACCTTACCATGAGTTTGGCAAGGAGGTACAAAAGTGATCCAGGAGTAGATCATTGGACAGCGGTCAAAATTATCCTTAGCTACTGGATAACTAAGGAAATGTTTTCTCGATTATGGAGGTGATAAAGAGTTCGTCGTAAAGAGTTACACCGATGTAAGCTTTACACTAATCCAGATGACTCTAAGTATCAATCTAGATGCATATTGGAAGTGGGAGCAATTAGCTAGAGTAGCTCCATGCAGAGCATTGTAGACATAGAAATTTGTGAAATACATACAGATCTGAATGTGTCAGACCCGTCGACTAAACTTCTCTCACAAGCAAAACATGATCACACCTTACTACTCTTGGGTGTTAATCACATAGCGATGTGAACTAGATTATTGGCTCTAGTAAACCCTTTGGGTATTGGTCACATGGCAATGTGAACTATGGGTGTTATTCACATAACGATTTGAACTATCGGTATTAAATCACATGGAGATGTGAACTAGATTATTGACTCTAGTGCAAGTGGGAGACTGAAGGAAATATGCCCTAGAGGCAATAATAAAGTTATTATTTATTTCCTTATATCATGATAAATGTTTATTATTCATGCTAGAATTGCATTAACCGGAAACTTAGTACATGTGTGAATACATAGACAAAACAGTATGTCCCTAGTATGCCTCTACTAGACTAGCTCATTGATCAAAGATGGCTATGTTTCCTAGCCATAGACATGAGTTGTCATTTGATCAATGGGATCACATCATTAGGAGAATGATGTGATGGACTAGACCCATCCGTTAGCTTAGCACTATGATCGTTTAGTTTTACTGGTATTGCTTTCTTCATGACTTATACATGTTCCTATGACTATGAGATTATGCAACTCCCGAATACCGTAGGAACACCTTGTGTGCTATCAAACGTCACAACGTAACTGGGTGATCATAAAGATTCTCTACAGGTGTCTCCGAAAGTATTCGTGGTGTTGGCATAGATCAAGACTAGGATTTGTCACTCCGAGTGTCAGAGAGGTATCTCTGGGCCCTCTCGGTAATACACATCATAATAAGCCTTGCAAGCAAATGACTAATGAGTTAGTCACGAGATGATGTATTAAGGAACGAGTAAAGAGACTTGCCGATAACGAGATTGAACTAGATATAGAGATACCGACGATCGAATCTCGGGCAAGTAACATACCGATGACAAAAGGAACAACGTATGTTGTTATGCGGTTTGACCGATAAAGATCTTCATAGAATATGTAGGAGCCAATATGAGCATCCAGGTTCCGCTATTGGTTATTGACCGGAGATAAGTCTCGGTCATGTCTACATAGTTCTCGAACCCGTAGGGTCCGCACGCTTAACGTTTGATGACGATCGGTATTATGAGTTTATGAGTTTTGATGTACTAAAGGTAGTTCGGAGTCCCGGATGAGATCACGGACATGACGAGGAGTCTCGGAATGTCCGAGACGTAAAGATTGATATATTGGACGACTATATTCGGACACCGGAAGTGTTCCGTAAAGTTTCGGAATTTAGCGGAGTACCGGGGGGGTTACCGGAACCCCTAGGGAAGCTATGGGCCTTAATGGGTCGTAGGAGAAAGAGGGAAGAAGGGCCAGGGCTGGGTCGCGCGCCCCCTCCCCTTGGTCCGAATTGGACAAGGATGGAGGGGGGGCCGGCGCCCCTTTCCTTCTGCTTCTTCCTCTCCTTCCTTCCCCCCTTCTCCCTTTTGGTAGTTCCTACTAGGAATAGGATTGCAATCCTATTCCTAGTAGGATTGCTCCTCCTAGGCGCGCCACAAGGGGCCGGCCGGCCTCCCCCCTTGCTCCTTTATATACGGGGGCATGGGGCACCCAAAGACACATAAGTTGAATTGTTTTAGCCGTGTGCGGTGCCCCACTCCACAGAAACACACCTCGGTCATACTGTCGCAGTGCTTAGGCGAAGCCCTGCGCCGGTAACATCATATCCGTCACCACGCCGTCGTGCTGACGAAACTCTCCCGTGAAGCTCAACTGGATCAAGAGCTCGTGGGACGTCATCAAGCTGAACAAGTGATGAACGCGGAGGTGCCATACGTTCGGTGCTTGATCGGTTGGATCGCGAAGAAGTTCGACTACATCAACCGCGTCACTTGACGCTTCCGCTCCCGGTCTACGAGGGTACGTAGACACACTCTCCCTCTCGTTGCTATGCATCTGGTAGATAGATCTTGCATGATCGTAGGAAAATTTTAAAATACTACGTTCCCCAACAACTTTGTGGTGGATTGCCCCTATGAGAAGAGGGAAGACAATGGTGGCAAGCTTATCTGCAAAGACAAGGCCAAGCCCTTGACCAACAAGAACAACTTCAACAAGAAGGTGCCACGAAAGGGGTTGGTGGCACAAGAAGAGTACATCTCCGATGATGATGCAAGTGGTGAAGGAATGGCGACGGCCACCGTGGCCATTGCCACCTCTTCCCCAACCAAGGTGTCGCTCTTCGATGCCCCAACGAGAACTTCATCCCCAAGTGCCTTATGTCTAAAGGCATCGACAAGGTAACCTCAAACATCAAAACCTCCATCATTACTAATCCATCTTTGTTGGATTGCATGTATGAACATGAAGAGGTAAATGTGGATGAGAATGAGTTTTACAAGTTCTTGGGTAAGCTCAAAGTTGAGACCATAAAGCACTTTTTTGCTCTCTTGGAACAACTCGGTGAGGTTGATGACATCATTGAGTCTCATGAAGAAACCATCACTAAGTTGGAAGGGCATAGCCGTGACTATGCCCATGAGATAGCCTATATTTCTATTGCTCTATAGGAAGAGCGAGGTCTTCGTTTGGCTCTTGAGGAGTCACACGCCTTGACCTTCTAAATTGTATAAAGATCATGCTCATGCTCTTTTTCTTACTCGTGTGATTAAATCCAAGAAGGTTGCACTTGGGGTTGGTCAAGAAAGACTCAACGAGGAGTTTGACACGCTTGACAAGGCTCGCAAGGTCTTGAAGAGTACTCATGCTTCTCTCAAGGAGTATCATGATCAACTCCAAGTGAAGCTCACCAAGGAAATAGCAAAGTCCCCTCCTTTTGTTTTACTTGCTAATACCCATGCTACTAACCCTTGATCTTGTGGAGGAGAATGCCAAGTTGAAAGAGCAACTTGAGAAAGGCCTTGTGACTTGCATACAAGGTGACAAGAATCTCAATGACCTTTTGAGCAATCAAAAGGAAGTTGTGGCTAAAGAAGGACTTGGGTTTGAACCCAAGTCAAAGAAGGAGAAGAAGAACATGACCAAGCAATCTCTCCCGCTTAACAAAAATTTTGTCAAGGCGGGGGCAGGTGCTCATGAGAAGAAGAAGGGCAAGAGTTGGGTGGTAATGCCAAGAAGGGCAAGACCACTCCTTCCAACCAAACCGACGATTTTAACCCTTCATATGTTTTATGTCGTGCTAGTGACGGGCATGCTTATGCCAAATTTGTTGATTCTTCTTATGAGTAGATTGAATGGTACATTTGAGTTCCTAAGACCCTTGTTGCTAACATCAAAGGACCCATTCAAAATGGGTACCTAAATACAAGCATTAATTTCTTGTAGGACTTTGCTTCCGGTGGGGTTTCATGGTTGCTCAATAGTGGAGCGAAAAATCATATGACTGGGAGCAAGGACTTGTTGGTGGATGTGCAACCAAGATCATCTATGGCCACCCATGTCCAATTCAATGATGCTTCAACATCTATGGTATGGGGTCTTAGCAAGGTAGTCATCTCTCAAGATTTATCTATTGAGAAGGTTATGCTTCTTGAGACCCTTGCATACAATTTACTTTCCATTCGTCAACTTGCACTCATGGGCTTTGCAACATTCTTTTATCTTGATTTCGTGGCCCTTTTGTGGAGCAAGACTCTTAAAGTAGCTCGGGCATGTCGAGAACGGTCTCTATGTGGTTAACTTTTCGGAGCGACCAACTAAGACTACGACTTGCCTAATGGCTAAAGTTGATGTGGGGTGGCTTTGGCATCACCGGCTATCCCACGTTAATATGATGTCTTTGCAAAGTCTCCTCAAAGGGGATCACATTCGTGGACTAACGAATGGGATTTTTGCCAAAGACTATGCTTGTGGTGCTTGTATTGAAGGAAAGCCACATGAGATGGCTAACGGACCCACGACTATCATATACTCAAAGAGGCACTTGGAGCTCCTTCACATGGATCTCTTTGGTCCTCCATCCTTCGATAGTCTTGGAGGAAGAAAATATTGTTTGGTGATTGTGGATGATTACTCAAGATATACTTGGGTATGCTTCTTCAATAGGAAGAGTGAGACCCAACAAACTGTCGTCGACTTTGCTAATGAAGCTCAGCGTCAACATGAAGCAAATATATTGATGATTAGAAGTGACAACGGCACCAAGTTCAAGAACTACACCTTGGGCGAGTTTCTTAGTGATGAGGGGATCAAGCATCAATATGTCGCCCCCTACACCCCTTGACAAAATGGTGTTGTAGAGAGGAAGAACCAGACGTTGATGGATGCAGCAAGGACCATGATGGCGGAATTCAAATCTCCATACAACTTTTGAGCCGAAGCCATCAACACCGCATGTCATGCATCCAATCGGATCTACCTCCGCAAAGGCTTGAACAAGACTCCGTATGAGATACTTACCGGTAACAAGCCCAACCTCAAGTACTTTCGGGTGTTCGGGGGTAAGTGTTTCATTCTCAATAAAGGTGTTCTTTTGTCTAAATTTGAACCTAGAGCTCAAGATGGCATATTTTTGGTTATGCTACAAACTCTCATGCTTACTATGTCATCAACAAATCCAATGGACTCATTGAGGAGACGTGTAACGTGGAGTTTGATGAAAATAACATCTCCCAAGTGGAGCAAAGTGGTCTTTGTGATGTAGGTGATGAAATTGCTCCTCAAGCCATAAGAAGAATGGGGATTGGTCAAATACTCCCCATTGAGGAACCCCTTGTGGCCGAAGGAGAAGGACAATGTTCCACGCAAGTGGAACCATCACCATCACTAGACCCACATGGTTCTGAAGAACAAAGTGAAGGCCCTCAAACAAGTGAACATGATCAAGGGCAAGATCAATCCCATGATGATGGTGTTGCACCAAATGATGGCCAAGATCAAGTTCAAGACTCCGAGCAAGCTCAAGACGATTCTCTATAAATGCAACAAAGGCGAAACACCCTATATGATGAGATACCACAAGCAAGCAACGTACACAAACAAAAGTAAGCAAGCAAGTAATAGACAATTAAAAACTCAGGGAATGAAATAATCGCAAGTAATGCAGATGTAGATGTATCCTAAAGCTCACACCATTGGGGTGCTAATTCCCATTTGGGAGGTGGAGGCCAACAAATGCCATCACAATGATGTCTCACCTAGGTCTTAGAGAGACTATGTCAAAGAATTCCCTAGATCCTTCCATCAGGGGTTGTTCTTAGGGTAAACATCACAACTTGGAAATCTCCCAAGTAAATCCAATCCACGTAGGGTTTCCCACAAACTCAAGAGTAACCGATCGCATAAAACACTTGGGAATTCAATATTGGTTTGATGAAACACATATCTACATACCTTTCTTTTCAATAAATGGAATTTGGTTGATTAGAAGTGAAGGAATGGAAGCTTGGAGCTGGTCAACAATGGTGGAGCTACACTCCCTCCCCTTCCCTCCCTCCCCCGCCGCCACCCGTGAGGCGTCGGGGAGGGCCCCAGATCTCCACCGCCGACCCACCTTCTCCTTCTCTCCCCCTCACTCGCCGCCGCCAGGGGGCGCGAGTGGGCGAAGCCCGGTCATCGCCGGCGTCGGCGAGGTTCCCTTGTCTCCTCGCGCGGGTGGATCGGCGCGGGCCGGATCTCTCGGGCTAGGACGCGGTGCTCGTTGCCAGGTGCAGCGGCGTTCCGGCATGGGCCAGCGACGGTGGCGTGTCGGCGGCGTGACATGCGGCAAGGAGGTGGTGCAGTCCGGCGGGTGGGGTCGACGGCGGTTGCTCCCCTGCAGCACCTCGGCATCGCTTCTGGCGCTGCGGGTCGTGTTCGACCGAGTCGCGGGCGGCCTTCTCCATGTCGCTCTGGTGGGGAGGGGGGCGGCACGGTAGTGGTGGAGGTGGGTGTCCCCGTCCGGTCGGGCCCTTTGTGGTGGGACGGCGGCGCTCGGCTCGGGAAGGCCTCCTCTGCTGGCTTCCCTTGGGCGCGGCAGCGGCCGATCTGGTTCTCCTTCCCCTCCTTCGACTTGCAGCGGCGGCCGGTGCGCTCGGGCTGGTCTGGATCTGGGGCTCCTGGGGCGAACGTGGTTTCGAGGGGAGGCTGGCTGGTGGACGGGGGCGCTTCTGTGTGCCCTGTCGCTGATCTTGGTCTTGGGCTACTCCATCACATCCCCTTCCCCCGGACTGACATGGTCGCGGTTCCTCTCATGGCAAGGTGTCCGCCGATGGCGTCGGAGTTGGCTGGGGGCGTGGATCTGGTCAAAGTTGTGCTCTTTGGTGGCTGCCGCGATGGTCTGGTGGCAGGGCAACGGTCCTGGTGGTGGGAGGCGCGTATGTCGTGGGCGGACGACGCGTCTCGATTGCGGGCGCGCAGTCATGGCTGCTTGGGCGGCTTGGCTGCGAGTGGTTGGCGGACTGGGGATGCGACAGAGGGATTGAAGCACCAGGGTTCATCACCTGTCCAGTTCGTGCACTGGCCGACGGTGGCAGCGTTCGCGGATGCCGTGGTCCTCCCTGGAGGCTCCGTCGTGGTGCTCCTTCTCCTTCGTCTCGCTCCGAGTGAAAACTTGGTCTTTGGATCGGACGATGGCGACATTATGTGGTCGTATCCTTCTTGGAGGCATCGTCTTGGAGCCCTCGGTCCGGCATGGTCCATCACACACCTTCCCGGACGATTGCTCTCGGTGGTCTCCGTTGGCGCTTAGCGGTTACTTTTTTGCACATCTTGTAGGTGCTTGGTGGTCGTTGAGGGTGTGTTTCGTCGCCCGGCTTTTGTGTATCTCGCCTTGGGTGTGTGTGGTGTGTGTTTGTATCGATGCTATGGATGTAAGTGTTTGTTGCTTTATTTATAAAGCGGGGGGGAACCCTTTTTCGTAACAACAGTGGAGCTTGAGATCTGGTTAACATTCACCCTTCGGGGAAGAACAAGGGAATTTATATGGACACATGAACATCTTCTTGTCACACACAACTTCTACAAAACCTAGAATCTCTCAAACTTCTAGGGTTCAGAACCCCCCTGAAGGATCGAGATGGACTTGGGGGGGGGAGGTGAATGAGGACAACTACGAATTTTATTCCCCACATTAGCAAGTTTTGGCTTTGAGGAATTTAAGGTGTGATACGAAACAATGCTAAGGTGGGATATACAACCTATATGATGCTTGCATGGTCAAGCGACTAAAGTAAACCACAAGTAATGAGCCAGGGTTAGCAACGCCGAAGACACTGGAGACGAATATGTATCCCGGTGTTCACTCCATTTGAGGGCAGCTAATCACCATGGGAGAGGTAGAGGAACCACGAAGTCTCCACCAACATCACGAAGGCTCACCTTCTTTAACTTGACAATTCATCACCAAGACGATTCTCAATCACTAGTTGTAGACCTTGAGGCAACTTCCGAACCTTTGTAAACAATGGGATAAATAACAAGTTGATTCATCTCCAGGGACTCCTACCTCCTAGGAGTCTCCAACCTCCAAGATTAACATATGCTCAATAAACTCAAAGGGAAACCCATATTATTTGAGTGGAAATATAGACCGGGGGCTCCTTTCTCTTTTTCCTCAAAGGAATTGGATGGTTTAACGGAGGGATGTGAAGGTTATGGAGCTGTTGAGCTTTGAGAAAATGGAGTATCCCGTACACTTCTCGGAATATCATCATGGAACCTTTGGAGAGACCTTCCAGGACATCCCAGTTTTCGGGACTGATTTCGGGACATTGACTCCAAAGGGACCTTTTTGGCCCGGTAGTGGATTCCGGGATAGATTCTAGGGCATTGACTTCTACTGACACTAGACACCTACGATGTCCCGGAATCCACTACTGGGCCAACCTTTCAAAGCTTAAACCATTGTCTCCGACCATTTTTTTTCTTTACTTCTATATCCAACATGGTATTGGTTCCATTATCAAGGGATAACAGATCAGAAAAATAAAAACCGTGTCCAACCCTATTTGCATAACAACAAAAGGTAAATCCCTAATTTACTCATGTGCCCCGTCATTGACGGCAAATAGAACACCCAAACAAGGGCACACCATTCATGCCGACCAAAACAAAACATGCAAGACAAGTTATGCTTCCGATCGACACATGCGACGCCAACCGTATACGTAAGAACTTTCCAACTTCTTTCCTCGCTGACAGAGGATGAGCACCAAGACTAATAATAGTACAAGGTCAGACAAAAAACAATACAAAACCCCAAAATAATGCACCCAACTCCGGATAAAACAAACCAAAAGCTTTCCTTTTTGAAAAGGAAAAGGAGAAGAAACCCAAAACAATCTCAGCAGCCGGCCGAGCCAGCACGACCCCCGGCCGTCTGCGTGCGCCCAACCCAAAACAAAGCCGAGACGGCTCTCCCCCGAGCGGCCCAGAAAAAGAAGCCACCACCACCACGCCACAGTAGAAAAAAAAGGGAAAAGGAAACCGGGGGCGCCTCGCCCTCACGGCAAGGAAATTTCCCACCTCCACCAATCTCCCAATCTCCTCCCCGCACAAATCTCTCCGCCTCCCCCTCCCCCCACCCCCTCCCCTCCCCCCGCCGCATTGCTCCCCGTGCAACGCCGGACCCCACTCGCCCCACAGGCCGGCGAGACGGCGCGCAGGAAGAGCGGGCGGGCGGCGGCGGCGGCGGCGGGCAGGGTAGCATGTGCGACCTCGTGGCCCGCACGGGTCGCCACCAGCAGCGGTATGAGGACGGCCGACGCCTCGTCGCCGGGTATGGATTGGGTCCCTCCGTCCTTAATCGTTGCTCGTCCTGAATCCTGATGCTTTTAGTGCCCTGTATATTCGATTAGATTGGGGGCGAGGGCTGCGCACGTGCGTTCATTGCCCTCCTGACCTAGATTCCTATCCCCTCGTATGAGATGCTGCCATTGGTTTGATGTGTATGGGCGTTTTGGACGCTAGATTTTGCCCGTGGTGGTGCGGCCTGCCATCCGGTGCTGGTTTGCTGCTTGTGGTCATGCGGTCTGCCGTCCAGGGCTGGTTTCCTGCTCGTGTGAGCTCTGAATTTGTTTTTGTAAGCATGGTATATTAGTTTTAGTGTCTCATGATAGCGACAAATATTACCGGTTGTTTGTTTCGCTTGTGGATACATTTTGTTTGTGCCACTGGTCACAGGTGGTTGTTACATCACACAAACCAATCTTCATAATCCAGGTGTTTGCCCCTGGTAGGTGCCTCTCTTTGAGTTGGCTCCTAGTTCAATGTTGATTTGGTAAGCTAGGGTGGACCTCTGATGTTGTTTATGGCAAGTTTTGATGACTTCACATTGCTAATTTCTGATGCACATGCCTATCAACTCATTATGCGAAGTTTGTAACGGATAGCAACAATATCTGGCATCTGAAATATGAAGTTTTATGGGTATGTCATGTAGGCATGTAAGCTTATCTAGGTAATTGCCCTCATTAGTGAGGGAAATCAAAACACACCAAAGTTTCATTACATAGTATATATGAAAGAGATACTCAGATAAACTGAAAATGCTTATCATTTTCCGGCAATACTACTTGGACGTAGACCGTGTTTAGACATTCCGACAATTGACTTCTTAAGGTTTTAATTCTTCTTTTATCATCCATATTTCTGAAGGCTGAGATGCAGGTCAGTAAAACTGCATGTACAATGTTTGTTATTTTGACAAAGCTGGTCGGAAAGTACCTTCCATGAATATGACTGAACTTCTACACTTCTACTGCCCATGTAGCTCAAATATCCCTTTTTTACTTGTAAATATGCAGCTGTGAGTACTGTCACATAATTTACACCTGAACACATGGCTGCGCATTTCAATGAATATTTATTTTGGTGATTCCTGTGATGAGTCTGTTCCTCTTTAAGCATGCTTTGATAAGAATCTTTGTAAAATGTGGGGCTTAACATTCACATTTTGCTGCTTTTGCATAGTAGATTCTTTATGTTTTTGTCTAAGTAAGTTCATTGTTTCCAGGTGCATACCATTCAGGTATAGAGCTGATGAAACTTCTGGTGATGAACAGAAAAAAGTTGTTGAAGTTCTCATGATAAATTCCCAAAGCGGACCAGGTTTATTATTCCCCAAGGTACTTATTCTTGAATTATCATACCAAGTTGTTTTTGAACATTGTGCTGACGGCAACAAAGATTGGTATCTCAGTTAGCTCCAATGTGTTCCTTTTCCTGGCATTTATATATTTATGTTACTCCTCTGAGACAAATTGAGATGCACGAGGGAATAGTGTGTTTCGTTGATGCATAAATCACCCCTACCTAAATTTTGGAGAGCCCAAGTTTGGCCAAGGGTTAATGGGAATGGCCAAATAGCCATGGTCATGCAACAAAGTTGTCAATCATCCAAACAAAGCCCAGTAGTTTGGTGCTACCCAATTAGTTGAGGCTGATTGGGGCACAAACGAAATACACCCAAACATTAACATACATGTGCTTGCTTATTTAACCTTTTTATTTTGTAATGAGCTTCTCTGCAAGTTTATGTTACGTACTCTTATTGTTTGAACTTATTTTACAGAAGGAAGTCCCATCAGAATACATATTCACCTAGTTTCAGATAGCATATATAGTGTTTTTTTTTCTTTCATTGTGTGTCACTGTATTGTAGTTTTTTGTGCAAATGTTACCATACTAGCATGTAGAGATTGTGTTATTTTACTGCTTCCTATCGCAGGGAGGATGGGAGAACGATGAAACAGTTGAACAAGCAGCTGCTCGAGAAGCTATAGAAGAAGCTGGAGTTCGAGGAGATATAGTGGTAAGATTTTACCTGTAAAAGATGGTATATTCATGTCACTTTTTTTGTTTGTTTGCTTGCGTATTTTTAGATATTCCATGTATGCTACAAGCTGAGACATATTTACCTGTATGTTTCCTTTTGACTAAAACATGGCAGTGATTTTGTATGTTTTTAACTTGCTAGACATAGTATATTTTTTTGTCCGATTGTACTAAACTGTCAGTGTAGAATAATCAGCCTACTCATGAGCTTTTGAGGTCATGTGCTTTTATATAATCCCCTCTGTAACGAGTCATTGTAGTTAGTGGCATCCAGTTGTGATATTAACTTATTAAGTTGTTAACGCTAGTGATCTAACTGCTTTAGGACCTGAAAGCTATCCTGTACCAACAGTGGAATGGTTTATATGCTTTCCCCCCTCAAAACCCATCAAATTTCATGTGTTGGTGATTTTTTCTTGGTTTGCATTATACTAAACCAGAGCATACCTGAGCTGTGCTTCACACTCGCATGATCTTATTAAGGGCATCCTGCTGCATTATTGTATACCGTACTCAGTATTCACAGACTGTAGACTCACATATAGTAATATCCTAGGTGCATGGGTTAATGCTGTGCCAGCATGTATGATGTGTTAGCAACTACAGTACAGTCGAATAATCACCAGCTCTTTGTAAATTAACATACTGTCTAATGGGCAGTGTACAGCTCTATTTACGTAACTAGTTTATATATAAAGAAATGCAAGCAGGGCATACTTCACTAGTTGACACTTTGCTCGAAAGAACCATTTTATTACATTTCCGATGTGTGTGTGTGTGTGTGTGGCATGAGTCGCTTCAGCTGCTTAAACTTGTTACTCGTTTGGTCAGCATCGGTGAAGAATCTGAAGGTTATAATTAACATAAACTGTAGGTTTCTAGCTCCTGTGACAAACTGACAATTTCTACTTTTGCCATGCTGAATGTTTGCGCAGTGGAAATATTCATAATGGTCAGAACCTTTTCTGGAAGAGCATATGTTGTCTTCACCGGAGATGATATTAAACCTGTTTTCAACTTTCCTGCGTGTGTTTCATTCTAACTTGCAAGATCATTCATGAACTGCCTACTGAAAGAGTACTTGTTTAGTTCACTTGTACTCCCTCTGTAATTGTACTTGGGCTTATATATACAGTTTTCATTTCTGCATCAGCAATTTCTAGGTTTCTATGATTTCAAGAGCAAGACGCATCAGGACGCATGCTGCCCCGAGGGCATGTGCAGAGCGGCAGTGTTTGCACTGCATGTGAAGGAGGAGCTGGCCTCATGGCCCGAGCAGAGCACCCGCCGGAGGACCTGGCTGACGGTCCCCGAAGCCACGACACAATGTCGGTACCAGTGGATGCAAGAGGCCTTGCTGACGGGCTTCTCCGAGTGGCATGACAACTGGAGCAAAGGCGGCGGTGCAGGCGACACAATCTAAACGCAAGAAGGTGTCGTCGTTTGTCTGTCGTCTCTCGCTTTCCTTTGCCTTCTCCTCTGTTCTCCTCCTCCCTAGGCCCCAACCTTGCACGCAAATTGCAATAATACAGTGTGGTGCTTTTACTTGATGATGCCTAGTAGGTCATTGATCCTTGGTTCCTGGGATTGAAGTCTTAGTGTAGTCGTATATCTCATCAAAGACGAGAATTATCACAAATTTTAAGTGTCTGATTCTCGCGGCGTCAAATTATTTCTCAAATTTCAGCTTGATTTTGATTTCTTGCTCCTGATGATGGGGATGCATGCCGCATTGTATTTACCAGACCTGAAATCGAAAGTGATACTTGTTGACTCAGAGCGGCCGGTGCTGCAGTGCCTCTGATACCAAATTACAACCTGTATTGTAAGCAGAAAAACGATTTAGCTGGAAGTATATAACACACCGGCTCATGAGTAGTGTTATATTTTAGAGGAGTAAAATTAATTAGAAATAGAGAATGAAACGAGCAGTCTTATCTTTTCGAGAAGAGTAAAGTTAACTCGAAATAGGTAATGAAACAAAAAAAAAAACTGGCACAGCAAATTAAAAAAATGTGGGGTGAGACCTACGCGCTAGCCAACTGCGCCACCACCCCTTTTATGTTGTATGTGATATTAGAACATACTTATTACCATGAAATATAATGTGATATGTAGGCTATTTCAACCTAAAACTATCATCTACATTTTTCTGATCAATCTGATTTGTATTGGATCGAGAGGATCATACAGTATACACGATATAATAGCCTAACTGAACATAAAAATGAACCTAAACATATAGGAGATTATAACAGAGTCGTTAAGACTGGAATTCTTAATGAATAGCGAACTCGTCATCAGTTCACCACCATAGCTCTCACCGATCAGTGGCGGAGCTAGCATCAAGACAATGCGTGTATATATTCCCCTATAAATCAAAATTTTATTAGATTTCTTTACTTTATATGCGTATTATACATAAGTAGTCAACCATATTGCATAAATAATCGGGCATACATTTGTACTCATGTGGTTGCCCCATCTCACAATGATGTACACCATTGAGAAATTCAGCCCCTGAAGTACATGCGACGACATCTAGCTAGCTCACCAAACGTCGTTAAATCACTGCAATAGTAGGCCTCTCTTATGACGGATGACGATCATGTCTGCATATCGGTCGGGGTACCGCCCATATTTACGAAGGCAACCACGCCAAAAGTAAGAAGTATTGAAGCAGACAATGTTATCAATGACGATGGACATCATCATTAAATTCAGCCCCTAAAGTACATGCATGCAATGACCTGTAGTCGACCAAAACCTCGCTGAATCACTGCAATAGTAGGCCATCGCTTAGGACGGAGATTAACAACCACAGCCAACATATCGGCAAGGACATCAGACACAACGGAGCTAAAAGGAAGGGGCTATTGGAGAAGACGATGTTGCATCGACAATGCCCATAGAGCCGCGCAGACAGGCAACACAAATAACCATGAGGACTTTTATTCGATTGAACATTGCGACCATTGTCGGAGCTACGCCGCCACATCTTCAAAACCTAACAAAAAGATTTCACTACACAGCGGATGAGAGACGAGTATCTCCTTCCCCTGTCTCACGCGACGGCTCGAGGCTGAGGGTATAGACCACTGAGTACAGTAAAAATCGTACGTTAAGCAGGTGCAGAATTTCTTCTTTCTTCTAGATCAAGAAGAAGAAAAATGGGGAGTGATCAGTGAGAATTTTCTTCAGGTCTTTCTTTAGAGGCTTTTTCACCGGTGTCTTTCTTTTTCCAGAGGGCATGGTCCTTGTATATATTTGAGGCCTTCTTTTTTCTCTTGGTCCACAGATTCAGCCCAGAAGGCCGATATTCTTTCTCCCCGTCTCTCACCACCCACCCTCTGCATGATAATCCACCCCCTCCGTGGTACTAACGAGAAAAGAAAGAAGCACCCGTCCCTCCAACGGCGCCGAAAGACGGCCGGGTTTCGTCCTTGCAGCGACCTGACCGTCATGATTCCATCACATATAATTATCACGTTGTAATCACGCATGATGATGGCGAGCTAAGCTAGCTAAGTTACAATACTACTATTACTATATGTGAGTAGTGGTATAGCATATATGCCACACGTACGCATCCTGCAGCTGGTAAGTGCGCGCGCCGGCCGCCGGTAAAAACCGCCGGGTTTCATTGCAGGTGCGTGGCGTGGATGCATGCATATGCGTGGTTCATTCGTTATCTTCTTATCAAGTTGTCCACTTAATCAGCTGGGTAACTAGGCTGCCAAGATTTGGCTGCTAAGCTAAAGCTAGAGGATTGAGTAGATGGATCAACTGTTTGCTTTGCTAGGTCAGTGGATGTACTACTGATGTTTTACTGTGTCCAATCGGTGCAATAGAAAGTGTGGTGACGTCGTGTTCGGCAAAGGGATAAACGTTGTACCTGTGTTTTTCACTTTGCAGGCAGCCTCTTTGTTTACATAATATAGTTATAGTATAGCAGGAATTAGAGGAGGTAAAAAGAATGCAGCGATAATACATAACCATGTGCTTAATGTTTCTTAAAGAATCCATTGCAAGTTCCAAGCATTCACATGCAAAACCATGTATTCCGAAGAAGCCCTAAATTCAGGATCTGTTCTCATTCCATTTTAGCGGAGTAGGGTTCTCGTCGTTCTGCACATTAGTAAGATAATGTAGTTCATTCTACTCATGCCATAAAAAAATACACAGGACATATTCTTCGAGATACAAAACTATATACATATATAGAATACATCTCACTTTGAGTTGATTTGGCTAGCTAATATACCCGTCTATCTTCTCATCCAGTGACTCTTCGCCGCTTTATATTCTCCGACCTTCGTAGGAAGCTTCATGTTGAGATATGTTATGGCGAAAGGATGCCACCCCTCTTCGGATATATTCCTTGCACTCGGGGCAAATAACATCATATCTTTAGTGTTCCTTAGGGACTCAGGGGTGTTTGGTTGGCCTTATTTTTGGCTTGTAAGGTCGTAAGACAACAACCCAACCAAATACTTGGCGTATAAACATGCATTTGGAAAACACGATGACTTATTAGTTCATAGAAATAAAAGCACCATTAGAAGTTTATTACATTCATTTATGGAAATGTTTTGGACAAAAACAACTAGAAAGTATGAGTTGTACAATCATGATCATTCTTGTGTAAATCAACTGATGCATTTTGTAAGTGATAGGAACAAATTAATTATTTATTCTTTATTAAATTATGGTTGCATGGATCCACTTGATAACATTTTCACAAAGTTACCCAACCAAATACGTCATATAACATTAAACTGCTTTTGCTAAATCATTGAATCATTAAATAATATATCTCCGTCATTCAAATAGAGCTATATCAATAAACATGAGGCTACTATCATTAAATCTTTTTTGCGGCAATCTTTAAAACACATGACATGAAAATCATAGAGTATATAAAATCACGGGGTATTTTTTTTTACTATTCTAGACAATTTCCGTTAAATTAAATTAGTTATAAGACAATGTCGTGTAAACATTATCCCGACGCACTTACTTTTATTTCAGGATCAGTAAAATAGAACTAAATCGATCCACTATCCTGAAATCAGTACATACATGGACTCTAAGAACCCCCAGTTGTATTCAAGAATCAAGACAGCATCCTTTTCGCCGTAGACAACCGACACTTGCTTTTTCTTTATGCTAGATACAAGAAAGCACCACTAACTATAATACACACATTTAAATGTACAAGTACATTTCTGCAATTCCATATATATTCCGCCCGGTTCAATCAAAGTCCCTTGTTTCATTTCTCAAGCTTATGATAAGATATATTCCATGACCGCTTGACCATCGCCGCAGCCGATACTACACGGAATCAGGGTTTTCAGAGCCACAATTTCCACTTTTTAGGTTCTGGCCTAGTCTTTAATCGAATGCCGGACCACTACAAGCGGGTGGGTATCATGGAATTGGATTCCTCAGCCCAACGTGAATTCATGTTGTGCATCTTGAATTTCTTGTCTTCAAAGGAAATGGCAGTAGTATGACTCATTCTACGGAGAGAAAAATCCCCCGGTTGTAAAAAGGAACCGGCCGGCAGTTGTCGTATACACAATATGTCAACTATTCTTCTACGAAGAAAAATTCCATGGTAATAAGCACCAAGTTGTAAAAAGGAACCAGATGGCAGTTGTCGATATGTCAACTATTCTCAATCTGAAGACACCCAAGCAACGTACTCCACATTCTTTTTCTCGTGTGCCGGAACATCATTTTCAAGTTAACATGGGAAGATATATGCACATACGCCGTGTATTTTTGACTGATGCAAAAATACAGAGGATCCCTATTCCTCCTTGCACCGAAAGAAAGAAGCAAGGGAATCATGGGTTTTAGTCAAGGCCAGAATCTGATGCATGGGAACCCCAAGCTCGGAGACTACTGGATGTTACTTAACATTACCTTTCTTCCAAAGCTGCAAGAATCGTTTGAGAAAGAGACGGCGTGAGATACGACCGTGATGATTAATATGTGTGCTGGTGGTTAGTAACATAATAGTATCGTAGTGATTATAGGCTAGAGTGTGGGCATGGCAAGCTCACGCCTGCAGCTGCAGCTGAAGTGATGGCATGAGTGGATGAACATGCGAGATGCCACTTTTTTCACATTTCTAGACTCAAACAAAACAAGAGGTTCCTTTCTCATTCAGTGGAAGAATTTGTACCTTCTGATCTTGTTTCAGAGTCGTTTCTATAGTGGAAGTTCTGAAATTCCATGCGCTAAATTGCCAGTTCAGCTGAACATTAATTATCAATTCCTTCCTAGTGTTAACCTGACCTATATATGACTTGAAATTGACATGGAACCCTCTTAGTTTAACTTTCACACCATATAAAGTTAACACATACTCTCTCAGTCCCAAAATGTAAGACATTTTTCGACACAAAACATCTTACATTTTGGGACGGAGTGAATACATATTAGCATTAATTAATCACCGAGTAGTTATATTCTAGTGTGGAGTGTTTGCATGTATCACATTATTTTTGTTCCTTGGGCAAAAAGGTCGAAAGGTGCACCAAAAGGGATCGCAAATTTGTCCCTGCCTCTTCGAAGCCTCAGAGGGTCATGACAGTTTAAATCTAAACTACCAAACCAATTGGTCCCACAAAAATCATCCTCGTCCAAGCAACCTAAAGGTGGGTAGTTTAAACTAGCTTTTCAAAATGGGAGGTTATTCCATTTTCCATATCTAACAGTCGGGGCAGCTCAACAATGTAAGCTCACTAGCTAGCTAAGCTAATCACTTTCTATGATTCCTAATCGACATACTAAATATAGTTTTCACAGCACTCATCTTATTGTACCTTTTACTGGTATTACATATGTGAAGATCACATCAAGGCTTGGCATGTCGGAAAACGATTGGTAACCGCAAAATTCTCCTTCTCCAAAAGACTAGAATTATAATAGTCGATGCTCCGTTGCACGACCACAAAAAGGATGTACAATCACTTATGCCATTAATCTTTCGGCTCTAGAGCTAGAGTGACCAGTGGCGGAACCAGAAACTCACGCCGGTATAATGTAGGTAAAGTGGCTAGTTGGGCAATCTTATTTTGTTTATCTGAAGAAAGAAAAGTTGAAGATAGCCACAAGTGGTGAATACTAAGAATCCTTAATTCTAGTGTGATGATGGCTTTAGCAAAAGGTATTCCTTGGGTACCCTATGGGATCATCACAGGTGCAACTGAATTTGGAGAAAACATCATTCCAATCTCCATCCATCACAACGCGTATATATCATCCATCCGATGGGAAATCAATGAAATCAGACAATTCAAGTCGCTCCTAGGTGACATATTTTTCCTGATAAAGGGAGCTTTCACACTTGACCTATGTGTATTTAGGATGCATCTGATTTAACACAAACGCACACATAGAAGTGTTCTCTATACTGCGATGATTGATGAATAGATAAAAAATTTCTCTCTCAAAAAAAGGGGGAATAAAACCGTAGATACACTGTCTAAGGAACTGGATGGCCAAAAAGGAGAAAAATTAACACCTACTCCCTTCGTCCCAAAATAAGTGTCGCAAGCTTAGTACAACTTTGTATTAGAGTTAGTACAAAGTTGAGACACTTATTTTGGGACGGAGGGAGTATATATCTTGTGAAAATGATTCAATTAACCCTCAAAAAATAATTCAATTAATTTCAAGACAAAGGAGGCACGTTTTTTTAATCTTATTTTGTGTGCGTCTCTGGCCTGCTTTGGGATCGAATCAGGGAGGCTAGCTGATGGAACTGGCTAGCTAGTAGCTAGGCACCAACATGCACTCGCACATAGTGTTCAGGCAGATCAATTCGGAATTCCTTTAAGATAATGCGTGATAAGAAAGGCTATTCTTAGTAGCATAATGACCTGCAGGATCAGGATCAGCTCGACGTTTCATCACTTTGCATCGTCTGAACTATTGACGTATTTGTCGTTACATAAGAAGCCAAGTATTCAGTAACGTTTTGGAATTATTATTATTATTATTATTATAATTATAATTATTATTATTATTATTATTATTATTATTATTTGAGAAAAACAGTGCAAATGTCCATATGAACACACGTGTGCACACTCTACCTGTATGGGTACCTCTGAGACAATGAGTCGGCAAATATTTTTGCACGAGATATTTAGTTTTAGTATTTGTGCAACTTAGAGTTCGATGTTCATATGAAAATCTTAGACGATGGAATTTCGTGCAAGCATAACATATAATTATACTTTTGAAAAAAGATTGAATGGAAAACTATGGGTTTTTCCTAAGCAGATAGAAATTCTCACATCAACCCGAACTGGTATACTCCCTTCGTCCAAGAATATAGTGAGTATTAGTTTTTAATGTCAAACTTTGACCTAGTTCTTGCAATTATTTTTGCAAACATCTAAAATACCAAATCAATACAATTAAAAGATATTTTCATATGGTATATGTATTTGGTATCGTAGATATCAATAATTTTGTCATAAACCCAGTCAACGTTTGTGAAGCTTGTCTTGTGTGAAAATCAATGTGAGCTATATTATGTGACAGAGTACTCTCTCTCTCTCTCTGTGTGTGTGTGTATTTCTATATATATGGGCAAATTTTAAAAGTAGGTGTACTGGGTGCTACGTGCTAAGCCCAATGTGGACACTGTTCCTTTTGTCTTTGGGTGAATCTACTATTGGTGGTGTGGTGCGGGACGAGACGGGGCACACCTATTAGGCTTCACAAGTGTCCAAGATGCATGTAGTGATGCGGAAGAAGCTGCTTTTCTCGAGGGCCTTCGCAGAGTGGGAATTGTTGTTGTTGCACTGATGTTGCTAGAGATAGAAGAAATATTGGTGTGTCAGGCAACTCCAACGGGATCACCAAACGGAAGACATCAAATGTCCATGATACGCCTGGATGTGTCCATGGGCAGCAGGTGGGGCGCCAGCAATCGAACAATAGTAATTAAATTCAGACAACGGGCTATGACTGACAGTTGGCTAGCTAGACGGACCAAGATAAAAAAAACAGATGAGTGAGACATATGGGTCGTGGAGAGATGTGGTCCAACTAATAGTGGGTCGGGTGGACGTCTGAACTCTTCTAAACCTCTTCGAGTTTGGTGCCGGTTTGGGTGATTTCGAACGTCTGGACCACTCCGAAAAAATTGGCGACTAAAGTGTTTGGACCGTCCGGCCCGGACATTTGCGGGCGATTTGATGACCCGCGTTGGAGTTGCCCTTACTCTCTTAATATGTAGGACCATAACAGGCCTTATAATGGATTTTCTTGTCGCTTTGAACCGTAAACAAGTATGATAAAATATCACGCATTTTCCTCTCAAGGAAAAAACAAAGAAAATAACAACTACATTCGTTTAGAGGGGGAGTAGAACTCAAGTTGCAAAAGTAGTATTTGTACTGTATGACCTAGCAAAGCAACTGTCCAACTCTTGCATGCATATAATTTTCTGCCTTTGCATGTCAAGACGTTGCACAGAAATTGCCATGGAAATGCAAATGAATGGTACGGTTGATGTCACATGAGACGGTTGAAGCATAACATCACTAATTTGGTCATATTTGCACCGCCATATGTCCTACGTGATAACTTATTGTACTTTTTTGGGGGAATATTTGTTTGCATTCATATATTCTAACTCATTCGTACCCACATATATAGCATAGCTCTTTTCTGATAGGGTGCTCGAGAGATAAGGAATGGTTGACATATTGTTTTTGCAAATGGCTCTAAAGAAGTAGGTTTAGTGGTGTGCGTATGTGGGGTTGCCCTACTACTAATGTGTCCCTTGTGATGACCAACTTTCCTGGTAGGCACTCTTGGGCAAGTACAAACACAATGATGCATATTATTTTGTAAACAAGATACCAAGTTGGGAGTTAGATAATGATTATATTCCAAGTGCATGCTTGTACTAACTACCCTATAGTATTACCTTAATTAAAGCTAGAGGTCCTCGAAGCTTTTGAACCATCCTAATTAAATAGATCCCAATATAAAACACACTCTGATTATCTAAAAAACACCCTGATTAGTGATCGTCGTTGGACTTAGCTAGGCTATTACATGTGCATAAAGAAGACCAAAAGGATGAGACAAATGCTAGTGTCACCCTCAAATAGAAAACAAAAAGGAGCAGCATAGGGAATTCCTTTGACCACTGCTTTATACCAATGCTAGCTGGGACCATGCATGCAAGAAGTGGAGGATGTCTTATTTAATTAGATAGCTCATAATGGAAAACCTGGGGTCTGTATTATGTATATCATGTCCTTGGATCATATATTTGCAATTGCTTTCCGTTTGTGTGGTCCTCAAATGTTGAGAGTACATAAGAACCAACACGCCTTGTCCTTCTCAACTAAGCAATTATGATATCTAACTTATAATTAAGAAGCAAAGCAGCCTTGGTTAACTTGTCCACGGGTTCTTGGATTATTCCACGGGGTAATTTGTACTCCCTCCGTAAATTAATATAAGAGCGTTTAGATCACTATTTTAGTTATCTAAACGCTCTTATATTAGTTTACAGAGGGAGTAGTTTAGAAGAACCATAGCAGCCATGGTTATTTTGTCCGGAGGTTGTTTCTGATAAAAATAATCAGGATACAGTATGTGTATTTTAGAACATACTCCCTCCGTTCCTAAATATAATTCTTTCTAGAGATTTCAATATGGACTACATACGGAGCAAAATGAGTGAATCTACACTCTAAACTACGCCTATATACATCTGTATGTAATACACAGTGAAATCTCTATAAAGACTTATATTTAGGAACGGAGGGAGTACATAGCAGCCATGGTAAATATCACATCAAAAAGTATTTAGAAGCCATATTCAGTACCATGACTACAACTACAAAGGACAATATAAGTAGGAGATATGAAAGATGGCTAGATTTAATTATGCATTAGGTTGTTACGAGAGCTTCCTGTTTTTTGTCCCTTCCAACTACTGTTGACGTCAGCTGTTTTCCTTTCATGCATTGAGTAAAATGCTTTCGGACAACAGCTCAAACAAGAACGTACTATTTAATATGAATGGATAAGGAAGTGGGCAACTAATCATTGGATCACTGTTGCATGACGATGAAATATGCAATTCATGGAAACCGTTTCTCAACAGGTCATCATAAATATCATCACCCCACTTTTCAGCACAAAGCAAAAGGAAAATATAAGGAAGAACAAGACACCACCCAATTAGTGGCTGTGATACATACATAGTTTTCAAGCAAATGATAATACCATGGACTGGCTTTGGTTGTTCTAGGTGCTAATTAGTCTAATCTTATAAATGTTAGCACTACCTAACAACTGCTCTTGCATACAAATTTTGTAAGTATATGGTGCAAAAAGTGATGGGGCCCAATTAATACAGGTTCAATGGCTTATATCACCAGATGTAACTTATCTTTAGTTCATTATAATTCGGTGGTGCACTATGAAATAATAGAAACCACCCAAAAAGAAAGTTCTGCAAGTTGTAATGTTGACATAACTTTTCAGGGTTATAACATTGTTATTACTCAATGGCCAAGCTTGCTATTTGGGGATTCCTTCCATCTCATATCTCTCCGATTTTCTCTTTTTGTGCACCATATAAATCGGTTGACCCTCTATCATGGAGAACAGTTTGGCTTTATTCCTCAAAAAAAGTTTGACTTTATTCACCACAAAAGTTTTTCTTAATTACATACTCGGATCGGCAAACTAACTTTATAGCACATTGTACATGCCATGGAACTTTTATTAGTGAATCTTTACATTTATCAACCGCGCTTAAGTACTCATGGCTATTACTAATTTTGACCTACAGATCCTCTTTCTGAAAAATAAAGATTGCAAAGAAAGGATGTTTTTTTAAAATCTTTTCTATGTTAAATAGTTCAACGTGTGGTCTAACCAGTTGATCTTTGGCGATAATACATTCATAAATTTGTCTAATAAATTTAATTTGCACATAGAAGTACAATTTTACCTACCAATCAAATGTTACATTCTACTATTTTCCATGTTACCAAAAAAGAGGGATATTTGTTACAGCAAATGAGTGAAGTTTGAGAGCCTATTTTCGGTTTGATGTTTAGGAGGGAGGTTGTATCACCAGCCTACCGGGGATCAAACCCTTGGTTCAATGTTGGGTGTTTCATACTCTTTCAAATAGAGGCGACATTTCCATCAACCATGAATTGTTCGTGGTGACTTTGTAAATCTTCAAGCTCTTTGACTCGAGTCTTATGTGGTGTGCGAGTATATATGGGGTGCACGCGCACACATATGCGTGCATGTGCCTAAAGAAAGGGAGTGAGGTTTGAGTGAAGAGCTTGATCAATTGCAACTTGACGGTCCTAGCTGTGATACTGGCCCTATAGCCACCTTAATTTGCCATGTTAATTAGTTTAGTGTGTTGACCTTAGAAGCCGAAGCACTGAATGACAACTATTTAGAGCATCTACAGTCGGACTTGGCAAATCCGACCCGTCAAACGCCCGCGGATCCGCGGACAATGACCGGTCACGCCTCAAAAAATGCATTTCACACCCGAATACCTCAAATTAGAAACCTCAAATCCATATTATTACATGCAACGTGAAACCTAAACTAAGCGGAGCTCGCCCGGTTCCGCTCGCCGCTCGCTTGTCTCCGTCGTGGCCATGTCCGGCGGCTGGCTGCGCTCCTCCGAATGTTGGTCCGGTCGCCGGCAAGGTAGATTAGAGCATGTGACACGAGCCGGCTCACGGGACTCAAGGCGCTGCCGCCTCTCATGCCCTACTCTTCCTCGTCGGAGCCCAAAACCCGAACGGTACCAGTGGACGTCAGATCGATGGCGGAACCATCCTGAGACGAGCCGCATACGTCCACCACACGACATGGTTGCGGCGCCCGGACTGATGCGCCATACGGGGCGCCATACAATGCGACTCTGCCTCGCCGACGTCCACCGCCGCAAGGGCTGCGGCCGTCTCGAGCGCACGTGCCTTGCACGCCGGGCACGCGGTGCCATGGCCTCGTTGAACGAGGCACATGGTGCGTCCCCATGCTCCGCGCGCCACCGAAGGGGTTGCACGTCTGCCAAGGCATTCGGACACAAGACGAACCGCACGGTCTTCGGTGAGGCAGCTACAGTTGGCCTAGCGCCGGATCCATGCACCATTTGGGCGGACGCAATGGATTTCTGACGGTAGGAGTCCGAGCGCTGCCTCGCACAGGCCTCCTCCTAGGAACGGCGGAGCGCAAGCCGGATGATCCTCTCCTCCTCGGGGCCGTGTGGAATGAGCTCGGGGTTGACGGACCCGGAGGTGAAGGACTCGTATCTGCTGGCCACCATGCCGGAGACGGCTGTAGAAGCCGGAGACGAGCTTGGGTGGCGAAAGGGGAGGGGGAAGTGAAGTGTTTAGGGTTTAGTCCGGCTAGCGGATGGGAGGAGTGGGATTTATATGGGGTCGTTGGGCCAGGGCAAACGCGGCGGGCGTGTTCGGGCGCCCCCATATACGCCCCATATCTGAGCTAGATATGGGGGGTGCCGGTCAGCCCGGACGTTTGAGGACCGTTTAAGGGGTATGTCTGGGTCGGAAAAACGTGATCGGGCAGCACGCCCGAGCGTATGAGGCGGGTTTGAGAGGCCGGCTGTAGATGCTCTTACCGTTACGATGTTGACCTTAATTAGTACGGACAGTTTGACCTTGACAATGTCAAAGAAATATAGTACTCACCCTTAAGCTGTATGCATGCATGCATGCAAGACTTGGGTTGACTTTGTGGAACAATATGAATATGCAACTGGGACGCACCAGGCATGACATGGTTGCTTTGACCTTGACATGCACATACGCAGGCATGCACCTCTCCCAACTAATCTCAATCATGCATGAGAATGCTTCCATCACCAAGGAGGAGAGCTGGAACGGAAAATGACAACCAAAACTGATGATGCAGATGTCAACTCCCAATCTTATAGACAACTAATGATAGTATACTTTAGATCAATGTCAAGTTGCTAACCCACCTCGGCCCCTATCATTCCACGGAACAAATACAGCACTGAGCCACTGTCTCTCGAATAAAAGGAGTTGCCACTATGCACGCCCAGATGTTAGTCTAGAATCTTCCTTTTTCTTTTCTTCAAAGAGCAGCTCTGATGAATTGCAATTTCTAAACAAGGTGTAACTTGTTTTCTTTTTCACGCTAAGTCAGCAGCGAATCTAGGACCGAAATGCAGGGTAGGCTCTGCGTGGCCTAGTTGCCTAAGATGGTCCGGCTGCACCTGTTTTTGTTGGACTGGGCCTGCCAAATATGCTGAGGTTTAGTACTAAAAAATAAATTCATGAATTTTGAGGGTAGGCTCAAGCCATGCGAAGCCTGGCCCTTAGATTCGCCACTGCGCTAAGTTCCTCTATTTTTATCATTAATCCAAATATATACTTCGGAGTTTTTGTTACGGAAAGACTAAAAATCTGACGTCAGATTTTTAGGTATGGCAAATCTGACATTTTTTATTGCAATTTATATTGGCGTGATGATGACAAATTTAGTCTTCAAGCACGGCAACTTCTGATAAAAAAATTAACTACAACGAATTTGCTATGCTCGCCAACTAAACTTGCCATCCTCGAAAAACATAATTTTTCATGAAACACGTTCGATTTGCCATGGTAAAAAATTTGACGGCAGATTTTAAGTGGAGTCATTTTGTCAGGATTCGAGTTGAAAACCACGAAATTTTAGCAAGGCAGTTGCGAGCCAAACAACCCCTTATATCTCTGAAGTTGTAGATGTGGATATTTTTCTTGATAAATTAGGTCAAACTTTTTTTTACTGGGGAAATTTGGTCAAACTCAAGGACAAACAGAATGTGCCTTGTAAATCCGTCCGGAGGAGGGAGTAATAGAAGAAGCCACTCTGCACTTGGAGATGCACTTGATTGGTCGAGGAAAGTGATTCAGTTAAGAATGCTGCGAAAAAAATTTGCTGCAAGTGCGGCAGCAAGTGAGTGAGATTCTTGATAGCTCAGCTGAGTGGAGACCGAAAATCAAGCTCGGATTACGATGGTGACGACCAAGTAAATATTCCAAGCCATGGACTGAATTTGTTTTGACAACATCTCTCTCTATATTACAGCAAGAGCCTGTTACATCGGCCACCCCAATTAACCGCTGGGTTAATTCTCGGGGTAAAAACCTCAAAACTCTCGAGTCACACGCTCGATCTCGATCATTCTGGTTATCTAGAACAAAAAAAGAAGTGAAAATGAAGCAGAGTCCATCGATCGGTCAGCTACTCAGCTTGTGTGCGAACAAGCTGATCACTCTCTGCGTCGTCGCTGCGAGTCATCGAGAGCTTGACCGTAGCAGTAGTTACTACCATTGTTGAGCTCGTGCTTGAGCTCCGGGTCGACCGTCAATGGCGATTGGGCTGTGGCGTGACAGCTAGTTCGGGGAGCGTTCTTCGTGCGGATTGTTTCTTGTGTTTGGTATGTACGTATGTAGGGAGGGTGTTTGTATTAGCTAGACCACGGCGGTGGCGGGTCTGCCGGCGAAGACGGAGGCATTGCCGGCCGCGGAGGCGAAGACGGAGGCCTTGCCGGCTGCGGCGACCATGCTGCATTCTTGGTCCTCAAGCAGGAATGACCGGACGGCGTCGATGCAGGGCGCGGCGACGAGCCGCTGCCACGCCTCGTCGGCGGCGGCGCCGCTCTTGAGGAACACCTCTGTGGCGTCGACGCGGCGGACGCGCCACATCCGGGCGAGCCGCTGGATCTTGCCGCGCTGGCGGCACGCGAGGCGCGACGTGTTGGCCTTGATCTCGTCGACGGCGGCGGCGAGCATGCTTGCGCGCTCGTCCTCGCCGGCGCCGGTGGAGCGGAGGTAGGCGTCGAGCTCGGGGACGCCGATGGAGCGCCAGACGCCGCGGGAGTAGTCGGTGCGGCGCGGGTCGAAGACGGCGGCCACCTCGTCAACGAGGCCGCGGCGGCACATGTCGTCGACGCGGCGCGCCACGAAGTCGCGCAGCACGGGGAGCTGCACGTCCACCCACAGGAAGCAGCAGTCGTAGCGCTCCCGGAATGCGCGGCGGTCGCCCTCCACGAGCTCCTCCACGTACGAGTTGGAGCCGCCGGCGACGACGGGGACGTAACCCCGCGCCGAGGCGGCGCGCGCGACGCTCCCGGCCTCGCCGCGGAAGTCGGCGGCCGAGAAGTCCTCGTCGGGGTCCTGGACGAGGCCGAGCAGGTGGTGCGGCACGCCGGCGCACTCGCTGGGTGACACCTTGTTGGTGGCGACGTCGAGGCCTTGGTAGACCTGCATCTTGTCGGAGTTGATCACCTCGCCGCCGAAGCGGAGCGCGAGGTCGATGGCGAGGCGGGACTTGCCGGTGCCGGTGGCGCCCATGACGACGACGGCCTTGTGCTTGGCGGCGGCGTGGCGGACGACGAGCGGCGGGGGCGGGCGGGGCGCGTCGGCATGGGCGCGGTCCGGGAGCGCGATCATGGGCGGCGGCATCGTGAGCTTGAGCCTCGGGAAGGCCAGGGCCGGCGGCGGCGCCACGGAGATCATCGACATGGTGGGTTCACGCGAAGCTTGATCGCTCGCTGGCTGGCTACCACCGGCGATGGATCGCTGGGGGGAGTGTGGGATGCTGTCCGTCGCTCGCTGGCTCTGGTGTGTCGTGTGTGCGGGTGTGAGCAGGGGAGCTGGGGTATTTATAGGGTGGTTAGCAAGAAATGTTAGTTACTACGGGCAGCCTAAACAGAGGAGGCTGGGGAAAAAGGCCTAATTGCGGGTGGATTAATTTATGGCGGAAGGGGTCACTCGTTGGTGTGGGCGATGCGGCGACTAGTGGGAGTGGAGGAGAGTGGTGGATTCGGCGAATCAACGGCAAGAGAAACTTACTGAGTCGTGCGTACTTGTGTACTCACGGTCAGATCAGAGGAGCAGAGGAACGCATGAGACTCATCTCAGACTGTGAGGGCATGTACAATGGTTGCTAAGATAGTCTTATCTTAAGTTTTGCATGTAAATTAGAGATGACAAAAAAACAAGTCTACAATGGGTCATCTCTTAGCCTTATCTTCAATAATTAGTTATTCCTAAAAACATGGTGAGACAAATTGTGCTAAGCTATTATCTCTTGTCTTTGCTTAAATAAGCTAAGACAAGCCTTCTCTTATGATTTCTCTCTCCTCCACCTCATCATTTATCTTACGTGGCATCCTTAAGCTAGAACCATTGTACATGCCCTGATGGATCATGTCTCTTTTGTTTCCAAACAATTTTTGCAGTTGAACGTCTAAACGAAATAATTCTACGGTGTGTTTACATCTATATAAGTGGACCGAGCCGCCGCCGCCGCTGCTTTGATGGCGTTTTCAAGATTCGTAGTCGACATCGAGCGAACATCGAGCTTCGCTCGAGGTGCCGGGAGAAGACAGCGTCGATTTCCCAAAGGTCTGGTGTGTAATTTTTAGTTTTGATAACGATGGCATCGTAAAAGCAAGGTTAATAATATAGCCAACTGATGGCTATAAGAAACCGCCATGTCATTTATAATCATCATCTATATGCACTCATACAGTAGTGTGAGCTATAAGGTTGGCTATTGCATTAGTACTTTTTTCCATCTTCTCTTTATCTCTTTCCTCATATTCATTGCATTTACCTAGGAATGCGCATATAGCTAGGCGCTTGCATAAGGCTGGTCACAATGGGCAGGAATATAAGATAGTAACATACACACTTATCTAGACTATGTTACTACCTCCACAGTGGGTAAGAACATGTAGGTAGTGTCATGCAACGATGCATTTATTAGCTTATAGACTCATTGTTTCTTGAAGTGTGTGATGTTCCGGTAACTTAGCTAGTTACCACAAGCACCTCACTCTTCATTAAATATGTGCCACATAAGCAACGTTGTATTAAAATATGTGATGTTACTCCTAAGTTTCACCCCATTGTGACCAGCCTAAGAGGGTGCTTGGATACGTTTTAGTCCCATGACTAAAAGTAGTGGGACTAAAACTTGCTAGCCTCACCCATGCTTGGATCCAAATACTAAAGAGACTAAAATCAAGTTAATGAGCATTTATTATCATCCAAACCCTCCAATCCAAAACTTGCATGTGTTAGAGGAGAGGAGTTAAATGAGGAGAGAGATGACTAATTCACATTTTAGTAGGGGTACCCATGACTAAAAGATTTTAGCCTCAAGACTAGTTTTAGCCCCTCTTTAGTCATGGGTGCTTGGAACTTTAGCCTCTTAAAGAGACTATTTTTAGTCAGACTAGTTTTAGTCCCTTGAATCCAAGCAGGGCCTAAGAGTCCACTCCCCTTACTTTTTCATCTCTCTCTCTCCTCCACATAAGCAAAAATGCCATGTAAGCAGGCTATAAGCCCACTATTGTACTTGCTCTAAGGGCTGGTCGGGTTTAGAATATGGTCTTTGCTCTTTGTGCAAAAAAGAAAAATAGACTTCAATATACGGGTTTGTTATTTCACATCTAGATGTGAGATATTATCTCACATCTAACTCACCCATCCTTAATTTTCTTTTTCTTAAGTCTCTCATGAATTTTAGGGGTGAGGAATTTTATCTTACATCTAGATGTGACATAGACAGACCCTTCAATATAAATCTGACATCAGATTTTTAGGGCTAAGTATTTGATGCCCTCAAGTACATCGGATACCGATCAAATGCAAGGCAATTAATCGTTGCAGCATGGTATTACTCCCTCCGTAAAATAATATAAGAGCATTTAGATAACTACTTTAGTGATCTAAACACTCTTATATTAGTTTACAGAGAAAGTATTTTTTATGTTACATGGCAATTTTTAATGTGAACATAGCAAATCAAACACACAAGCATGGCAATTTTATCTGTTTTCGCATGGTAAATCTGATTGTCAGATTTTTAAGGATAAATAAAATTTTGTTGTGATACAAGTGCACTATTCTCTTGTTTATGAAAAATTGAGCCTTTTTGTGTACTTTGGGGGTTTATATGTATACAGACGGAATTGCTAACTGGCGACCGTCATCCCCATATGTCGAACATTTTTGTTTTAAAATACGGGTTTGCTATTTCACATCTAGATGTGAGATATTATCTCATCTCTAACTCACTCATCCTTAGGTTTTTTTAAGTCTTTCATGGATTTTAAGGATGAAAGAGTTAGATATGAGATAATATCTTACATCTAAATGTGACATATACAGACCCTTTAAAATAATGCTACCAGGAGGCTCAAACCAGAGGCCTCTCGCACATAGTCCGCCTACCTACCACCTAACTATAGCAATTTTTGTGCACATTTGCAGTATTAAACCTATCTTATATTCTTAAAGAGATGGACCTCCCCCCGGCGATCGATCGGCAGCTAAAGGTGTCCTATATAAATAGGTATTATATTAGTTAATTGTTCTTTTTACCTAGGGCTGATATAGAAAGGTGCTTAGTGTTAACAGAAAAAAGGAATGAGGGAGTCCAGTCCACCATGATTTGGTGATTTTAGGCAATTGTTGTTTACTTTACACTGTAGATGTATTCTATATATAAAAAGAATCATATGCAAGCAAGCGACCTCACCATTTAGTTATGAATGGGTTAAGCCTCATCTCAACATGAAATTTAACCATGCATGCGATAATATTTTCCATTCAATTTGTAAGGGCATATTTCTCCCTAAGTAGTTTTGGTGATTGATGACAATACATTTGCGGACTGATCGTGTGCTCTAAGCTCATACAGGTATATCTCCCTTAGGCACAAGACGATTGTTTGCCCCTCGGATTCTATGAAAGACGGTGTTTTCTTTTTGCTCCCTGTCGGTGGCTTTGAGTAATAGGAAAGCCGTACTATTAAGAGGGGGTCCGCGTCGGAAAGGTTTGGGTAGAATCAACACGTACACATCCTTCTCCCGCACCACCTTTCCTTGCTTCTCTGGAGGTCCAACCGGTTACTTCTCGTATTTGCAAAACTGTGTCTTCTTAACTGATCAACTGCCTGGCAAACGGTAGTACCGCTCAACAAAGCGGTAGTACCGCGCAGGTACACGGTAGTACCGCCTGCCGACACGGTAGTACCGCTCCCACGGTAGTACCGCGTCCCCAGAGCGGTAGTACCGTGTATCTGGCCCAGGCGCTAAGTCTAAGTACAGAAGTGGATGCGGAAGTAATTTTTTACTTCTGCATACAATGCGGTAGTACCGCTTATCCTAAGCGGTAGTACCGTGTCGCATTTTTGCTACTACCGTTTTCCTTGCTGATGTAGCCACGGATGTAATTTATTTCATCCGTGGTTGTCAATCATGTCGCAATCTTTGCCTAAGCGGTAGTACCGCTCCCGTAGCGGTAGTACCGCTCAGCCAGCGGTAGTACCGCAACTCATGCGCGGTACTACCGCTCTCTGCGGGCTGAAAACTCCAATAACGGTTGGATTTGTCCCCCCACTATATATAGGGGGTCTTCTTCTCCAAGAAGACTTACCTCTTCCCCCACTACTCCATTGTTGCTCCAAAAGCTCCCTTTCCGCCCGATCTCTCTTCCTAGCCAATCAAACTTGTTGATTTGCTCGGGATTGCTTGAGGAGGCATCGATCTACACTTCCACCAAGAGATATTTGATTCTCCCCACTAATCCCTTGCGGATCTTGTTACTCTTGGGTGTTTGAGCACCCTAGACGGTTGAGGTCACCTCGAAGCCATATTCCATTGTGGTGAAGCTTCGTGGTTTGTTGGGAGCCTCCAAGTTGTGGAGATAGCCCCAACCTTGTTTGTAAAGGTTCGGTTGCCGCCTTCAAGGGCACCACTAGTGGAATCACGGCACCTTGCATCGTGTGAGGGCGTGAGGAGAATACGGTGGCCCTAGTGGCTTCTTGGGGAGCATTGTGCCTCCACACCGCTCCAACGGAGACGTACTTCCCCTCAAAGGGAAGGAACTTCGGAAACACATCCTCGTCTCCACCGGTTCCACTTGTGGTTATTTCTTACCTTTACTTTTGCATGCTTTACTTGTTCAACTCCTATAGCATGCATGTGTAGTTGTTGTCCTTCCTTATATTAGTTGTCTTCCTAGTAATATATCTAGACAACTTATTTTGTCGCTTAATTTAAAGTGGTAAAGAAAAGCTAAAAATTGTTAGTTGCCTATTCACCCCCCCCCTCTAGTCAACCATATCGATCCTTTCAATTGGTATCAGAGCCTCGTCTCTTTTTAAGGACTTTACCGTCCGAAGAGTATGGTTGACAACGTAGTCGAGACGGAGGACCATTCCGGTGGAAATCCGTCCTTGCCTACGTCAGATGGGGGAGCCTCGGTCACTCGTGAGGAGTTCAATGTGGCCTTGACCACATTGAAAGAATCACTAGCGAGCGAGGTCAAAGGCATGTTTAAAGAAATGCTTGAGGGGCTTAAATTATCCACCTCACCGTTGGAAGTGGGTCGTCCCGCTACCAACGTGTCGGAGGCTAATCCCGACAAGGGAGAAGCTAGTAGTGAGCAAGCCCCGGTCACTAAGAATGGGAGTGGGAAATTTGCCCAATCTGCTCCTCCTACTCACTATGGAGGACCCGTTCCCACACCACATTTAAATTCTTTTGGGCCCCCTCCCAAGTTTGTTAAAAATACTGATTTTGCTACTTGGGTGTTTCGTTTCAAACGTCATATTAATCATTGTTCCACTAACCTTTGGAGAATCATTGAGCAAGGTTTTTATCCGTATGATCCCGACAACATGACTCCAAGAGAAACTGCCGATCATCAGTTCAACGAGTCCGCACTTTGCATTCTTCAAGATTCCATCCCTCCTGAAGACATTGCTCACCTTCGTCCCTTCACTGTGGCCAAGGAAGCATGGGAGCATGTTGGCACAATGTACAAGGGAAGCACAAGTATTCAACGCTCCAACTATGAAGTGGTGCAAGATGAAGCTGATGAGTTTGCTATGATCGAAGATGAAGATCCTCGTGAACTTTATCGAAGATTAACTATTCTTGCAGTGTCTCTTCGAGATCATGGCAGTAAGGATACGGATGACAATTGGATCAAGCGCAAGTTCCTCAAGGCCATGATGCCCTATCATAAGGCCATGTCCTCTGTCATTCGTCAGAGACCGGACTTCCACACTTTATCCTCAAACGAAGTGTTGGATGAATTTGTTGCCATGAGGATCCTTGACGTAACCGCCGACAATGCGGTCCTAAGAGCTCAACGATCCAAGAAGCCTAATCTTGCTCTGAAGGCCAAGGCTTGTGTGGAAGAGGAGGAAGTGGAAGATGATGATGAGTGTTGCCCCGAGGACACCAAATATGCCTATCACGAGCACATGGCTCTTGCTTCAAGGCAATTCTGGGGCAAGAAGAACTCAAGGTCCAACTTTAACAGGAACAACTCTAGTGGGAACAAAGGGAAGCAACGAGTAAGGACATGCTTCAACTGTGGAAATGTAAGTCACTTCGTTGTGGATTGCCCATATGAGAAGAGAGAAGACTTTGGAGGCAAGCTTATTCGGAAGGACAAGTCAAAGTCTTATCCCAACAAGAACAACTTCATCAAGAAGACTCCTCCGAAAGTGTTGGTGGCTCAAGAAGAATATGTGGAGGATGATGACAATGATGAAGACGATGAGGTGACCACTATGGCCACAATTGCAATTGCTACCACTCCGCACTCATCTCTCTTCAACTCACCAAACGAGAACATCACCGCCAAGTGTCTCATGGCCAAGGCCACCAACAAGGTAACCCCAAACATCAATACTACTATCTCTTCTAATCCTTCATTGACTAATTGTATTGATGAGGGTGAGGGTATTAAGGAGGGAGAAAATGAATTTGATTTGTTCATAAAGAATCTCAAGGGCAAACCCAAGAAGCATTTTGTTGCTCTCTTGGAACAACTCGGTGAGGCCAATGACATTATCGAGGCTCACGAGGAAACCATTACTAAAATGGAAGGGCATAGTCGAGACTATGCCGATGAGATATCGGATCTCTCTAACGCCCTAGAGGAAGAGCGTGGTCTTCGTTTGACTCTTGAGGAGTCACACAACGATGATCATGCTAAATTAAAGAAAGATCTTGATCATGCTTTAGTTGTCTCTCGTGTCCTTAACTCTGAGAAGGCAAAACTTGAGGTTGACCATGCTAAACTCAAAGAGGAGTTTGACATACTTGACAAGGCTCACAAGGGCTTGAAAGGAATGCATGCTACTCTCAAGGAGTCTCATGATCAACTCCAAGTTTCGCTAACCAAGGAAAAGGCTATCTTTCCTCGCATGGTTTTAATTGATAATGCAAATGCTACTAACCCATGTTGTGAGCATGTGCATCTTGTTGAAGAGAATGCCGAATTAAAGAAGCAACTTGAGAAAGGCCTTGTGACTTGCATACAAGGTGAGAAGAACCTCAACGCCCTTTTGAGCAATCAAAAGGAAGTTGTGGCAAAGGAAGGAATTGGGTTTGCTCCTAAGCCCAAGAAGAAGAAGAATGACAAGACAAAGCAACCACCCCCTCTCCGACAATCCTTTGTGAAAGAAGGAGAGGGCACGTCAACCAAGAAGAAAAGTGGTGGTGTCAAGAAAAACTCCACCATACCATCAAACATGGCCGGCGATTTTAATCCTTCATATGTTTTATGCCGTGCTAGTGATGGCCATGTGTTTGCTAAATTTGTTGGTTCTTCTTATGAGTACATTGAATGGTCCATTTGGGTTCCTAAGACCCTTGTCACTAACCTCAAAGGACCCATTACCAAATGGGTACCTAAATCCAAGCATTGATCTATTGTAGGGGTTTGCTTCCGGTGGGGGATCATGGTTGCTCGATAGCGGAGCCACAAATCATATGACCGGAAGCAAAGACTTGGTGGTGGACGTGCATCTCGGTTCATCTATGGCCACCAACGTCGAATGGGGTGATGCTTCATCTTCTAAGGTATTGGGACTTGGCAAGGTTGTTGTCTCTCATGATCTCACGATCGAGAAAGTCATGCTTGTTGAGTCCCTTGCATACAATTTACTTTCTGTTCGCCAACTTGCACTCATGGGCTTTGCTACATTCTTTGATATTGATTATGTGGCCCTTTTGTGGAGCAAGACTCTTAAAGTAGCCTATGTTGGGCATGTCGAGAACGGTCTTTATGTGGTTAACTTCTCGAAGCAACCCACTAAGGTCGCGACATGCCTAATGGCTAAAGTTGATGTGGGATGGCTTTGGCATCGCCGTTTGGCCCACGTCAATATGAGATCTTTGCAAAGTCTTCTCAAGGGGGACCATGTCCGAGGACTAATAAATGTTAGCTTTGCCAAAGATCGTGCTTGCAGGGCGTGCATTGAAGGAAAATTACATGAGAAGGCTCACCCTCCCACGACTATCATCTATTCAAAGAGACCTCTAGAGCTCCTCCACATGGATCTCTTTGGGCCTCCCACTTTTGATAGTCTTGGGGGTAGGAAATATTGCTTGGTGATTGTGGATGATTACTCAAGATATACCTGGGTGTACTTCTTCAAGAAGAAGAGTGAGACCCAACAAACCGTCATCAACTTTGCAAATGAAGCTCAACGACAACATGAAGCAAAGATTTTGATGATCAGAAGTGACAATGGCACCGAGTTCAAGAACTACACCTTGGATGAGTTTCTTGGTGATGAGGGGATCAAACATCAATATGCCGCCCCGTATACCCCTCAGCAAAACGGTGTTGCGGAGAGAAAGAACCGAACCTTAATAGATGCTGCAAGAACCATGATGGTTGAATTCAACTCTCCGTACAACTTTTGGGCCGAAGCCATCAACACCGCTTGCCATGCGTCAAATCGTCTCTATCTCCGCAAAGGCTTGAACAAAACTCCGTATGAGATTCTTACCGGTAACAAGCCCAATCTCAAGTACTTCCGGGTGTTCGGGTGTAAGTGTTTCATTCTCAAGAAAGGTGTTCGTTTGTCTAAATTTGAATCTAGAGCTCATGAGGGCATATTTGTTGGTTATGCTACAAACTCTCATGCTTACCGTGTCCTCAACAAGTCCACTGGACTCATAGAGGAGACGAGTAACGTAGAGTTTGATGAAAATAACGGCTCCCAAGTGGAGCAAAGTGGTACTTGTGATGCAGGTGATGAAATTCCTCCTCAAGCCATAAGAAGAATGGGTGTTGGATATATCCTACCCATTGAGGAACCCCTTGTGGCCGAAGGAGAAGGACAATGTTCCACTCAAGTGGAACCATCACCAACCCAAGACCCACACGCTTCCGAAGAACAAAGTGAAGGCCCTCAGCCTGATGAACAAGACCAAGTGCAAGATCAACCTCAAGTTGGTGAAGAACCACCAATTGATGCACAAGGCCAAGTTCAGTCTCCCGAGAAAGATCAAGGTCAAGAGGAAGCTCAAGATCAAGATCTTGCTCATGATGACACTCAAGAAGATCAACTCAATGCTCCTCAGTTATCACTTGAAGAGCAATTAGAGCGTCGTGCTGCAAAAGTTGCCTCCAGGCTTGCTTCCAACGAGCATCACATCGAGAACATTTTAGGAAGCATCAAAAGGGGGGTAAGCACTCGTAGACAATTAGCAAACTATTGTGCTCATCAAGCTTTTGTCTCCTTTGTTGAACCTAAGAAGGTCTATGAGGCGCTCGAAGACCCTGACTGTCTCAATGCCATGCATGAAGAACTCAATAACTTCGAGCGCAACAAAGTGTGGCGTCTGGTGCCAAGACCAAAGGAGAACCATAATGTCATTGGAACCAAATGGATCTTTAAGAACAAGCAAGATGCCCATGGCATTGTCATCCGCAACAAGGCACGTCTGGTGGCTCAAGGCTACTCCCAAGTCGAGGGTATCGACTACGGTGAAACCTTTGCCCCCGTTGCTCGTCTTGAATCCATTCGTTTGTTGCTTGCCTATGCTTCCCATCATAACTTTAAATTGCAACAAATGGATGTGAAAAGTGCATTTCTTAATGGTCCCATTAATGAGTTGGTGTATGTTAAACAACCCCCAGGGTTCGAGGATCCTAAGTTCCCCAATCATGTGTATCAACTTGATAAGGCACTCTATGGCCTTAAACAAGCCCCACGAGCGTGGTATGAGCACCTTACCGAGTTGTTACAAGATCGTGGGTTTGAAATTGGGAAAATCGACCCCACTCTTTTTACTAAGAAGGTCAAAGGGGAGTTGTTTGTATGCCAACTGTATGTTGATGATATTATCTTTGGTTCTCCTAACAAAGCTTTCAATGATGAGTTCGCCGCACTCATGACCACACATTTTGAGATGTCCATGATGGGAGAGTTGAAGTACTTCCTTGGATTTGAGATCAAACAACGAAGAGAAGGCATCTTCATCAAACAATCCAAGTATACTCAAGACATGCTCAAGAGGTTCAACCTTAGTGATGTCAAGCCGGCTACTACTCCAATGCCAACCAAATGCCAACTTGACATTGATCCCAATGGTAAAGCGGTGGATCAAAAGGTATATCGCTCTATGATCGGATCCTTGCTTTATCTTTGTGCATCTAGACCGGATATTATGTTGAGTGTGGGAATTTGTGCACGGTTTCAAGCCTCACCTAAGGAAAGTCACTTCGTGGCTGTCAAGCGAATCTTTCGATATTTGGCTCATACCCCAAACTTTGGCTTATGGTACCCAAGAGGAGCAAATTTCAACCTTGTTGGTTTCTCTGATTCTGACTGGGCGGGAGACAAAGTGGATAGGAAGTCCACCTCGGGAGGGTGCCAATTTCTTGGTTGCTCTCTTGTTAGTTGGTCTTCCAAAAAGCAAAGTTGTGTATCTCTCTCGTCCACCGAAGCAGAATATGTGGCAGCTGGCAGTTGCTGTGCTCAACTCTTATGGATGAGGCAAACTTTAAAGGATTACGGTGTCACTTGTGACAAAGTGCCTCTTTGGTGTGACAATGAAAGTGCCATCAAGATTTCTCTCAACCCGGTACTTCACTTCAAGACGAAGCATATTGAGATTCGGTATCACTTCATCCGGGATCACATAAGGCAAGGAGAAATCGAGCTTCACTACGTCAACACTCATGATAACCTTGCAGATATCTTCACGAAGCCTCTGGACGAAGCAAGATTTCGCGAGTTAAGGCATGAGCTAAATATCATCGATTTGAGCAATGTGGTTTGAATCTGTGCACACACTCCTCACACTCGACATAGCTATCCTGTCTAGATGTAGGCATGGACTTAGGGGGAGTATTGTTCTCTCAATGAACTATTCCTCCCCTTATTATGCATAAACTAACCAAATCTTCATCATTTGCCATACATAGTTGGCTTAAATGCTTCAAGTCGAGTTTGGATCATGGGCCCAAGGATAATTCTTCGCGGTGCCATATCTATAAAACTCAAACATAGGTGGCCTCGGCCACCGCCCTCTTATGAGGAATGTGTGTTTCGTGTTTTGCTTGTGCACTTGGTGCGTTTACTCTCTCTAGTGCTTAAAGCCTCATCTTTTTCGTGCATTTTCTTGGGAGAGCGGTACTACCGTGATCGGATACGGTACTACCGCAAAGGATATACGGTACTACCGCACATCCAGCACGGCAGTAATTTTTTACTGCCGCTGGTGGGGCGGTACTACCGCCAGGCGAGCGGTACTACCGCGCAAGCGGTACTACCGCGATGACCGCGGTACTACCGCACATATCCGAACGAGTGGGGGTTATAAGCAGGCAGGGGGAGTTCCATCTCCCCCATACCCATTCACTCCTAACCCCCACGTCGTCCCTGTCTCTCTCTCAAGAACGCCGCCGGAGGACCTCCCCGGATCTCCTCCCTCGGCCACTCCCCTCGCATTCCGACCGGTGGGATCGATCCCCACCACGTCCTCTTGCCATGGATACAGGTTTTTCCCCTTTTCCCCTCCTCTTATTGCCTTGCATGTGTTTTTAGGGTTAGGGGAGATGCTTAGTGTTCTTGTGTTCTTCGTGTTCTTATCCATGGATGCTTAGGATGTGGGAGAGTGTTTATGCACTAGAAATTCGATTAGATTTGTTGCTACGAAGTTACTTTGATCAGCCGTAGTACCGTGAGTCGATCTTCTTGGCCGTTTCTAGATCTGCTATTCTCAGATCTGTTCCGTGCGGTACTATCGCTGGAGAACCGCGGTACTACCGCACGATCTAATCCAGATCTGATCTGACCTGTGCGGTACTACAGCTGTCCCCAGCGGTACTACCGCTCGTGCGGAAGTAAAAATCCAGTACTGCCTGCTGAGCGGTACTACCGCAACCTTATGCGGTACTACCGCTCCGCATGCAGCACTATTTTTTTACTTCCGCTCCTCTTGCGGAAGTAAAATCTTACTACCGCAACGTATGCGGTACTACCGCATAATTATGCGGTACTACCGCTTACGTAGCGGTACTAATTTTTTAGTTCCGCTTCCTCTGGCGGAAGTAAAACATTACTACCGCAGCGTACGCGGTACTACCGCATCCATCTGCGGTACTACCGCTTACGTTGCGGTACTAATTTTTTAGTTCCGCCTCCTCTGGCGGACGTAAAATATTACTACCGCAGAGTATGCGGTACTACCGCATCTGTCATGCGGTACTACCGCTTGCCTTGCGGTACTAATTTTTTTACTTCCGCGTCGGGTCAGCAGTACTATCGCGTGTATCATATTTTCTTCGTAGCATGATCTATTTCCTATTTCTCCTGGTTTCGTGTGTTTATTGAGGCTTTGACATTGATTCTTCTTGTGTTTGTGTTGTTGTGGTCTTGTGCTTGTGTTTTTTAGGTGGTGGCTCCGGTTTTGAGGGTCGTCGTACCAACCCTGTCCGCGACACCGGATCCAAACGTCTGCGTACCCCAAGTGATGTGCCAGAGGGCTCCAATCCCCAGCGCCGGTACAAGACTTCAGCCAACAAGCATAAGGAATCCTCAATATCTATGGAGGAGATGCCTGCTGCTGAGTTCATGTCTCGAAGGAAGATCAACCCGTATGGAGAACCCCGTGAGCACTTTCCTGGAGATGATATCTTCTGGACCAAGCAGCAGTTTCGCATCTACCATGAGGTGCTCAAGACCAAGGCCAATCTTTATGTGGATGCTCACTGGGTGGATGTGGAGCACATGAGGAAGGACAAGAACCGGGCATACTTTGCAGAAGCTCTTGATTTGATCGAGCAGTTGGGCCTGGAGCACATCATGACCTTCCAGAACGACTTTGATCCTGAGATTATTGCTCAGTTCTATGCCTCTGTCAATTTCCAAGCCAAGGAGGATCGCCCCATGACTTGGATGACCAATGGTCACAAGATGACCTCTACTTGGAAGGAGTTCATGGATCTTCTTCAGCTTCCTGATGAGGGTCTCCATACCCCAATTGGTTTTCGGCCTCACGTCAATCCTGAATCAGCAAACAAGGACAAATTGCTTCCATTTTATGAGGAAAAGACTCTTGCTAGTGGCAAAACGACTTGGGTGTTGAACCCCTTCTTGGACATCATGTATCAGATCTTTCGCAACACTCTGTTCCCTCGTGTTGGAGATAAGGACAAGGTCCATGCCTACCTGGTTGACATGCTACTGATGTGTCAAGAGGCTCGCTCAGCCCAGGCTGCACCACTTGACATTTCCCACATCATGTGGAATGAGCTCCGTTTTGCCATCTACTCTCGCAAGGTACCTATTTATGGTCCATACTTGTTTCTGCTGATCTCCAAGACTTGGGAGAAGTTGTACCCAGAGGAAGAGTTCGAGGCCGACTGCTACCGCCATGATCCCATCCGGCTTCGCGTCAAGACTCGATGGGCCAACACCACCACTCGTGCTCAGGCTGCAGCTGCCCAGATGGGCACTGAGGACGAGCCTGTGGAGGAGACTGCTGATGTGCGCTCTGGCAGTTTTGCCCCTTCTTCTTCCTCTGCAATGGAGAAGCCGTCTTGGGCTAAAAGACTTCATCAGAAGATGAAGGCCCTCTTCTGCATGCAGGCCAAGGGGCAATACCGGGCTCACGTGACTGACAAGAAGACTCGCCAGCGTGACAAGAAGATTCTGGCGCTATATGGAGAGGAAGTTTCCAACGGATCCGAGGATAACATCACACCTGAGGCTACCTGGATGGCTCGCCAGGGGTACAAGTGGTCAGAGTCTGAGGAGGAGCTTCAGGAGGAGCAGCAGGGGTCTGATGATGAGTATCAGGAGGAGCAGCAGGGGTTTGATGATGAGTATGACGACTGAGCTTCTCCCGGGCTGCCACCCGTCTTAGTGTCCTCTTTTCCCCTTTGTGGTGTCTCGATGACAAAGGGGGAGAGTGATTTGCCGTCTTGTGCCTGTTCTTGTGTTTTTCGTTGAACTCTGGTTTATTTGCGTGTTTGTGTCGTGTGCGTGAGACTATCATATGGTGTAAGACATATGCCCCGTTATCGTTGAACTTATCATTATGTCTTTAATTTTTATCCAGTGCAGTCAGTTTTTATATAGAGTATCTCGTGTGTAGATTATAGGGGAGCACTGTACCCAGCATGTGTGTTGTGTAGTCCAAAGCACAATCTTGTGAAGGCACACATCCAGGGGGAGCTCACCTATACTCTAGGGCTTGGATTGCATACTCTATTATTTCTCCTCTGTGCAAATCTAATGTTGTCATCAATACACCAAAAAGGGGGAGATTGTAAGGGCATATTTCTCCCTAAGTAGTTTTGGTGATTGATGACAATACATTTGCGGACTGATCGTGTGCTCTAAGCTCATACAGGTATATCTCCCTTAGGCACAAGACGATTGTTTGCCCCTCGGATTCTATGAAAGACGGTGTTTTCTTTTTGCTCCCTGTCGGTGGCTTTGAGTAATAGGAAAGCTGTACTATTAAGAGGGGGTCCGCGTCGGAAAGGTTTGGGTAGAATCAACACGTACACATCCTTCTCCCGCACCACCTTTCCTTGCTTCTCTGGAGGTCCAACCGGTTACTTCTCGTATTTGCAAAACTGTGTCTTCTTAACTGATCAACTGCCTGGCAAGCGGTAGTACCGCTCAACAAAACGGTAGTACCGCGCAGGTACACGGTAGTACAGTACCGCCTGCCGACACGGTAGTACCGCTCCCACGGTAGTACCGCGTCCCCAGAGCGGTAGTACCGTGTATCTGGCCCAGGCGCTAAGTCTAAGTACAGAAGTGGATGCGGAAGTAATTTTTTACTTCCGCATACAATGCGGTAGTACCGCTTATCCTAAGCGGTAGTACCGTGTCGCATTTTTGCTACTACCGTTTTCCTTGCGGATGTAGCCACGGATGTAATTTATTTCATCCGTGGTTGTCAATCATGTCACAATCTTTGCCTAAGCGGTAGTACCGCTCCCGTGGCGGTAGTACCGCTCAGCCAGCGGTAGTACCGCAACTCATGCGCGGTACTACCGCTCTCTGCGGGCTGAAAACTCCAATAACGGTTGGATTTGTCCCCCCACTATATATAGGGGGTCTTCTTCTCCAAGAAGACTTACCTCTTCCCCCACTACTCCATTGTTGCTCCAAAAGCTCCCTTTCCGCCCGATCTCTCTCCCTAGCCAATCAAACTTGTTGATTTGCTCAGGATTGCTTGAGGAGGCATCGATCTACACTTCCACCAAGAGATATTTGATTCTCCCCACTAATCCCTTGCGGATCTTGTTACTCTTGGGTGTTTGAGCACCCTAGACGGTTGAGGTCACCTCGAAGCCATATTCCATTGTGGTGAAGCTTCGTGGTTTGTTGGGAGCCTCCAAGTTGTGGAGATAGCCCCAACCTTGTTTGTAAAGGTTCGGTTGCCGCCTTCAAGGGCACCACTAGTGGAATCACGGCACCTTGCATCGTGTGAGGGCGTGAGGAGAATACGGTGGCCCTAGTGGCTTCTTGGGGAGCATTGTGCCTCCACACCGCTTCAACGGAGACGTACTTCCCCTCAAAGGGAAGGAACTTCGGAAACACATCCTCGTCTCCACCGGTTCCACTTGTGGTTATTTCTTACCTTTACTTTTGCATGCTTTACTTGTTCAACTCCTATAGCATGCATGTGTAGTTGTTGTCCTTCTTTATATTAGTTGTCTTCCTAGTAATATATCTAGACAACTTATTTTGTCGCTTAATTTAAAGTGGTAAAGACAAGCTAAAAATTGTTAGTTGCCTATTCACCCCCCCTCTAGTCAACCATATCGATCCTTCCACAATTATTCCACTCCCTATGGTCCATATTAATTGTTGCTCAGACGGAGTACCTAGCACCAAAATACATCAAAATACATATGTTTAAGCAGACATTTAATATGGATTTGACGGAGTATTTATATTCAATACATATTTTACAACAACTATATATAATCAAATATAGTAAGTCATATGTATTTTTAATTTTGATTCTTATATTATCAGGTGAAATTTTCATCACATCAATTCCCGCAACAATACGCGGGGTATCTTCCAGTTTCCTAGTATTACACTAGTGCAAAAAGGGCCATTTGTCCCGGTTCGTCAGGGCCATTTGTCCCGGTTGGGGAACCGGGACTAAACGGTCGATACAAATGCCCTAGACCATTAGTCCCGATTATTATACCAATCGGGACAAATGGCCCACCACGTGGCAGTTGCGGCTTGCGCTGGCAGGGGGGCCTTTTGTCCCGGTTTGTAGCACCAACCGGGACAAATAAGCTTCCACGCGTCAGCACTTCAGGGGTTAGGGTTTATATATTTTTTTCTGAAGGAGGG
>LR738713.1:790795549-790819711 GCA_902687465.1 Secale cereale | reverse complement strand
GGGGGGGTTTGTGGGTTTTGTATGGTTAATTTAGGGGTTTCATATATTGTGTTAGCTAGCTAATAGAGAGAAGTGTCCTCTCTTATCTCCGTGCATGCTCATATAACAATGCATCATCATAATTAATAATAAATCATCATCGTCGTTGTCATTATAAAAAAGTTGTACCCATCATCATCGTCATCTCACAACTTCTACTCGTTGTCATAATAACAAGTCCTGCTCATCATCATCATCATAGTCATCTAACAACTTATTAGCACATGATCATAAGTAGCCAGACTTAATTAAGTACACCATCTCTAAGGTGAAATAGCATAAAATAAGATAGGCCCTCACTCTCCATTATGGAGAATGCAGATTATCATGTCTCCAATTCTTGGCTTTCGCACAATGTCACTTCCATATAGCTGCCTACGATTGATCATACATTTCTTCCAATCTTTGATTGTCAAGTCTTCATTGGATTTAGAAATCCTGTATGGACAGTTATGTGTAGGATGATGACCTAACGAGTACGGGAATAAGCTCATAACATTGAGGTGACCTTTCTGACACATCAGATGAGGCACACAATCCGAAGGGATTTTCTGTTGAAAAACATAGTAATAACTTCGTAATTAGTAATGTAGTTTAGTTTTAGAAGAATTTATGCAAAAGATGATCGGCCACAAATCTTACCATGACATCTCCATGGATGTTACCGTAGCTCAACACGTGCACTAGTGGCACGTATTGACCATAATGTGCAGGAGTTTTAGCATAGGTATTGTAACACTCAAAATCAGAAAGTAACGAAACAAGATGATTTTTCTTCTGACAAGTTAATTCCGCACCATCAGTGTAGTGGGTTCTGTCTACCATCTTCCGTATATTTCTTGAAGAATGGAAATAAGCTGTTAATGGAAATAAGCTGTCAATTATTTTGAAAGACACAACATAAATTACTTAATAAATATGTTTGAGAAACTCACATAGAGGTAGAATTGGAAGCGTATCAACAAGGACCCACATGCCATCGTCATCATCACCAAGGTCAAAGGTGACATATATACCCTCCTGAAAATCATATGCCTTGCACAGTGCTCTCCAGTTCGAGCAACCAAAATGGGTTACGCTCTCCGAATTGTATAGCTTTACAAGAAAATCATAATCATGATGGGTCCTGAGATGAATTTGCTTTGTTTCCATACTTTCATGATCTTCGAAATCCAGATGCTCCAAGACATAGCGTCTTGCATGGCATGGTATAAGCTAGTCGAATTGTAAAAGACGAAAATTACACATTGAAAAGAAAGCATAAGTCATGCTTAATTACCAAACAAGATTTGTCGTGTTGCATACCGTCTCAAAATCGAAGGCATCATCGAGCTTAACACTGAAGCATCGATCGTCTACCAGGTGTGGCCTATCGCACTGACCCCGGTCGTCGCCACACCAGTCGCACGCTGGGATCCTATCGTCATCGTCAGACTACGACATTTCCTACATATTGTAGCACAAGTCATGCCAAAATTCAATGGTTGAAAATATAAACAAAAACATTTCAAAATATCTTAATTATAGGACTCATATATATTGACATGGAGATTTGGTTGGACTCCAGTTTGAGCATTCAATAAGCAAAACTAAATCATCTCTTGCGTCCGTACATCATCGAATATTATCACTAATACATCTCGAATAGTATCCTACATATAGCATGAATAATTAATTAATAAAGCTAAAACCCTAGCGAACGACGGGTATCGGCGCAGGCGGTGGACACCCAAAGAGAAGGAACCATCACAGGATCATAGCTCCAGTGGGATCCCTGAAGAACCTGCCATGTATTTTCGAACCTGCCCTGCAACGCAACCATGTAGCGACGGACGTGTTCGTCCTCCTCGCTGACGCAGTGACGTACAACCTCCGCGGGGTCCTCAAGCCTCTGCACCGTCACTGGCCCGCGCGCCCGCCACCAAAGAAGGTTAGGGTCAACAATGGGTTGGCTCCTCATCAAGTTGCGCCCACCGGAAGGAAGCACCTCCCAATACCAGCCCGTCGGAGCCCAGTCCCGAACATGACCCCTCTGATCAAGCAGGCCTCCGTTGAGTCGACGATGAGGATGCGGGATATGCATCGTCGACGTTGATGCGGAAATAATTGCTTGAACTAAAAGAATAAACTAGTTCTATTACTTCAACTAGTTCAACTAATAAGCACTTACTACAAATAAAAATGAACTAGTTCTACTAATTTTACTAAGAATTAGTTGTACAAACTAGTTGAATTAAAAGAATAAACTAGTTCTATAAAATTAAACTAGTTTTACTAAGAATAAAAACTAGTTTTATTAACTAGTTCGACTAATAAGCACTTACTATAAATAAACTGAACTATATTTCTTACTAAAAATAAACTAGTTTTACTAAAATTAAACTAGTTTTACTAAAAATAAACTAGTTCTATTAATTCAACTAGTTCAACTAATAAGCACTTACTATAAATAAACTGAACTTGTTCTTACTAAAAATAAACTAGTTTTACTAAAAATAAACTAGTTCTATTAATTCAACTAGTTCAACTACATTCTATCACTAAAACTATAAAAACAAAAAATTCATCAAACATTTGTGTATATAACTAAGTAACATTTTTAAAATTCATCTAACATTTGTATAACTAAAACTAAAATTACTGAGAGGAGGGGATCGGGGGCCGGCGATGCTCACAGGGCGACGGTGTCGGGGCACGGGCGGCGCGGGCACGGGCGGCGCGGGGGCAGACGGCCGGCGGTGAGATGGGGACGGCGAGGTCGGCGGGGACGGCGACGACGAGGCAGGGCGACGGCGAGGTCGGGGCAGAGGCGGCGATGGCGAGCTCGATCGGCGGCAGCCTGGCGGCGTCGGGCTGGGAACTGACGATGGCAATCTGAAAATCTCCCAAGGGCTGCTTATATAGCAGAAGTATTGGTCCCGGTTCGTGGCACCAACCGGGACCAATTCCCCCCTTTAGTCCCGGTTGGTGCCACCAACGGGACAAATGGCCAGTTTTCAACAGCCCAGAGGGCGGGAAAAAGAGGCCATTGGTCCCGGTTGGTGGCACCAACCAGGACTAAAGAGGGGCATTGGTCCAACCGGGACTAAAGAGGGGCATTGGTCCCGGTTGGTGCCACGAACCAGTACCAATGCGCCCATTTAGTCCCGATTCGTGCGACCAACCGGGACCAATGGTCCCTTGCTGCCCGTGGATGGCCAAAAATTTTAGTCCCACCTCGCTAGTTGAGAGGGGCGCCTAGTGGTTTATAAGCACCACTGCCGCACCTCTCTTGAGCTCCTCTCCATTGCAGGCTTACGGGCCTAATTTGACACTGCTATGCCTATGGGCCTACTGGGCCTTCTGCGGGCCTGAATCCTGGCCCACTGTTGGGTTTCTAGTCGTATTCACGCCGTGGTGGCCCAGTAGGTGGCGTTTTTTTCCATTTTTTTTCTTTGCTGCTTTATTTTTTTAGTTTTGTTTCTACTTTCTACAAAATACTTACTGTTGCTATTTTTGTTTATTTTATTAAAGTTTGTTTATTTTAGTTTATTAAAGTTTATTTTGTTTTTACTTATTTATTTTATTTTTATTTTTTGCTTTTTTATTTATTCGTTTGAACTTATTTGAACTACAAAAATTTTCTGTGTTCAAAATGCACCATTCAAAGCAACATCATCAATTTTCAACCATTTCTGACTTCATTTGCTATTTTCATGCATTTACTGATTTTTTTGAGCTAAATGACCCTGAAATTGAAAAGCATTTCAAATAAACTCTGAAAAGGTTGAAAGTTGGCATGGTATCATCATTTCACCCACATAACATGTGCAAAAAAGTAGAGAGGGTTACAGCAAAAACTGGATGCACTTCGTGTACAAAACGGACAATCTCTTTCGAGGTACCAGGATTTCAAACGAGAACTCGTCTATTACAAAGGGATTTCAATTTTTTAAACTTATATGAACTACAGAATTTTTCTGTGTTCAAAATGCACCATTCAAAGCAACATCATCAATTTTCAACCATTTCTGACTTCATTTGCTGTTTTTCATGCATTTACTGATTTTTTTGAGCTAAATGACCCTGAAATTGAAAAGCATTTCAAATGAACTCTGAAAAGGTTGAAAGTTGGCATGGTATCATCATTTCACCCACATAACATGTTCAAAAAAGTAGGGAGGGTTACAGCAAAAACTGGCTGCACTTTGTGTACAAAACGGACAATCTCTTTCGAGGTACTAGGATTTCAGACAAGAACTCGTCTGTTACAAAGGGATTTCATTTTTTTGAACTTATTTGAACTACATAATTTTTATGTGTTCAAAATGCACCATTCAAAGAAACATCATCAATTTTCAACCATTTCTGACTTCATTTGCTATTTTTCATGCATTTAATGATTTTTTTGAGCTAAATGACCCTGAAATTGAAAAGCATGTCAAATGAACTCTGAAAAGGTTGAAAGTGGGCATGGTATCATCATTTCACCCACATAACATGTGCAAAAAAGTAGAGAGGGTTACAGCAAAAACTGGATGGACTTAATGTACAAAACAGACAATCTCTTTCGAGGTACCAGGATTTCACATGAGAACTCGCCTGTTACAAAGGGACTTCATTTTTTTGAACTTATTTGAACTACAGTCAACATCATCAATTTTCAACCATTTCTGACTTCATTTGCTATTTTTCATGCCTTTACTGTTTTTTTGAGCTAAATGACCCTGAAATTGAAAAGCATTTCAAATGAACTCTGAAAAGGTTGAAAGTTGGCATGGTATCATCATTTCACCCACATAGCATGTAAAAAAAGTAGAGAGGGTTACGGCAAAAAGTGGATGCACTTCGTGTACAAAACCATTACAAAACATCATGGATAGATAAGTGATGAAATTAATATAAGTTCATCATCACATGCCATTCAAAGTACATGCATATCTCTAGAGCATCTAATTAAACCATACATTGCAACTATGTAGAACATTTCAACCCAAAAACAAATGTGATCATAATCGCAACCAAGGTAACAATTGATCCAACGGCATAATGATACCAAGCCTCGGTATGAATGGCATATTTTCTAATCTTTCTAATCTTCAAGCGCCTGGCATCCATCTTGATCTTGTGATCATCAACGATATCCGCAACATGCAACTCTAATATCATCTTCTCGTCCTCAATTTTTTTTTAGTTTTTCCTTCAAGTACTTGTTTTCTTCTTCAACTAAATTTAACCTCTTAACAATAGGGTCCATCTTGATCTTGTGATCATCGACGACTTCCGCAACATGCAACTCCAATTCCATCTTCTCCTCCTCTGTTTTTCCAATTTTTTCTTCAAGGAAATGTTTTCCTCTTCGACTAAATTTAACCTCTCCACAAGAGGGTCGGGTGGAATTTCCGGTTCAACTACCTCCTAGACATATTAAAACATCTATGTTAGGTTGGTCGACATAATTATCGTAAACTCTAAAACAAATATTTATAAATTAAAGATAATATACCACATCCGAATCGTAGACAGGACAAGGGCCGACGTGGGCGGATATGAAAACCATCGCACTATATAATAACAAGCAATAATAAACGTAAGAAAATTAGACAAATATCTATCAAAGCAATAATAACAAGCAACAATAAAAGTAAGAAAAGCATGGACAGAGCAAGAGGCTCACCACGATGGTGCCGGTGACGAGATCGGCGGGGGCGATCGACGGCGGTGAAGACGGGGACGGGACGTGACGGACCGCTAAACCTAGACAAATCTCAGAGAAAATGGAGGTTGGAGTTCGAGCTTCGAGAGGAGAAAAGCTTAACTAGTGTGACTCGGGCATTTCATCGAACACCTCATGTACATAGGAGGTGAGCTAGCTAGAGCAACACAGCTCCCCCCGGCCGGCCAGAAAAAACAGAGCAGAGGAAGTGGTGGGCGAGGGGTTATATATAAGAAACTCATTGGTCCCGGTTCATCTCAGGAACCGGGTCTAAAGGTCAACCATTTGTCCCGGTTCCAGACACGAACCGGTACCAATGGGTGTGGGCCAGGAGCGAGGCCCATTGGTCCCGGTTCGTGCCGAGAACCGGGACAAATGGTCCCAGACCAACCGGGACAGATGCTCAACGAGGCTCGGCCGGCCCCCTGGCCACACGAACCGGGACGTATGCCCCCATGGGTCCCGGTTCTTGAGTGAACCAGGACTAATGGGCTGGCCAGGCCCGAACCAAAGCCCTGTTTTCTACTAGTGTTACTATTTCCTCCAAATTTGTGGCATGACAATGCTTCCTGACGGAACCATATCCTCGGAAGTAATGCCCTTTGATGTGGGGTCCCTGGCATATGGACCCACATGTCAAGAGCCCACTTCAGGGGCAGTATTGGCTAACCCTAAATCCCAAATTAATCTTTCCCAACTCCAAAATCCCATGGTATGACCTGGCTGGATACATGATCCGGCTGGGACTTGGCATTTCTATTGGTAACCCGCCAGAGGATTGGCGACTTACGAGTCTGGCGGCTCACTAGTCTAACGGCTCACGAGCCTGACGATTCAATGATGACACTGATGGCGGGTCAGATAGAGGAATAGGCCCAAGGCCTAGAAGGCCAGCTCATGTTATGGTGGGCCGGTTTAAGAGGAAAGTGTAAGGAGTATCCCCTTACAAAGGAAGCAAGACTAGGACCCCACTTGTAATAGAGTAATCCTAATCCTACTAGGACTAGTCATGTAACCCGCCCCTTCAACATATATAAGGAGGGGCAGGGCTCCCCAAGAGGGTGAGGGAACAAGAAACAATCTCTAGGGCTAGACACAATAAGGAGAGCCGGCTTATGCGGCGACTCCATGAGGATCATACTGAGACCTAACCACAAACATCATGTAGGGCTATTACCGGATGATGTTTCCTGGGGCCCGAAGCTGTCTAAATCCTTGTCTTGCATCGCGTCTCTCGATTCCGCTCAACCCCTCTCAAGATACTACATAGATGCGTTGGCCTCGCGACTATGTCCTCATACTAAGGACATCTGCCGTGACAATTCCACGACATCCTTCGTCTTATCTACCCAATAAAGTCCGGCCCGAAGGATTGAATCAGCTAAAGGAAGGGCACCTCATTTTCCTAGAGAAGATGTGGTGGAGCGGCAGGCCGGAGTTCCGGCCAAAGCAGGGGCAGTGCATGCTACCGCGCACGCATGACATGCATGCTTTGGAGGGAAAGCTCTGAGGCCATGCCCTATTCGCGATGGTGTAAGGTGCTCGCCCGCCGGTGTCTCCGGCATTGCTGTTGTCGGCACTGGAATCGTATTGCGGTCTCCAGTTCGTGGATGACATGGTTTCACCCTGCAGTATTCAAAAAAGTTCACCAAGGATAATCGACATATTTTGTCCTCGGGCATATCAAGTACAACAAAGTTTGTTAAGGTAGTAACATTTTCAACTACAACGGGCACATCCTCGCAAATTCCGATAGGTATAGCAGTTGAATTATCAGCCATTTGCTGAGAAGTTTTAGTAGGCGTCAACTTATTCAAATCAAGTGTTCTATATGAAGAGAAATGCATAACACTAACATCGGCTCCTAAATCACATAAGGCAGTTTTAACATAACTTCTTTTAATGGAGCATGGTATAGTGGGTATTCCTGGATCTCCTAACTTCTTAGGTACTCCACCCTTAAATGAATAATTTTCAAGCATGGTGGAAATTTCAACTTCGGGTATCTTTCTTTTATTAGTGACAATATCTTTCATGTATTTAGCATATGGAGGCATTTTCAAGATATTAGTCAAACGAGTACGCAAAAAGATAGGTCTAAGCATTTCAAGAAAGCGTTCAAATTCCTCCTCATCTTTATTTTTTGAAGGTTTAGTAGGAAATGGCATGGGTTTTTAACCCATGGTTCTTTTTCTTTACCATGTTTTCTAGCAATGAAATCTCTTTTAACATATCTTTTATTCTTAGGAAATGGATTATCAAGATGAACAACAGTTTCTATCTCTACAACATTATCAGGTTCCTTATCAATATTTGGTTGAGCATCAACATGAACATTATCATTATAACTAGGTGGATGTTCATTACCAGATTGTGTCTCGGCATCAGAAATGAGAACATCATTATGATTCTCAGAAGGTTTTTCTACCACGGGTTCACTAGAAGCATGCAAAGTTCTATCATTTCCCTCTTTCTTTTCCTTCTTAGATGAACTAGGTGCATCAATATTAATTCTCCGAGAATCTTGCTCAACTCTGTTAGGATGACCTTCAGGATATAGAGGCTCCTGAGTCATTCTACATCCCCTAGTCATCACTCTAACATCATGCTCATCCATTTTATTACTCATTTCAGTAAGCAAATTATTTTGTGACTTAGAAACTTGTTCTAGTTGAGTATGAACCATGGATGCATGTTTACTTAAACCTTTAACATCATTAGCAATCCTAAACATCAAGTCACTCAAATGATCAATCATGAGAGCATTTTGTTTCAATTGTTTGCTGACAAACATATTGAAATTTTCTTGCTTAATGATGTAATTACCAAATTCATCCAGGCATTGACTAGCAGATTTATTATATGGAATATCACCCTCATTCAATCTATAAAGAGAATTTACATTTACCTGTGTTGGGGTATCGAGTCCATATATTTCTTCAATAGGTGGTAAATTCTTGAGATCTTTAGCTTTAATACCCTTTTATTTCATAGATTTCTTTGCCTCTTGCATATCTTTAGGACCGAGGAATAGAATACCTCTCTTCTTTGGAGTTGGTTTAGGTACTAGTTCAGGAAGTGTCCAATCATCGGCATTCTTCAACATATTATTCAATAGTTCTTCAGCTTGTCCAACAGTTTGTTCCCTGAAAATACAGTCAGCACAACTATCTAGGTATTCCCTAGAAGCATGAGTTTGTCCATTATAAAAGATATAAAGTATTTCATATTTCTTAATAGGATGATCAGACAAAGCATTAAGCAATTGGAGAAGCCTCCCTCAAGCTTGAGGAAGATTCTCTTCTTCAATTTGCACAAAATTAAATATTTCTTGTAAGGCAGCTTGTTTCTTATGAGCAGGAAAATATTTTTTAGAGAAGTAATATATCATATCGTGGGGACTAAGCACACAACTAGGAGCAAGAGTATTAAACCATTTCTTATCATCACCCTTTAATGAGAAAGGAAACATCTTAAGAATAAACTAGTAGCGGATTTTGTCCTCATGAGCAAATAGGGTGGCTATATCATTCAATTTAGTTAGGTGTGCCACAGGCCCACAGCAACTTCGGTTTCATAACCATGAAAAGGATCAGATTCAACCAAACTTATTAACTCAGGATCAATAGAGAATTCTTTATCCTTATTAGTGACAAAGGATAGGGGAAGTACCAAACTTGGATCATATTTGATTCTCTCTATCATAGCTTTTTCTTCCAGCTTACGCAGTAGTTTCTTAACATCATATCTATCATTACAAGCAAGAGTTTCTCTAGCTTTCTCCCCATTTATAACATAACCATTAGGTATCTTAGGCATTTCAACTCTAGTAGGAGAGCTAGGCATAATAGGTGAATCATAATTTTCACCAGTTCCAAGTTCTTTAGCTTTAGCAAGTTTTTCATCAAGAAATTCACCTAGTGGCACAATATCATCAAGCAATACTAGCATCATCACAAGTTTCATTTATAACAGAAGTAGTGTCATCAATTACTTGTGATATATTAGTGGTGCCGCAAGCCTACTTAAAACAGAAGGTGGATCAAGTATGGAGCTAGATGGCAGTTCCTTACCTCCCCTCATCTTAGAGGGTACGATCTTAGGCTTAGCGTATTTCATATTCTTCATAGGGTAAAATCCCAGGTCAACTTAGTAAACAGAGCTATGCTCCCAGCGACGGCACGAGAACCCACAAGTATAGGAGAATGCGACAGTCTTCGAGGGTAGTATTTCACCCAAATTTATTGATTCGACACAAAGGGAGCCAAAGAATATTTAGGAGTCTTAGCAGTTGAGTTGTCAATTAAGCCAGACCTGGGAAATTAAATTTCTACAACAAAGTGCTTAGTAGCACAGTAACAATATTAACAAGGACAGTAGCAGTAGCAGTTTTGTAATGATTGTAACAGCAGCAACAGTAGTAACTTAGCAAAAAACAATATGAGAAAAGCGTAGGCATTGGATCAATGATGGATATTTCTATTGGATGACATTCATCATATAACAGTCACAACCTAGAGTGGTACATGAAGGAAATATGCCCTAGAGGCAATAATAAAGTTGTTATTTATATTTCCTTATATCATGATAAATGTAATGTTTATTATTCATGCTAGAATTGTATTAACCAAAAACATAGTACATGTGTGAATACATAGTCAAACAAAGTGTCACTAGTATGCCTCTACTTGACTAGCTCGTTGAATCAAAGATGGTTAAGTTTCCTAGCCATAGACATGAGTTGTCATTTGATTAACGGGATCACATCATTAGTGAATGATGTGATTGACTTGACCCATTTTGTTAGCTTAGCACTTGATCGTTTAGTTTTACTACTATTGCTTTCTTCATGACTTATACATGTTCCTATGACTATGAGATTATGCAACTCTCGAATACCGGAGGAACACCTTGTGTGCTATCAAACGTCACAACGTAACTGGGTGATTATAAATATGCTCTACAGGTGTCTCCGAAGGTGTTTGTGGTGTTGGCATAGATCGAGAATAGGATTTATCACTCCGAGTGTCGTAGAGGTGTCTCTAGGCCCTCTCGGTAATGCACATCACTATAACCCTTGCAAGCAAATGACTAATGAGTTAGTCACGAGATGATGCATTACGGAACGAGTAAAGAGACTTGCCGGTAATGAGATTGAACTAGGTATTGAGATACCGACGATCGAATCTCGGGCAAGTAACATACCGATGACAAAGGGAACAACGTTTATTGTTATGCGGTTTGACCGATAAAGATCTTCGTAGAATATGTAGGAACCAATATGAGCATCCAGGTTCCGCTGTTGGTTATTGACTGGAGATGAGTCTCGGTCATGTCTACATAGTTCTCGAACATGTAGGGTCTGCACGCTTAACGTTCGATATTATGAGTTTATGAGTTTTGATGTACCGAAGGCAGTTCGGAGTCCCGGATATGATCGCGGACATGACGAGGAGTCTCGAAATGGCCGAGAGATAAAGATCAATATATTGGAAGCCTATATTTCGACATCGGAATAGTTCCGGGTGAAATCGGAATTTTACCGGAGTACCGGGAGGTTACCGGAACCCCCCGGTAAGTGTATGGGCCTTATTGGGCCATAGTGGAGAGAGAGAGAGGAGACCAGGGCAGGCCGCGCGCCCCCTCTCCCTCTAGTCCGAATTGAACTAGGAGGGGAGGGGCGGCGCCCCCCTTTCCTTACTCCCTCTCTCCCCCTTCCTTCTCTCCTAGTCCAACTAGGGAAGGGGGTGAATCCTACTCCGGGTGGGAGTAGGACTCCTCCAAGGGCGTGCCATAGAGGGCCGGCCCTCCCCCCTCCTCCACTCCTTTATATACAGGAAGGGGGGCACCCCATAGACACGCAAGTTGATCATTGATCTCTTAGCCGTGTACGGTGCCCCCCTCCACCATAATCCACCTCGGTCATATCATAGCGGTGCTTAGGCGAAGCCCTGCGTTGGTAACTTCATCATCACCTTCATCACGCCGTCGTGCTGACGGAACTCTCCCCTGAAACTCTACTAGATCGTGAGTTTGTGGGACATCACCGAGCTAAACGTGTGCAGGTCGCGGATGTGCCGTACTAGGATCGATCGGTCGTGAAGACGTACGACTACATCAACCGCGTTGTCATAACGCTTCCGCTTACGGTCTACGAGGGTACGTGGACGGCACTCTCCCCTCTCGTTGCTATGCATCACCATGATCTTGCGTGTGCGTAGGATTTTTTTTTTGAAATACTACGTTCCCCAATAGTGGCATCATGAGCCAGGTTTATGTGTAGATGTTATATGCAGAGTAGAACACAAGTGAGTTGTGTGCGATACTAGTCATACTGCTTACCAGCATGTCACACTTTGATTTGGCGGTATTGTTGGATGAAGCGGCCCGGACCGACATTACGTGTACGCTTACACGAGACTGGTTCCACCGGCGTGCTTCACACATAGGTGGCTGGCGGGTGTCAGTTTCTCCAACTTTAGTTGAATCAAGTGTGACTATGCCCGGTCCCTGTGCAGGTTAAAACAGCACATACTTGATGAAATGTCGTTGTGGTTTTGATGCGTAGGTAAGAACGGTTCTTGCTCAGCCCATAGCAGCCACGTAAAACTTGCAACAACAAAGTAGAGGACGTCTAACTTGTTTTTGCAGGGCATGTTGTGATGTGTTATGGTCAAGACATGATGCTAAATTTTATTGTATGATATGATCATGTTTTGTAATAGAGTTATCGGCAACTATCAGGAGCCATATGGTTGTCTCTTTATTGTATGAAATGCAATCGCCATGTAATTGCTTTACTTTATCACTAAGCGGTAGCGATAGTCATAGAAGCAATAGTTGACGATACGGCAACGATGCTACGATGGAGATCAAGGTGTCGCGCCGGTGACGATGGTGATCATGACGGTGCTTTGGAGATGAAGATCAAAGGCACAAGATGATCATGGCCACATCATATCACTTATATTGATTGCATGTGATGTTTATCTTTTATGCATCTTATTTTGCTTAGGTCAAAAGTAGCATTATAAGATGATCTCTCACTAAATTTCAAGGTATAAGTGTTCTCCCTGAGTATGCACCATTGCGAAAGTTCGTCGTGCCGAGACACCAATTGATGATCGGGTGTGATAAGCTCTGCGTTCACATACAACGGGTGCAAGCCAGTTTTGCACACGCAGAATACTCGGGTTAAACTTGACGAGCCTAGCATATGCAGATATGGCCTCGGAACACTGGAGACCGGAAGGTCGAGCGTGAATTATATAGTAGATATGATCAACATAATGATGTTCACCATTGAAAACTAATCCATCTCACGTGATGATCGGACATTGTTTAGTTGATATGGATCACGTGATCACTTAGAAGATTAGAGGGATGTCTATCTAAGTGGGAGTTCATACATAATTTGATTAATTGAACTTTAATTTATCATGAACTTAGTACCTGATAGTTTTTTGCATGTCTATGTTGTTGTAGATAGATGGCCCGTGATGTTGTTCCGTTGAATTTTAATGCGTTCCTAGAGAAAGCTAAGTTGAAAGATGATGGTAGCAACTACACAGACTGGGTCCATCACTTGAGGATTATCCTCATTGCTGCACAGAAGAATTATGTCCTGGAAGCACCGCTAGGTGACAGGCCTGCAGCATGAGAAACCCCGGACGTTATGAACATCTGGCAAGCTCGTTCTGATGACTACACGATAGTTCAGTGTTTCATGCTTTACGGCTTAGAACCGGGACTTAAACGACGTTTTGAACGTCATGGAGCATATGAGATGTTCCAGGAGTTGAAGTTAATATTTCAAGCAAATGACCGGATTGAGAAATATGAGATTTCCAATAAGTTCTACAGCTGCAAGATGGAGGAGAACAGTTCTATCAGTGAACACTTGCTCAGAATGTATGGGTATTACAATCATATGACTCAACTTGGATGCAAAGTTGACGAAGATAGTGTTATTGAAAGAGTTCTCCAATCACTGCCACCAAGCTATAAACGCTTCGTGATGAATTATAACATGCAAGGGATGCAGAATACAATTCCCGGGCTCTTCACTATGCTCAAAGCTGCGGAGGTCGAAATTAAAAAGGAGCATCAAGTGTTGATGGTTAACAAGACCACTAGTTTCAAGAAAAATGGCAAGGGAAAGAAGGGGAACTTCAAGAAGAATAGCAAGACTATTGCTACTCCCGCGAAGAAACCCAAGTCTGGAGCCAAGCCTGAAACTGAGTGCTTCTACTGCAAAGGGACTGGACACTGGAAGCGGAACTGCCCCAAGTATTTGGCGGATAAGAAGGATGGCAAAGTGAACAAAGGTATATTTGATATACATGTTATTGATGTGTACCTTACTAATGCTCGTAGTAGCACCTGGGTATTTGATAATGGTTCGGTTGCTAATATTTGTAACTCGAAACAGGGGCTACAGATTAAACGAAGATTAGCTAAGGATGAGGTGACGATGCACATGGAAAATGGTTTCAAAGTCGATGTGATCGCCGTCGGCACGCTACGTCTACATCTACCATCGGGATTAGTATTAGACCTAAATAATTGTTATTTGGGGCCAACATTGAGCATGAACATTATATCTGGATCTTGTTTGTTGCGAGACGGTTATTCATTTAAATCAGAGAATGATGATTGTTCTATTTATATGAGTAATATCTTTTATGGTCATGCACCCTTGAAGAGTGGTCTATTCTTGTTGGATCTCGATTGTGTGACACACATATTCATAATATTGAAGCCAAAAGATGCAAGGTTAATAATGATAGTGCAACTTATTCGTGGCACTGCCGTTTAGGTCATATTGGTGTAAAGAGCATGAAGAAACTCCATGCTGATGGACTTTTGGAATCACTTGATTATGAATCACTTGGTGCATACGAACCATGCCTCATGTGCAAGATGACTAAGACTCTGTTCTCCGGAACAATGGAGCGAGCAACTGATTTGTTGGAAATCATACATACCGATGTATGTGGACCGATGAGTGTTGAAGCTCGCGGCGGGTATCGTTATTTTCTGACCTTCGCTGATGATTGAGCAGATACGGGTATATCTACTTGATGAAACACAAGTCTGGAACATTTGAAAAGTTCAAAGAATTTCACAGTGAAGTAGAGAATCATCGTAATAAGAAAATAAAGTTCCTACGATCTGATCGTGGAGGCGAATATTTGAGTTACGAGTTTGGTCTTCATTTGAAACAATGTGGAATAGTTTCACAACTCTCGCCACCTGGAACACCACAACATAATGGTGTGTCCGAACATCGTAACCGTACTTTATTAGATATGGCGTGATCTATGATGTCTCTTACCGATTTACCACTATCGTTTTGGGGTTATGCTTTAGAGACAGCTACATTCACGTTAAATAGGGCACCATCTAAATCTGTTGAGTGATACGTCCAAAACGTATCTATAATTTATGCTTGCTCCATGCCTCTTTTGGGTGATATTGCTATGATATTTATACACTTCCATACACTTTTGATCATATTTGGACTAACCTATTAACTCAGTGCACCCCAGTGCCAGTTTCTGTTTTCTGCTATTCTTGTATTTCAGGTTTTCCCATCACGTAAACTGCCAGAAAAATCCCGGAAAAATTATATAAAAAATCAGCGTTCCAGAAGCTTCCCGGCAGCCAAAGTAGAGCCGGAGGGGGGCCACCAGGGCTCCAGGCGCCCTGGTGGCGCGGCCCCCCTCCTGGCCGCGCCAGGGGGGCGCCTGGGCCCCCCAGGCCTCCGCTGATGCCCCCCTTTGGCATATATTTAACACGCGTCCCGAAACCCTCGAGACGGGAACCCTTTTTGGCGATCTCATCTCTGTTCCGCCGCCGCCGTGCTTCCAAGATCGGGAGCACCAGGAGAACTCTTCTCGGCACCCTGCCGGAGGGGAGGATCACCACCGGGAGCCTCTCCACCACCATGGACGCCTCCCGGATGAGTTGTGAGTAGTCTCCCTTGGACCATGGGTCCATGACCAGTAGCTATGTGATGTTCTCCTCCCCTTCTTGTGCTTCACTAATTAGACCTCGTGAGCTGCCCTACATGATCGAGGCACATATGTAATCCTTATGCTGTTGCTATGTTGAGTTTGCTGGGATCCGATGGATTGTGAGATTATGTTCAGATTGTGTTTGAGTAATATATTTGATTTACCTCTTTTATATTTATGTTCGTAAGTAATTCTTGCATGTTCTCCGTTGCTATTTATTGCTTTGGCCAAGTAGTAGGTAGTGACTCCAAGAGGGAACGTTATGCTCGATTGTGGGTTCATGCCCCTCGATGACTACCTTGAGTGACAGAAACATGAGTCTAGGGGATGTGATGTTGCCACAAGGGGGAAAACAACGGTGCTTGTGCCCGCGGGTGCAAGGATTGTTTACTTTACGCAAAGTTCTTTTAATGCAGTTGTCTGTTGCTTTGAGTTTACACTATGGGTGGGACTCGCAACTTAATACCAGCGAGATGTTCTAGATAGATATCTCAAGGTGGATGATTAGTAGTAGATGCAGATGGATTTCGGTCTACTTGCCTTGGCGTACCGCCCATGCTTTGAACCTCTACCTTTCTTGCAACATAGTTAGCATTGGTTTGCGCACATAATTCTGTCAATTGCCCAGCTGTAATTCGTTTACCTCACATAGCTGTTTTATCGTCTTTTGGGAGAGAGACATCACTAGTGAACATCATGGGACCCCGGTCCATATTACCATCATTGATCACATCCGCTATTTACTTTCTGCTTTTTACTTACTATTTGCAGCAATACCTATCACTATTATCACTTGCGTTTGATCCTTTGTAAACGACAAGGCCGGAGGGATTGACAACCTCTCTGTACTCGTTGGGAGCAAAGTTATTTGTATCTGTGTGCAGGTCCACGTTGATTGCTAATATCTGGCGCCGTTAGCAGTTGACACCTTCTTGTTGAAACTGGGAGTCTCAGGGGAAATCGATCATTGGTATCTTTGCCAAGGGAAAACTTCTGCTACACTGCATCTCAAACCTTCCACTTGGGGTAACCAACGAGGGGCGAGAAGCCATCAAGCAAAGTTTTCTGGCGCCGTTGCCGGGGACTCCACTCTTCAAGATAGGGGAGTTGCACGCTATCTTTTACCTTTGCTTTTTAGTCTTGTTAGTTTACCTTTCAGTTTTTTTGCTTTAGTATCCTTTATCAAAAATCACAAAAATTAATTATTTGCTAGTAGTCCTTTCTGTTTAGTCAAGCATGTTAGGATTTGGTGCTTTGAGGGAATCAGAAGTTTTGGATTTCCATCAAAAGGTGTCGGTGTACTAAGGTAGGGGTACCTCAGTACCCCAACTTGTGCACGGGCAGTAGCAGCTTCCCGCGGCAGGGCCTACCACGTGCTTGCCGGAGACCTTCCTGCTCCATATAAAGCCATTCAAAAACAAAGTATACAAGACAGAAGCTCAAGGCCCCGGCAAGTGAAGCTTGCCGGGAAGGCCGTCCCAGGCTCAAGATTACCTCACTAGCACGAGACCCTGGCAAGAGGAGCTTGCCAGGAAGACTAGAAGATTACACTTCAGAAGACAAGCCTCGGTGCACTCTGCGCCCCGGCAAGGCCCGGGGAGCGGCAAGCTCCAGGGCCCGACAAGGTCAAGACCCCGGCAAGGTGCTTGCCGGGGAGAGTTACACTGTGTGCCCACGCTCCAGCTCATCGAGCCACGCGTCGCCCTGGGGCCATCCCAGGGACGCCTGGTGGATGGCTGTGCAGCCTGGGGGACACGGTGGCACTCCACAGTGATAAAGCTATCGCCGTGGCAAACGGAGACGCAAGGGCGGGCGCTTTTGGGGTCGACGGTGACGGGCATTTAATGCCCTTGTCCCCCACTGTCAAAGTAGGTGATGACCACTGTTCATGCACTGTTCCCGCACTGTTACAACTACCACCACAATTACATTTTTACCCCTTTCTCCTACGTTGACACCTGTCGGTGACCCCTTGAGCTATAAAAGGAGGCCCATGCTCAACGTAGAGGGGGTTTGGAACCTAGATCACTCATTCGCTTGGTGTAGCTAGTTCTTCAAGCTCCCGAGCTCCAACACTCAATACAATCTAAGCAGGAGTAGGGTTTTACGCGTCCATCGCGGCCCGAACCTGGGTAAACTGCCAGCGTGCTCTCTATAATCTGCTCTTTGTGCTCCCTCCGCTCCCTTACTGTCGTGGAATTAACACGGCAGATGTCCGGTTTAGCGGACTTGTTGATGGAACCATCGCACGGGTTAGCTTGAAAGGATTCATGGCACACAAAGGACACAAAGGATTTATACTAGTTCGGCCCCTTCGAGAAGGTAAAAGCCTACGTCTAGTTGGTTTGGTATTGCTTGGGCGTCGGTTTATAGGGAGCGGATTCGCTTTGCCTGCGTCTCGACGGATTGATTGTTGCTTGTCCTTGAACCGGTACCGGGTCGTCCCTTTATATAGAGGTGACGCCTGGTCCGGTTTACAGAGTCCCGAGGCCGGCTCATAATCGTGTCCGCCTCGGTCTCTGCCCTTTCTTTCTTATCTCTCAAGTTACATCTCTTGGCGGTTTACAAACCGTACTTCTATACATGGGCCTTAAAATCTCACGGGTCGTAGTTTCTACTAAAATAGTAAAACCAAGTATAATATAACTAAGCCGGTTTACAATATCCGGTTTATACCTACTAACCATATCCCTGACATTAGGCCCCAGAATGATTTGAACTTGTTCATATCAGTCTTCTGTCTCATATGATTCTCTTCTGTCTTCATCTTTTTTGTAAACCGGCTCTGACGTCATCCTCCGAAATCATTAAAGTCTGACAATGACATCATCCCCGCATTTAACGCTGTGAGCTGTACTATAGCGTATTTTAAGGGTTATCCCGAAGATCGAGGCATCACGGGATCTTTATCCGATTTCTGTCTCCTTGATTCTCGCGCCTGTCGTTTCAGATCTGACCCTTGGCTATAAATACTGCCACGCTCCATTCATTATCCTCTTCTTCCTCCATCTTCCTCCTGCGTCTTCTCTCCATTACCGCCCGAGCTCGAACCGCCGCCGACGACCGCCGGATCTCCAGTCCTTGACCGGCCGCTGCATCAACCTGAGCCTTGACCAGATTATCTCCGCCGCCGATTCTCACTGTCCCTGGTACGTTTATCCTCCTTGCGGTTGATCTGCATCCGCTATTACTTCACCTTGTTCTTCCGCCATTAGAGCTTCCAACGGAGCTTCGTCTCCTCATAGATACGTTTCTCATAGAAGTCTTGTGACCTTTAGACCCTAGTCTGTAGATCTCCCGCTTAATATCAGATTAGATCTTACCGTCATAAAGCTGTAGATTTATCCGTTACGCCATTAGAGCTCTCCGCAAGCTTCGCATTGTTCGTTCTTTGAGCTTGTGACTTATAGTAGTCTTATTTTTCGATCTTCTTCCATTTTTACTCCGTTGTAGATGCGTCGAATCTTTATTGCACTTGTCTGACATGTAAATCCGTCCCTTTGGTATGAAGTCTGCGTAGCTTTCCCCCTTAGCAACTATTACTCCGCTGTAGATTAGTTTCTTTTCCTCAGCATACTCAGATCTTTCCCTCTTAGCAGTTATTTAGAAACCTGTTTTTCTCCTCGGTAGATTCACTAAGTATGTTCCGGTTTAAATTGTCATGCCATAAACCGGAAATGATACAAACTGATGCAACGATTTTAACGGTTCCTCTTCAACTGCCATTTAACCGGAAATGATGTAACTTGTTTCATGATTGCCGGTTTAACCTTCCCAGCTAATTCTCCGTTTCAACCATTGTATAACATGAATAGATCCCGGATCATTATACGTTCATAATCCGTCTCTGTACTTTCTCTTCTTCAGCACTTTTTTCAAATGGCTAAACAGTATGTTTCGTGCGATTGGGTTCGTTCTGTCGTGACTGAGGAAGACTTAGTCAAGCTGTCGAGCATCGGCACCTTAGGCCCTCGGGCTGAGCTAAAATGGCGTGCTCCGGGAAATGAGTGCCCTCCTACTCCTAGATCCGGGGAAGTCATCGTATTTCTGGACCATATCTCCAGAGGCTTCTCTCCCCCCGGTTCAAAATTTTTCTGGGATGTTCTTGCCACCTTCCAGCTGCATCCACAGGACATCGGACCAAACTCTGTTTCCAATATTTGCGATTTTCAAGTATTTTCTGAAGTGTATCTGCAAGAAGAGCCTTCAGTTGATTTATTCCGGGATTTCTTCCATGCAAACCGGCGCACTGAATTCACCAGCGGTCCTCACCAGGAGCTCGGTGGAATTAGCATTCAGAAAAGGAGGGATGCAGTTTTTCCTCACGCCTCCTTACACACTCACCCTAAGGACTGGAACAAGTCCTGGTTTTATTGTGTAGACACATCTCCTGAAGGTGAAAATCCTTTGCCGGGTTATCGTGAAACTCGTATCCCGGCGAATCACCCCTTGCCACAACGGTTAAGTGCTGCTGAACGGATCCAGTTTTCACCACAGCTCTCCAAGCTGAGAGCTTTCATGGCAAATGGTTTGATTGGCACTGACTTCCTTCGCTGCTGGCTATCTTGGAGCATCCTTCCCTTAAGCCGGCGCCCCAAACTGATGTGTAAGTACTCCGGTAAACCGGATGATCCTCAGAGGTTTACTAAGGAGAAGCTTTCTGAATCGGAAGTAGTGGAGTCAGCCAAGAAGATTGTCAATCCTGCCTTAACAGATTGCTCTAAAGTCGGCTTGGCCCCATACTTTAAGAAGAATAAGCTGCCTGAAGTAAGTTTGTCTTTAACTTGTACTTTATAAACCGTCCTCTTTGAACCATCTTTCACTTGCCTTTACTTTTTTTTCATTTAGGCTGAAGACCCCTTCTGGAGGAGAAAACCTCAGGAAAAAACTGTAAAGCAGGCTCGCCGGAAAACCCCTGCAAACAAGAAGAGGAAAGCAGCCGTTGATGCCGGTTCTCCTTCTGAGGATGATGATCCGGACTCCGAGGTATGCCTTACTCCGGTTTAAGTTTTGCTTTTATGTACTTGTTAACATATCTAATGATACCTTTTCACAGGAACCACTTGAAGGTGATAACCCGGTTGAGATTGAGGTAACCCTTATTTCTTCTGATTCAGAACCTCCTCCTCAAAAAAGCCGTCGGACTGTCAGAAAATATCAATTTTCTCACCCTTATGCTAAGTTGGATCCTAATTTTACTTTGAAGAAGCAACAGCACGAAGCCTTTCGCCGGACCACTCGCCATAGTGGCTTGGCGGTGGAGTCCTCTGGAATCTCATTAACTCCGGCTCGAAAACGCCGTGCTGAGGTGATACTCTCTCCGACCCTTCTTCATCCCAAGGCCGGACTTATCCGAAAACCACTTAAACCGTCTGATCCTGACTATCAGGAAACTCCATTGTCTTCTTCCGGCGAATCGACCGCTACACAGCTTCCTCCTTTGAAGACCGTCCCGGGGTAATTCTCTTCACCTCTTCCGGTTTATGACACCCCCTTCCTTTATAATGCTAACTTACTTTGCTTGTTTTTCCAGCAAACCGAAACCTAGCAAAAGAGCCAAGGCGAATAAGCCTGCTGCTGATCCTTCTGCTGATGAACCGGTGATTGATCCGTCCACAGCCGTTCCTCCTGAGGGTACTCCTGCCGCTCCGGTTGACGAACCTGCTCTTGAAACTCCTGCCGCTGAAGATGTCCAAGACCCACCAAGTCCGGCCCGGGTTAACTCTCCTCAAGTTAACCCGGCGTCTCCTGATCCGGCTCAAGTTGAAGTTACTCCTCCCAATGCACCCACTTCCCCTGATGTCGTGGTTACTGGCACTGCCTATGTTGCACCAGCTGAACCCACCGTTTTAGCAAAACATACAGCTAAAGCGGAAAAGATGACTCAGGAAAAGGGGAAGTGGAGTACTGATATATCTAGTCTTTCAAGTATGAGTGCTCAAGATATCTATTCCGGATATTTGAACCGGCTCCACAGCAGCCGGGATTACGAATCCATCTTAGTAAACCTGATGAGAGAAAAATATGAAGTAAGTTTTCCTCTTCTGACTTTGCTTTTTTGACGCATCCTTATCTCATAGCAGCCCCCAAGTTCCGGTTTATCTGCTTTATTGAAGATAATCCGTAACTTTGTAGTTTTGAACTGCTGATCCATACATTAGCCCCCAAGTATCAAGTAGATAACTTGGTTATGTAGTTGATACTTGTAATTTCAAAATTGTCTCTGACGCATTGCTTCAACTGCCATTAGCCCCCAAGTGTCAAGTATACAACTTGGTTGTGTGCTTGAGACTTGTATTTTCAAATTGTCTTTGCTGTATTGCTTCAACTGCCATTAGCCCCCAAGTGTCAAGTAGACAACTTGGTTGTGTGCTTGAGACTTGTAATTTCTAACCTTGCTTTTGAACTTTTGTCTACAGGCTGAGCTGAACCGGAATGCTCTGGAAATCAGCGAACTTCGAAGCCGGCTTATAGAGACTGAGTCAGCCGCTTCAAAGGCTAAGAAAGAACTTCAAGTGAGTTTAAAGACTGCTGAAGATTTGAAGAGGTTTTTTGACGAGGAGCGGACTACTTTTGAAGTCCAAAAAAAAGATCTTGAAAAACGTGTTCAGGATGCCGAAGGAGCACTTAACCCGGTTACTGAAGAATTGACCGGGTTGAAGTGCCAAATTGACTTGATGACTTCTGCTATCTTTGGTAAGCATAACTTGAACTCCTGTCTTTTATCTTTGCAACCTGTGACCTGTGCCGGTTTAACTTTCATTGTTGTATGTAGGACGCCGTGTCTCCCATCTTGGGGATGATGTACGGAAGAAGCTGAAGGCCTGCTATACCTTGGTTGAACAATTATACTCTGGAGCACAAAGGATTATCAGCGCCACTTCCTTTGGTAAACCGGCTCCTTCAACTATCAAGGATACTTTGAACAGTTTGTCCATTCTGCCGGCTCGTCTTGAAGAGGTGAAGAAGTCGGCTGCTCGAGGAGGTGCTCTTCTGGCCCTTACCAGGGCTAAGGCTTGGGTCCCAGACATTGATCCGGCGGAGGTGTTAACCGGATTCCCTGATACCAAGGAGGACGGTTCAACGTTCAATGAAAAGGATCTTTATGCTCTGACAAAGGAGATGCGTCCCCTCGCGAGCAAGATTGCGGTGGAGTCTGACTTGTCTCGATATCATCCATCCTACAACCTGCAGAATGAGCGGGTGGAGCGACCGGTTTATGATATTGCAAACTTAACTCCGCCGGTTCGTCCTCACACCTTTGCTCCTGATATTGATCCTGCTGAGCTGATCAACGATGAAGTATATTTCCGTGCCTTGGCCAAGATTGATTGGCGTGCACCAGATTTCCCGCCGCTTCACGAGGAGGAAGATGTTCCGGAACAAGACGGTGGCCAATCATCTCAGCAAGGAGAAGCACAATCTTGAATGCTACTGTTGTAATCATGATTGTTATTCCGTAAACAATGCTTCCAACTATTTGGCTTTCTGAGCCTTGTAATAGGTTTAGCTAAAACTTAATGCTCTGTGATCCGACATTTGGTCTTTATGAAATATTCGTTCGTTGACTTGTTGATTGATGCTGATGCCTTGCTCTGTTCATAAAAAATATCAAAAACATGTCCTAGTGGCTTACCACTGGACGGATTAACTTGTTCTCCTGATATATCTAATTAGCATATCTTTAAAAAAATAACTGTGATACCTGAATTGTTATGCAGCCAAAATACCTTAAACCGGTCAGGATGTTAGAATCACCTTAATCGGTCTTCATCAATTCTAATAAACCCTTGAAACTCTTCGGTTCATCTTGTTGATAAATCTTTCTCATCTTGGTTTAGAAATTTGTAACTTGTACCTGATCGTGTACTGCCAACCTGTCGGCTTATCATGAAGTCGATCCGGGTTATGATGAACGCCGGTTTACTTCTCGCTGGTGTTCATGACCCAGACTTATAATATTATAGATAGGTGGTCAACTTCTGGAGCTGTTCCACTCGGTTTAAAAGGTTATGGAACACAAAAAACATCAGAAAACACATTGCTTTTGTAAATCAAACCATGTAGTCGAGGCTTTTTCAAAGAGCTGCCAGGCTCAAAATAAGGTTCAGCCAATCAATGGGACGTGGGCAAACCGGACTGTCCCAAGGGGCCTAGCCAATCATTGAACGTGAGCGTATCAACTGTTCAAGGGGCCGATAAACTGTAAACATAGCCAATCATTGGGACGTGGGCAAACCGGACTGTCCCAAGGGGCCTAGCCAATCATTGAACGTGAGCGTATCAACTGTTCAAGGGGCCGATAATCGTAACATAGCCAATCATGGGGACGTGGGCAAACCGGACTGTCCCCAGGGGCCGGGCCATCATTGAACGTGAGCGTATCGACTGTTCAGGGAACCCAAAAAA